>OX387980.1:6657500-7257500 GCA_947578425.1 Eugnorisma glareosa
TTGACAGAACTTATTCATTTTTTAATCAATTTCTGGTTTTTCCACCATCATTATTAATATAATATAATATAAACTTTATTTCCGTTAAACTTAGCCTATGTTTACAATTATATAACAACATGTATATCGCGTCTAAAAAACAATTGTGCAATAAATTGATGATGGTAGGTATTTGAAACTTATTGGCTGGTTTTGTGACAAACAAATTAGATAACTACCCTCCGTACTAGTTATAAACTGTACGACGGCAGAGTAGTGCGGCCAGTTTGCTGTCTCCGATGTACATAGCTGATAGAATGTGAATCTGTCGACGGCTGCCTCGAATAAAAAGCACGACTAAAATAAAAAAGAATGCATGATTAAAACCGTACCCTTTTTGTACCGACATGAAGCCTCAACAGTCTCCACTGGAATCACAAAGCGATATTACATGTAAATAAAGTCAAATTTTTGCATACCTACCATGACCTCACCTCAAATCCTTTTAACATAACAGAGTTAAAAGCATTAGGTACGTTTTTAAAACGGTTTCCATTAAACCAAATATATGTATATTTTAGCGTAGAAAGTTATTCACGAATTTCCTTTAGTATTTCATTTGCATAAACATTATATCCAGATATAAAAGGTAAAGCATTAGCTGATTCAAACTCAAAGCATTTATTTCAAACTAACTGTTGCGCGTGACATTCGTCCGCGTGAAATTGTTTTAAAAGTATTACCATCGGATTATGTTAACCATTTCAAGGGTTTTATTTTTTTGCACGGATCCCTAATTCTTTTTCTAAATAAAAGTAACCTTGGTATTGCCTTATAACATCATCTATCTGCTAGAAAATCCTCGTCAAAATCGGTCCAGACATTTCGGAGACCAGCCGCAACAAACAGAGAGGTAGCCAGACAAAAATAAATGACATTTGTTTTAAGTACCGTATATACTTTCAAATGCATTCAATAAAAAGCTATTATTTTGAAATTACTTACAGACACTTCAACTATATTAATTTTTTTAATTAAACCTTTACAGGCACTTTTGAGTGTCAAAAACAAAAGGATGAAGTTACAGTCTCAGTCAATACAAGGCGTCAACACAAGAACATATTAACACGTAAAAGTACTGTAGATGCCCTTTCCAAAGCGTAACAATTTATAAAGAAAAATGGGCCAGAAACTCCATGGAAATCTTTTTACAACAAAATATTTTTACAAGGTCTTGGTAACATCATTCCTGTTGAGATTACTCATTTAGGTGAGAATGATGTAGAAAGACGTGCACACTAAAAGCGTCTAGAGTAAAAAGATTCAATCAACAATTCAAAAACAAAGTAATTAAAATTAACCGTGGCAGCTAAGAGTTGACTAGTTCCAATTGACATTGCTTAAGCCACTGCTGGGATACAGGTATCCTCTCTGTGAGAAGGAGTGGGCTATATTTCAGCACAAGGGCCCACTGTGAGGTTGATGGAGATACAATGTTTTCTGGTTCTAAGATGGTTCTAAGATTTTCCTTCACCGTCTTGAGCAAAGTAGTAGTGAGATAAATTTACACAAACTAAAGGGCCTGTCCGACTTCAAACCCGACAACCACAAAGGTATACAGGATGCAGTACGCTACCTCAGCAAACACCACAGCTAAAAAAATATTTAAACTTACTGAATCTTAACTGAACTTAAAATTATTGATACATCATCAGGAATTTGAAGGACAGGATTTGGACATGTGATGAGGAAGGATAGAACACATGTGGCTAAAGAGTGATGAATATTATTAATGTTCAATGCAGAGGGAGAGGAAGACCAAAGAAAAGATGGATGGATTGTGTGGGAACCATGTAAGGGAAAAGGAGTAGATGATAGCGTGACGAGGAGAGAATGGAAGAAAAAAACGTGCTGTGCCGACCCAAAAATAACGGGACAAGGGCAGGAAAATGATGATCAAGAATAAGAAGATAAGGAATACCATTTGACTATAACAATGTACAAGAAGGATGATGTATCAAACCATGTGGCAACAAAAACATTATTTCAGAAAGCGTAATATAAGAGATGAGTGAACGAGCAAAACGGGTACCATCCCTCCAAATGACCGACAGAAGTGACCCGAAGGCTTCAATAAAAAACTCGTCAGAACTGGTCCCGATTGAAATGAACTTATTCGAACGGTCTAGTGACAAATGACTGGTGATATGAATTTCTTGATTTTGATTGATGACCTGCCGATTTTCATATCCAGCCTATTGATTTGATAATCGAGAGGCTTGTTGGAACTTTGGCTTCTAATTTCAAAATGTCAGATTTTAGTGATTTGTTTTTTTTTTGGCGGGATTTGACGGTTTGACGGCAAAATTGCACTGTCTGTGCTCGCGACTCAGTTTTATTGATGTCTAAAAGATTATAGATAAAGAAGAATTTTTCAAAACAAAGACTTGAGATACTCTCTGAAGTGGTAAATCGCGAATTTAAAATAAAATTAGAATCCTTTAAATTTTATACGTAAACAGGAATGTGTAACATGATTGATCCGTGTGAGCTTGTAAGTAGTTGTAAGTTCATCTTTACGTTCCTTAGATTAAAGTCACTTCTTGGTTGTGACACCGCGTTATGTCCTGACTTCGCAACCGATTTTATTGAGGTTTTCACCACTATCTAGAAAATTAAAAAAAAACTTATAATATAATTTAGATGTTTTTGGAAGTCGCAAAGACCGAAGAAGAGTGGCTAGTGTGAAATATTTCAAAGATGAAAACAAAGATTTTTTTTTCTTTTCCAAAATCAAACAAAAACAAAATTACTTCTGTAACACTTCAAACTGAACCAATCCAATAAAATTGTCTCCAGCCCTCAATATCTCAAAACCCAATGCTACATAAATTATTTATTTCTCCATCTTCACTCTCCGGATTGAAGCATGTAAAATAAAACAAAAGAGAACGTCCACTTCGTGATGTAGTAAATTAGGTCACCAGCCTTTTGTTTACATTAGTAGAAATGCTGTGGGGTTTCTTTGCAAATGGGAAGTGCTTCACGGAAAGGGAAGAGGAATATTGTATTACTGTTTTTCTATCTTTTCTATAAATCATGTTATGACTTGCAATGAATTTTATTGCTTCAAGAGTTTGTGGCAAATAATAGCTACCGCACGGGTTCAAATTTTAGTTGTGATTGCGGAAATCCGTAGGAAAATGGTGATAGGCGATCTTTTACTCACCGTGCCTCAAAAAATGTTTTCATTTTACTTTAACCTTTTTATGCCGTGTTCGCACACAGCGTATAGTCAGCCGCCGACTGTGAGCGTCAAGTTCAAAATGTAAGAAAAAACAAACGGCAGTATGAATTTTCTTTGTACATTTTTTTCTGAGCGCCCACAGTCAGCAACCGACTATATGCTGTGTGAACGTACCCTTAGTTGAGATATCCTACACAATTCTTGTCAAATATAAATTTTACTATTTAACGAGAAGTTATTATTATATCAATTTCATCAACATAGACGCAAAAACGAATTATAGAAGATAACTCATAAGCTACCCAAATATAGTTAATAAAATTTATACAGGACCATCGCGCAAGCTACTTCTACGAAAAGAAAAATGAATCACAAAAATCGGATCAGTAATCACAGAGAAATTGAGGTACAGATATGAAAAAAAGACATTGCAGTGGAATACATAACGAAGGACCTGGTTTGCACAAAACTAGACATGCGTTTGTGAATCGATTTTATGTGTTTTTAGGACCTTTTCAGTATAATAGACTCAACAAGATATTGAAATTCTATAGCTTAAGTTATAAGAAATGTAGGTTTGTAATGTCGCATTATTTAGCGATTCTTAATTACACAGACACAGAAAAACTTCTAGAAGTTTTGGCTTGATTTTATGATATTCTCTCATATCTATTTGTACATATATACTTAAGCTAATTTTAGTGGTTCTTTTTGTACCATTTTGATTATAACTAAGGTTGTTAACCATAGATTAATTTTATTTTATAATTTTATTGTCCTAATTAAATTCTGCTATGTAAAGTGATGGCCTGAAACACAGGTTTAAATAAACCTAGATCGGGCAGGTCGCTACTAACATCTGAATTGAACTATCATTACTTGCAACTGTTGAATATATTTTAGTAATAATTTATTTATAAGTACTAATTTAACCATTTTATGAAAAATAATACTACTGCGCTTAAATGTACACTTTTTGTAATACTTTTTAAAATAAATTATTCTTATAACCTCCTCCTTTTTAGAAGTCGATTAAAAAACACGTTGAACAGTTTGTACTCACTGTCATTCGTAGAGATTTGATATTCGTATTACAGGTATTAAAAAAACCTGAAAGATTGATACCCAATTCTGCCAGCCGTCAACGCTGTTAAACGATTTACGGTGTATAAAATGTTTGGTCTTGAATAAATGATTATTCATTCCCTGGTAAGTAGGATAAACCAGTCAGATAATGATGTCGTTCCATTTTCCTCACGATGTCTTGAAACTTTTATCGTCTATCCTATAATAGTTACTTTCTTGCAAAACATTCAAATAGTAGAATCAGAATCAAAAGGAGACTGTCCAAATCCACCAAACCGTGAAACGAGAATCTCACGATGATTGCGTAAATTAATCTATTTATCACGAAGGCGTTACAAGGAAGAATAAGATTCCCTACAATAAATCCATTCCTGCCCCGCCCCCTGCTTACCTCGCAAGGGAAATAAGGTACTATAATACTTTTCTTTAGCTCACAGCCCACCTGACTACTAACGAAGTAGGGTGCTCGAGGGATTACCGAAGCTTACAGCTTTGTAAAGGGACTTTGGCAAAATGGCGTCGGTCATTGTAAAAGAAATAGTTTTTGTTTTTAGATTCAAAGTATTCTGTGAAAGATTCTGGCATTTTGAGGATTATGAATTTTAGGTTTTATTACTGGTAATGTTAAAAATGACCATTCACACATCTTCTAAAAACAATGAGTGTTAGAAAGACTCATTCCATCTATCATATTCTTTAGACGCTTCGATAATTCTTAATTCAAAAAAAGAACTTAAGGTTACGAGTATTATGAAAATAAAAATACTACTGATGTTGTTGTCTGTACTATTGGTGTACGTGTTTTGTTTTGTGTTTTTTTCCTGCGTGGGCTAATAAATACTTTTTCAATACACTTTCTCGAAAACTGGTTCTTATCGCACTACGATTAGGTTCAACATGCAATGTATTTCGCACGCGTGGATTTTTTAATATTTTTCCGCACACGTGCGGAAATAAAAATTTCCACAGATAAGTCCAAATGGGTTCAATGACTATAGCTATAGTCGGCGGTGGTTGTTTTTTTTTTAATCTCGGCAAAGAGATATGCGTCTTTACGGCATAAATATTTTTTGAGTATTTAAATTGTGTTTATAAATAGAATATCATAGATAAACATGATTATTCAAAACAAATATTTACATGTAAAAAGAAATTAACATTTATTTGTGTTCTAAATTAAAAAATATTTGAATTTTCTTTTTTTCATATTAAGGCTGAATAGCCTATCATACCTTTGCTTCTTCTACAACCTGGCGAAAGCAAAGCGTGGTAAAATAGCAAATTAATCATAGTTTCCTAATAATTCCTGACAAAAATACTTACCGTTCTAATATTTTATTTCTTCGAAAGTGTATTGAGAAACGTCGTTTGATACGCGTGGGGATTTGTTACTGCAGTTCTCGGCTCCATAACACCCTCGCTTACAGCTCGGGTGTTAATTCCGCGCTCGAATGCAATAACAAAGTTTCCCCACTTATATCAAAATGTACTATTTCTTTCTTTCTCAGTCAAGTGTGATTTAGCATAATACCATTATGGAAATAATGTTTCCCGTTGTCTACTACTGAAGAGAATCCGCTTGCTCAAGTGGTTTATTCTTTTAGGCCTTCTATGCTATGTAAGGTCTTGGTCAACAATTATAAAACCTTCCAATACTTATTCTACCCGTACTACCGTCGCGTGCCGCCGCAAGTACAAGGGGGTAACTTAGAAAGGAGAATTATAAAAATGAGCCCAATAAGATGCCGCTTTTTTGTTTAGTAAGGTTTATTTTTCTATGCATTTTTTGCCAAAATACACCCCTTTTCCTTAAAATAGCAGCATAGATCGAAATCAATATCCTCAAACCAGACTAAAACAAATTTCCTCTGCCATTGTTTTGAATTCAAAATTAAATTCCAAATTCTCTTACTCGACGTTCCCATTTTACGTACCTACATACCAAGACGCCC
This sequence comes from Eugnorisma glareosa, assembly GCA_947578425.1. Taxonomy (NCBI): domain Eukaryota; kingdom Metazoa; phylum Arthropoda; class Insecta; order Lepidoptera; family Noctuidae; genus Eugnorisma; species Eugnorisma glareosa. The sequence continues at coordinate 6,663,765 of OX387980.1, forward strand.
TAGCACGAGCGCGTGGTCCAAACGTAACGTAAAAACTTCGATTTTCGGATCGTTATAATTACTCTTTAGCATTTCAGTTAAATTGTTTGCTACAAGTACAATCAGTAACATGCTTATGATACGAATACATTCCTAAAATTATGAAAATGTTATATTTTGTTTTCTAACAAGCCCACTATACCCAAACCACTGTAACTCCTGAAAGCCAGAATCAACATTGGCGACCACCACAAAAGCGCCAAGACAATGTACATAGTTCGACGAAGTCCCAGAGAAACAATTATTTAACTGTCTTGGATCCCGCAACCTCAGAGCAAATAAAAAACTAAGACGGAGCGCTGTCAACAGTGACGTGAGGCCGGTTTCGTAAACATATTGTGTGCACTTATTGAGGTGCAGTTTAATTGTAGTTTGATGTAAATATGTGCGTGTGAGCGTGTATGCACTGATCGAGGCGTAGCTTCACTTCTTTGTTTGCAGCGCACTCTGTCTTGGTTTTTTATTTGGTCTGAGACCGCAACTAAATCAGAAAAGAATAGCGAAGGAGTAAAACAAATATTATATGAGAAACGGGTATTTTTAATTTGAAAATCACGTATTGACGTTACGTTTGCACAGCGCGCTCATACTAGGGCCGCAGCACAAGTACCAAGCTGATTCGACGAGAAATACTTGAAGTTAAAAAAGTACTAATTACGATCCTACATAGCAATAAAACTGAACTGGATTTAACTTTCTATTTGGATTTACTGTACCGTGCGTTGACTGTTGCAATTTTATTCCTGTTTATAATTTTTATGAAATTATTTTGATAATGAGTGGGCATTTATGATGTGTATTGTGCTTACTGTAAGAACCATGGTGTAGTGATATGAAAAAGCACAGCTTTATTACTTTAGTTTAGTGGGAAAAGTGTACTTTTTGAAATAGAGGTAGTTATTTCTGGTTGTTGTTGGCAGTTCCATCCTAAATATTTCGGAATTAACGTTTCATCCACGTGTTCTCTGAGACTAGTTCTTGATCGGAATGGTCGCGAGTGTTTGAACTAAATAATTTGATGCGTCATCAGTTCATCACACTCTTCTGTTTCTCTTAAATCTGACTTTTTTCTTAGACATACAGATTAAATCGATGTCGTTGTATCGTGTAACCATATCAAAGATTTGTTAAAACACATCCATAAAACGCAAAAGAGGTATTTGATCGTACTTAATTAACGAGAAGGTACATCTCTGAAAGACATTGTTTAAAGATCAAAGGGTCGGTGCTTGTAATCTGGAGTAGCGTTTTGTCCTCTGAAATACAAAGGTAATCATAATGATCCACGAGCTTATTACGATAATTACAATATACATATTAATGTTGATCACAATACATCTTTTGTGTTAACAAATGATTCGTCTTTGATCACACAACAGACATGCTTCTTGTTTTGTGAATCGGCACGGACAGACACATGACATGCCAGGGTGGCATAATTGCATGTGCGAAAAAGCCTTAGCCTCTTTAAATATCTTTCAATCTGGTGTTGCGGGCCGTGTCCATAATTTGTCCTCAGCGGTTTGACCGAACCTTAGAAAGAGTAAAAAAATATATTGCACAGGCTTATGCTCGCTGGTTCACCCGCGTAGAGTTCGATATTGTCAAACGGGGTCGTACTTCCGTGATGCCTATGTGCTACTCCAGACTATAGTATGTCTGTGCCGTTCATAAAGATCTGGACCTGTATGAAATGCGTTCTGGCGTGATTAAGTAACAAACGTCCATCCATTCAAACTTACGAATTTATAATAGTAAGTAAGATTGACGTGACCTACCAAAATCCTTTTGTTAATTGCGCCGAAAGTTTTTGTAGAAATTCGCAACACTTTAAAAGAAAGAAAGAATTTTCATTATTTTATTGTCACATGCTACAATTGCATACAATAAAAACAAGCAAAATAAAACTTAAACCTAAGCAAGAAAGATAAATATTGTGTGCCTCACGCCTGAGCCAAATAGACCGATTGTTTAACGATTATATTCTTTTGTTTTGTCCAAATTTTCGACAGCGAACTAAAACTCCTATTTCCTCCCAAACAGATGGCGTAAGCGTCCACAACGGCCGGCAAACCAGCGAGTTGGTGATCGGCAAGGCGGAGCCACGTCACGCCGGCAACTATACATGCGTGCCTGCAAATGCTAAGGCAGCTTCAGTCACTGTTCATGTTGTACAGAGTAAGTAATTCCCATTATCATCTGCCTAGCCTTTCCCAACTATGTTTGGGTCGGCTTCCAGTGTAACCGGATACTGCTGAATACTATTTTACATGGAGCGACTGTCTATCTGACTTCCACAACCCAGTTAATACTATGTGTAATACGATACCCCTTACAAGGACTGGCTGTCAAAGTTTGGGGCCACTGACTGCTTGTAACGACTGTCATAGATCTACAAATGCCATCCGGGACCAACGGTTTAACGTGCTTTCCGAGACACGGTCCTCCGTGTCTCCTCGGTATGTAATGGATGGTCACTCATCTATAGACCAACCTAGGCTTAACCACGAAGATCGACCCGATCACCTATTATTAATTAGCGACGAGCTCAGCGAACAGCACTAGAGTAATATATGGTTTTAACACAACAGATGCACTATTCTACATAAAAGTTCCTTTGGATGGTCCACTAGCGTATTTCCAAGAAAATCAATTAGTCGCCACACAAAGGATCACCAGAATATAGTTTGGAAACCCATCAAAGGATGTTGTTTGAGCAACGTAAGCCTTTTAAGTCGCAAACTTAACTTGAACCACAAATAAATAAATAGAATACATTCAGGTCTGACAAGAATTTCCTCGTTTCTTGTGATTTGTTCGTACCTCTTTTAGATTTAAATGGAAAATACGTCTTAAATCTACAAGCTCGCTATCAGCTGTCTTGTCCTGCTTTTATTTATTTATTCGTTTCGATAAAATGTCTTAACATTACAGTACAATTTGCGTCTGTACAGTCTGTAAAGTATTATTCAGAAGACGCGAGAAGACGGCCGAAACTACAAATCGCATCGTTAAAGTCGCCAGTCGCAACGACGCGACGCGACTAGTTTTGTATGTTACTCTATATTAAAACGACTGCTGTGTTGGTTGCAAGCGCGACTGCTGAACGATAGGTCTGGGTTCGATTGCCGGGTTGAGCAAAGTGTTATTGTATTATTGCATCAGGAATTTCTCAGTAGCAGCTACTGAGTCTGCACCTGTGCCTAGTTGATGACAATAGGCTCGCCCTGTATTACATTTTGACTTTAACATAACTGGTGTAATACGGGTGTACTATTAGGTACACCTCTGCTTTACCCTTCTACGATTCCAGACGTGATGTTATGTTATGTCTATTACAATGGCAACAAAACGCAATTTTGTCCCGTTGGTCTCGGCTGCCATTTGTAGATCTTTGACAGTCGTTACAAGTAGTCAGGGGCCCGAAAGTCTGACAACCAGTCCTTGTAAGAGGTATCGTACGAGTATCATATACCCCTTGGTATATCTCTTAGACCAAGGGGTATTACCCAGTACTAACTGGGTTGTGGTGGTAAGATACATGACAGACAGGTAAAATACTGGTATATTCAGCTGCATCCGGTTAGACTGGAAGCCGACCCGAAAATAGTTTTGAAAAGGCTATCTGCGGACGCAATTACAAAGACACTTGTCCGTCATTCAGATTTTTTCCAATATTATAACAATTTTTTTGAAATTTTCAAGGGAATTACATAACAAATTCCTCACGCAGTTTAAAATTACAAAGATTTATGCGAATTTTGAAACAGCCTGTATTTTTAAGACTTGGTTCTTAATAGAGCCTTGAAAAGTATACAGACCTTATTGCTCCGATTCAATAAACTGCCTGTGACGTAAACGCCTCTCGCGACTTCTAAAATAGACATTAACATAACAGGTTTAAAGATTACAATCGTGCACAAAATGATGAGATCATGAAACCTGAATATGGTAAAATTAGATCACAATAAAAACAGAATTTGATTCCAATATTGAAGAGAGTAAGGTGCTAATTCAATTTGATATTGGATATTCAAAGTCAAACTATTTGTTTGTTAACCAAGTGGGTCTGTTGTCTGGGCCTCTTATTGGAAAAGGGATAAACTGATGGCCTTTTGCAGACATTAGGTTAAGTGTTGGTTGAACGAGGCTTTCAATTAAGTAAAGTTTTGGACCGAAATAGGTGTTTAGGTTGTAAAGCAAAATGACACTAAAAGACGTAGTAGTAATGAAAGTGGGAAATGAGGCAACAAAGAAAAATATTGGTATCGTTCTATTTATGAACCAAAACATAGCATCACGCCTCTAATTCCCAAAGGGTTAGACAGAGGTGTACCTAATAGTACACCCACATTTTGCCAGTTATGTTTGCCACCCTTGAAATAGGGTAAGAGCCTATTGTCATCAATCGGACACAGATCCTGACTTCGTGGCTGGTACTGAGAAATTCCTCATGGTAAAATCCATTTAAACTTTGCCCGATCTCGGGAGTCGAACCCAGGACCTCATGCTCAGCAGCCGCGATTGTGAACACTAAACCAACGAGGCAGTCTATTATAAACATCCAATAAAATATGTAAACACACTTAAAATTCTTATATTCTATACTTATTCTCGGAATCCTATTAATGGAATAATTACCTACCTTTTTTATTTACTCCAAAAATATCGATGAAATGAAAAATAATTTCAACCAACAGGAATTTCGTATAATAACCCAAATCCCGTTCCCAAACTTGATTAAATACTTGGCATAAATAATAAAGCTATACAAATAAATAAAATTGAAATATCTGTTTGTTTCAAATTAACAGATTTTTACATATGAAACTGTATACGGTACACGGTGCTTATAACATAAACACATTTTTTTACATTTTTGTCTGTCTGTCTGCTTGTTTCGGCTAGTATCCGAAACCACTGGACCAATTTTGACAAGACTTTAACTGACAGTCAGCTGATGTAATAAGAAATAACTTAGGTTTACTTTTATTTTATAAAAAGAATTAGCAATCCGTGCAAAAAAAAAACATGAAATGATTAACAAAATCCAAATCAAACAGGAAAATAATATTTTTATAAACATTTCACGCGGACGCAGGTCGAGGGGCACAGCTAGTTAGAAAAATATTTTTTTTAAGCATAATCGCGTTTCCATTCCAAGAAAAGATTTAGGCGACGCAGCTACAAAGGCTAATAAGTATAATGTAATAGCGGACGAAAGTGAAATGACATTTTCAAATTAGACGGCAGTTACAGAAACAAAGTCCCTTTTAGTAATTTGATTTACGGAAGACATTAAAGCGCAGGCTACACTGCCAGCTAGCAAGCAAGCGAGCGAACCTGGCGAGCATCACACCGCGAACTACCGAAATTGCCGAACCGAATTAAAAAAAAAAGTGTTAACAAAAAAATAATAATTTAGAAAATAAAAATAAAACCCACTGCGTAAAAAATAACTAATAATTCTCGTAACTAATTAAACACTGAAAAGAAAAAATCAAGTTCAGTCCAGAAGTATAGAAAGAAATAAAACAAATAAAAATTCTAATACGGAACATATTGACTGCAATAGTCGGGACCCATTATGGGTCGATAGATTTTAGTCTAGATTATTTAATGGGTCGCGTAAAAAGAAGAGAAACGATGCTCGCCCGGCTCGCTCGCTCGCTCGCTAGCTGGCGGTGTGGCCTGCTCTTAACTCTTTGAGAGACTCGTGAAAATGTGAAAAATTAACCAAGTTTTTAATGTACAACCAATTCGTTTGTAGATAAATTAGATATACTTATTAATTACAAAGTTTTTGTTGTTTATTCTGGCGGACTAATTACTTTATTGTCATTTGCTTAGTTCTTGAAGTCGTAAAGATTCTTAATGCGTAATAAGATACTTTGAATAAAGTTTCAAAATTAAGTTAGTTGTTTGAAGATTGCGAGATTAAAATCAAAGCCATGTGTTAGTACATTATTTACAGTGACTGATTTCATGCATAGTAAATTTTTCTTTACCTTTGATGGGGTTGTAATTTTATTTTTCACTTACTTTTGCTCAGGGCTTCGCTCCCGTTATCTACGGAATGTACTCACGAGAACGTTTTAAATGTAGCCTATAACACTTGGCGACAATGCAGCTTCACATAAGTGAAATAATTTTTGGAATCGGATCAGTGTTTCCTATGATTATCCCCTACCGACATACAAACTTAACAAACAAAGGAGATCACCCATTCTGGGTTAAACTTATAAAAAAAAATTGTTTTAGCGGCTATCAATAATAATTACACATTTTTAAGTAACCCATTATTTTTTACTATGGCGGCAAAGTCGAAAACTATTTGGGTTCGTTTACGACGATTACAGATGGGCTAATGAGTATTGTTGTACGTGTCAACTCTAATCATTATGAAATAGTGGAATAATAAATAACTATTTCGTATACAAAATGGTGGATAATAATTAATATAATTTAATAATCGTTGTATATCTTTGTTCCCGAATTCATTAAAGCATTGTCGCCATACAAAAAAATGTTTCTACTCTTACCACCATTTAAATAAAATATAATTTGTTCCTGGCCGCCAACTTTTTTTAATATCCCAAGTCATCGAACAAAATGGGTGATTTCCGTTTACCTCTTTAAAAATATTAGTTTAGATGTCTTGGCTGGGGTCACATCAAACATCCATTCAGTAGTCTATGTCCTTTGTTATAAGCTTTCATTTAGCTTGCCTTGTTAGTTAGTTAGCATGCATTGGTCAAATCTTGCTACTGAATTTCAAACCAGGTGTGTGCAAAAATTCGGCTCAATCGGTTAGATGCTGACATTTTAAACACACCTTTAGTTCCGGTGACAATATATTTTTATGACAAACGTGACCTGTTCCTGCAGCCAGGATCGCTTCCTCACGAGAGAACTCCTCAACTGTTAATAACACGGACACAAAACTTTGTATGCCCGTTCAATGTTGATACAACAAACTTCTTTTTTTTTTCGTTTAAAAAAACCTTGTTTTTTATTTCTTTAAAAAGGGTTTAATTTTTTTAGGTCAACTGAATTAATTCAAAAATGATGATACTAGAAATATCTTTTATTACCGATTATTCTGACTGTATTACCGATTATTTTAATTTTCATCACGACAGACTTTCAAATTATTCAATGGCTCTGTAACAAGACCAACCCCTCTTTGAAGCCGGCAAATTGAAATTCGGCATGCTAGATAAAGATGAGACGTGCCTGATAAATTTCAGATAAGTTTTAAAAGGAGTTCCTATAGTTATAAAATAGGATTTCAACATTGAAGTGTGTTCGGAAAATGAAGACTACTAAGCTATAAAGTCGATATGAAGTTGTGAGTTTTAAAGACTTATAAGAAGTGCTTTCCGTGTAGCGACTGCGAAACTCGATAATAGTCTTAATGTATGAAATGGTTTCCTGAAAGTCTACGTACAAATATGTGCAGGATGTTGGGTGCATCGTTTGCCAAACTGAACGGGCTGCAAGGAGGGGTTATTTGTTCTCGCATCAGCCCCATTAACTCATCATTAGCCCCAATATTCCACCATGGGCCGTACGTTTTTTTTAATTCCATTTTTTAAAATTTATGTACTTAGAAAAATCTCAAAATTCGACTTTTAAACTTGACGTTGAGTTCTAAGTTTAATTTTAGTGTTTTTATTTCAAAAACGAGTAAAAACATAGATGTTATCTACAACCAATTTTGAATTCGATAGATCCAGAAAATAGTAAACTTCATATTTAAATAAAGGAGAAAAACCTAATATAATTACATATTTTAAATTAGGGCTTTCATTTTGAAAAAAAAAAAAATTAAAATATCCGTGGGGCCAAGGATGACTTGTTTGGGCTGCAGGGGCAGCAAATATTCATCATTCTTTCGGTCCGTTCATTTAGGCAAACGATGCACCAAACACCATGTATTTTAGCCGATAAAACTGTCATGATAGCTGAAAATCGTTAATGTACGGTAGTGAAAAGCATGAATTACAATGTACAAGAGTCTTATGTCTATTGTACGGCTACATTTAATCCTTTTTCTGAACAATAGGCATTGTGCAAGCCATGAATCCATCGGCAGTCCATTACAAAGATTATATTTGAAAATTTACTTTACCTCCGGACTTATCTTGCGGGTCTATAGTATCATGTTGAATTTCATCATGAGCTTAGTCTTTTTCAAGTATGTTGTGGTCAGCTTACAGTCTAGCTGGATACAGCTGAATTTAATAAGGAGCGATCGCGAATCTGACCTCCACGTCTACAAATCAGCCACTCGTTAATACATAACTTTTTGGTAAGACTGGATATCTAAATTTCTGGTTTCTGACTATTTGTTTCAAAAATTAAAGTCAAAGTATTTATTAGTGTGATTTTTGGTGGTACAGTAGGTCGTATACTTATGGTTATGGTAACTCAAAAAACTACCTATTAGAGCATACACTATTTAAACATTATAGGAATTTAAAATCAATATTACATACAAATTAACAAAATTTCAATAATCAGAATACAATAAATTCCCCAAGTCTGAATTTTCAAACATAAATACACATTAAATGATTCGACGGCGATAGTTTAGAAATGACAGCAGGGCCCAAAGGCTTTTGAAGACAAGGACCCGGGGATCTATATGTGATAGACGTTCGAATCCACGATTCAACCTTGTCAAGCGTAGCTTCATCATCATCAGTCCACTGCTGGACATATGCCTCTTCAATTGCACGCCACTTAACTCGATTCTTGCCAACCCTCATCTAGTTGCTACCAGCCACCCTGCGAAGATCGTCCCTCCACCAAGTTTGAGGGGGCGTCCGAACTTACATTTGCGATTCGCAGTCTCCATTCAAGAACACGTTGACCCCAATGGTCATCGGTTCTACAACTAACATGACCGGCCCATTGCTACTTTAGCTTACTTATTCTGTGAGCTATGTCGACAACTTTGGTTCTCCAAGCGTAGCTTAACCTTCGATAAAGTTAAGGGCTGATCCTTTGAATTTAGAACCAAAAATTCAAAGTTATGTGAACTCCAACCACCTGCGTTGGGTCTACGTGGATAACGGACAATCTCCTTTACCTTAGTCCCAGCAGTGAGAACGTTCCGCCGATTATCTTTTATGTTATGAGCTCTTCATAATGACAATCTTTTTCTATTGTCTACAGGTGAAACACCAGCTGCAATGCAACATGGCAACAACTCTTCAGCCGCTCCTTCCCAGACGCACTCACTCATACATTTACTGGTGGTCCTTATCGGTCTAAGGATGCTCGTCGTACAGAATCATCAGGAGTTTGGATAACGTCGTTTGTACTATAAGTAATTTATATTGTTGTAACTAATTTTCTGTGTATAAAACAATACTCTCTGATGTTAATATTTTTCAGCTGTAGGTAGGAATCTGGGTGAACGTTCAACAAAAAATAAATTGTAATTTCTTTTAAGACTCCACGTTTTGATTTGGTTCCTTTGTTTGAGACAAAGATATATCTTGTCTCGAACAAAGTAATTAGATTAGCCCTAACAAAAAAAATATTACGTTTCGTTGAAAAATTACTAATTATATATAGTTACAAGTGCCCAAGATGTAACTATGTATAATTATATAATTATATTATACATAGTTATATATATAATAATAATATAATTTCATGTAGAATTCGCAGAGTCGGTAGTCTCAATATGAAAACTTACACAATGGGGGATCATCAAACCATTGAAATCTTTGACTTGACTTCAAAAATAAAAATTCTTTTGATTTTATGTGTTATTAAAGAGCACTATCATTAATAGTTCATGTATTTCACCGTTTACATGCAAATGTAAGGCCGATTCACATAATGCAGTACAACTATACGATGGATTGGCAACATGCCATTCCATATCGCAATTTTAACAACTTTTGCAATCGTGTAGCTGAACTCGATTTGTGATAGTACTCTAGAGCTATGTATTTTGAACTTTTTCCATGTACACTGTGAACATAATTTTCTGGCCTTATGTTCCTTTTGTTTTATTTGGGTACTTTTATTTACATTTATTTGTTGATTGCTGATTTGTAAGTAAATTTTGGATCATTTTCTTTTGGTCGAATTGAAAATTGGTGTATTAATTTTTCCACTCCGTACCACACAATAATGTGGTAGATATATTGCTGGCTGGATTATCTCTGCCGGTGTAACATTTTTATATGATATCGTCCTGAAATATAATATGCACGTTGAATGTGGGGTTATAATGTCACCATCATTGGTAAGATTTTTGTGATTCTACTGCTGTCTTTAAGGATTAAGGTCTGCATACACCAAAAATCACTAAACACGTTTAGCGTTGAAACACATTTCAAAAATCGTTCTATTTCTAAGAACGTTCTATTTCTCTTTCAATAAATTGTTTGAAGTTGATAGAGACAATGATGTTTTAACATATTTAACTCTAACCGCATTTAGTGAATTGCGGTGCAAGCGGCCTAAGTGGTGGTTGTAGGTAGAACGATTCACCGCACTACCGCATATTATTTATGTCAGCCTAGTACCTATTGCTCACATTTGTGAGCAATGTGTGGAGTGCAATGTTTGATGCGTGGCCATTTTATCATTGATGGATAATCAATCAAATTTATTAGTTAGTCATCGAATGCAGATTTTAGTGCAAAATTTATTTCTGAGTCAAAAATCTGGTTTTGATTTTATCATTATTTAGATTTAGATCATAATAATGAATAAAAACAATATCGGAGCTGCATTTATTGAAATATTCTCTTTTATCACAGCAAAGTTATATTGGATTAATAGGTGCACGATTTTAAGTTTCACATACATTTAAAGTGCGACATTTTTTTCATTTTTATTTAACCTTTTTTAACAAAGATAAAATAATTTGGATTAAAACCATGACTGTTGTTAAATACTGTAAAGTAAACACAATTTTAATCACATTCGAAGAGTTGTATATTCATGAAAACATGGGTACAAAATGTAAAAAAATTACCTGGAAAACTTTTTGCCAATTTTGGTGCATTTAATTCGAGGGTGCCCATCTCATTTCGAATGAGATAAGGAAATAAACAAAAGGCAAAAAGCCTGTTTACAAAAGGTAAGGTAACGTTAAAGAGGATGGATGAGTCGTTCCGCATAATAGGCCTTTCGTACAATACAAACATCGTTTAGAACCCCGCACTTGATAAAAGGAGTAAAATTGAGGTGGATTCCTAAAATAGGTACAGAAGGTCGATTCTATGCAACGAGCGAAAACAGGTGCGCACACGTAGACGCATAAGTACGGCGGCGATCTCAAATGACAGTTGCGCGTGTGCTTGCACTCGCTGTACGTGAAGCGTGTGTGTGTCTTGTGCGTGTGTCTTTGCTTGGTGTATGAATCGGGCCTTTTGTATTATTATACTGTGGTGGAGTTAACTTTTTTACCGACTTCTGAAAAAGGAGATAGTTATGTGTTTGGACAGCATTTTTTTTTCACGTCTGGTCACCGATATCTCCGTGGTTATTGATATGATTTAAATGATTCTTTTTTCATTTGATAGTGTGGCTTCGGTACTTTATGAGTCATCCTCTGTAATATGCATTGTTTCTTCATCGTCTATGTGGGTGATATAATAATAACTTCAATAACTAATAACTTCTAGATACAATGTAAAATTAATAATTTACAAGGATTTGTGTGACACACCACAGCTAAAAAGATGAAATATATAACTAAAATAATGATATAAATTAATATTTGGACGATAAAAACGTCAATGGTCTACTTAATGGAATACTGAATACTACAATTATATGGCAAATATTAATATTATGGAATGGTAAAAGGAAATTATACAAGTTACACTACGGGAGGCCAAAAGGAACATTAACTCGGAAAGCGTCCAATTCACATAATGAAAATTTCCTTTGCTATGACTTGACTATAGGCCACGATGCTCTATACACGGTATAAAGTACAGAGTCACAAACTTTTACCATACGTACATGATGAATTCTAAATTTTCGTCGGTTATTTCATAAAAATCAACAATACAGACAATACTGCAATAGCAGACGATTTTTTTTAAACCGAACCATTTTTTTAATGCTGGCTACTGTTCCATACAAAACAACCTGCGATTTTTTATACAGGTTGGAAATGACACCGACCGACCGACGTACCAATCTTTACCACGTATTCGCTAAATAATTCCGAACATCCCCGAATTAATTAACTAAAATTAATTAATTAATTAATTAATTTTACAAAAAATTTGAACTTATGAAATAGCAGATTTTTTAAAATTACCAATGAAAAATTTATTTGTGGGGGGTTCACAATGATTTACTGAATACGTGGTAACCTTTTGTTTGTCGGTGTATTTTTCACCCTGTATTAAAATCGGTGAAATATAATATTTCTATGTTAAGATGGTTCTAGAGTCATGGACTGAATATATGGTAAGTCTGCGCGTCGATTTTCCTTACTGTGTATTATAATACTGTTTCCTCAAGCTATTAGTGCACATCTTAAACAAGGATCTTAAGCTCCTTAATACCTCTATAGAGTGGAGTTACTCTAATAATCGTGCCTACAATTCTGTCAAGATAGGACAAACTTGGCGCATATTACAACGACGAAGTTTGCATCTCCCCATGGTCACATTTAAGCTGAAAATAACACACTTACTGCAGTTCTGTAGTTATTTAGTTAAGTTAGTTATTTATCTGTGTTTATGTTTTCATTTTATGATTGTTTTAGTTCGTGTATTACCTTGCCCTGCCTTGTGTATACATTACTAACAAGCGGACAGTCTCATTTTAATCTCACAGACCTGAAGCCTCAGCACGGATACTCGAACTATTTGCGAATATCGAACGATTTGTGAATAGAAAAAAAAACACTATTTTATTGCATTTTAGGTAAATTTTTACGACAAACTTTTTGTTTCATGGATATCTTAATTCTATGTTATTTTTCAAAATTATATCGTTCGAATTTACGTAATGAACTGAAAAAGAAAATATTCCTCGATACTGTACGAGATACAGCGGAATGTTACCACCTAGGATTTCCGAAAGGAATATTCCTTCGTTTTAGGCTGAATTCACAACCAAAGCGAATAGTCGACCACCGAATGGGAGCATCCAGTACAAAATGTATGAAAAAAAAACAACTTCAACCACGGACTGACTGTTTTTTGTTTTTCATACATTTGTAGAGATGGGCCGACTGGTCGACTAATCGGTTGCAAGAAGGCCGAATAGTAGACCCATCCGATAATTGCTTTGGGTGTAGTTGGGGTGGTATCGCTACATTACACAACGTTTGCATTGAGCATATTATATAAAACGCTCGTTCGCGCTGCAAAACAAGTCAGTATTTATAAACATGTTAGAATCTCAGTTTTCTATCAATGTAACTTGTTTTCGCATTTCCATATAATTTGTTTGTCGATTCTGTATCTTTTGATATGTTTTACAACCCAATTTCGCAATACATTGTTTTTGTATAAATCCTATAACTACTCTCGGCGCTTTTAGCCGGATAGTCGGCTTTTCCGACAAGTCGGTACATCCCTATACATTTTCACTCTCGGCGGCCGATTTAAACGCTTAGTGTTGGATAAAGAGAATGCTAAAGATTATCTAGTGTATTACGAAACAGTGATAGTCTTGAAACAGTTTTTACAATCTGGTACTATCTAATTTAAACGGGAATTTGAAACTTTCTATAGAAATCGTACCATCGCGTTGCGTTCGCTAACAACTGGGGCAAAAAAAAGTTTGTATACGCGAGAAAATATACATATTTCTGCCTCGGTTACTCTTACCACAGGATCTAATGTATGTGTCCTTGTCTATTTCTGTTGGTTTTATCTGCTGACCTGATGGTTTTGTCTTAATGAGATCTTGATGGAGTCAGACTTCTGTTTTTTTTTTTTTACTTTAGTCTTCTTTTTATCCAAAATTTTAAATATTGAATGGAATACATTACCAAAATGTGCATTTAATATCAATACTTTTTGATCAAATTAATACTGGTATAATGAGTTCATTTCATTAGCGACCAATTTCGCGTTAATTTTAATTATGTCATATCAAATTTTGCGAGACTACGGATTTTGTAATAAGCATTGTTCGAATATGCTATAATGTTTATTTATGATGTAAAATAATAATTATAAGAAATAATTAATTAAATTGATTTCGTGTCAACAGGTCGAATTCCCTAAATACAGCTGAAAAACCAAATTAAAAGTTAAAATTTATCAAAGTTGATAAATAAAATTAATAAAAAAAGTATACCAATTGAGTACAATAATGTTTAAATGTAAATAAAAATAATGTGAAATATATTCTTACGTAAGTGATGTATAAGAAATGTAATTACCTGTCATTTGGAATTAAGAATAAATAACGATTTTGAATTTAACGTGCCAAGTCTAATTGTTTTATTTAACACCTATATACATACAACACACTCCTGTAAAACATGACATATCATACGTATCACCTCGCCTGTAATCCTAGAAGCGTTAGGCAGAGGTGTACCTAATAGTACACCCACATATCACCAGTTATGTATACGACCCATGGATTTGGGGGCGAGCCTTTTGCCATTAACCGGGCACAAATCCAGACTGTCTGCTACTGAGAAATTCCTGATGGAAAAGTCACCCCTGCATGACATTTTCCTCCACACATTTTTATCTCTATTCCAGTCATATCCATAGTTCATTCCATCCATAGTCACCATCTTTCAGACAAAATAGCAGCCTCTCTTAAATGGGAGAAGGGTGGCTTCGTTTGTCGCATGTCGAAAGGGTCCCCGGCAAACCCTGTCTGGGAGGCAAAGACGACAGGACGAGCTTGACACCTACAGGAAGTATTGTTCCACAATCTTGCAATAGAGCTGAATAGAAAGAAGAAAGGATTGCATTTGCTCTGCAGTAGGACAAAAATGGCTGAAAATAATGGACGGATTCCCACTGGAACCCTTCACGAAGCCGTCAACTAAGCATTATATTACATCAAATTAAGTAACCCTACGCAAAAAATATTGCTCTGAAACGACTTTTTTTTTGGCTTTATATAACGCATTCAAAACATTGTGCTGATGGATAGATTGAATGGTACGGGGGTCGTGGAGGTCTTTAAAGTAAAAATTTTACATTAAACACATGCATTTAAAAAAAAACTGGAGAAAAGGTTGGAACTTTGACCCCCAATATCTCCGTAACTAGAAGGTTCCCAGGTATGGTCTAGAACAAAAAAAATGATCTCGCATTGACGAGGAAAACAAGTGCCTTTCGGGTTCATTAAGGGTCTTGTTACACACTTTATATAAGGTGACGACGACAATACGGTAACAAATGCAATCACGGGTAATACTAGTTCATAGTCCAGTTAGACTCAACTGGATGCGGTTGAATATCAGAATTTTACATGGAGCGACTGCCTATCTGACCTCCAAAACCCAGCTAGTACTGGGTAATACACGATAATTACCCCTTTGTAAGACTGGTTGCCAGATTTTTCGGGCCATCGACTACCTGTAACGACTGTTAAAGAGCTGCAAATGACAGCCATCGGCTTAACGTGCTTTCTGAGGCATAGAGAAAACTCGGAATGTAATGGGTGGTCACCCATCGACGGACCAACCTAGGCAAGCGCGGCTTAACCTGAAGATCGATCCGAGCGGCTGTTATTACTTAGCCATGAGCTCCTCCATCACCAATGACACACATCTAACGATTCAAATGTTTAGATTAAAAGACCTACAAAGCAAGAATTAATAAAACCTCATTTGGCCTTGGTCTTTGGCCTCATGAAGTCATCTATAGAATCAATAATATAACTCCTAACGCTACATTCAACAGGTTTAATTACAAAGGAAACGCTAATCATAATTAGTAACTTATTAATGTATGAAGGTACTAATGACATAATTAATAAGAAACAAGTCGTGACAAAGACCATTTTGGGAGTAGCTATGCTCAAAATGGTCTTTTGCGCCAGTCGTGTAAGTAATATTTTATTTTTGTTTTGTTGGCTTAATGAAGGCTTTTGTGGTATAATAGGCTTACATTTGTTATGACGGACAATGAAGTAATAAACGGACAATATACAAGGTGGCGTAGACAATACGACAGTAAATAAAACTGTGTATACCTCATGATGTTCCCAGTCTGCACAATCGAATATATGCAGTAGTTTAGTCACAGGACATTATTTTAAATTTTCTGTATTTTCTACATAGCATAATCAGCCTATAATGTTCCCACTGCTGGGACACACGGCCTTCTCTCTATGAGAGGGAATGGGCTATAATCCACCACGCGGGCCCAGTGCGGGTTGGTAGATGTCACATGTCTTCGAATTTTTGGTTCTAGGAAATGCCGGTTTCCTCAAGATGTTTTCCTCACCGTTTTAAGAGCAGTACTGATGAAATAAATGACACAAAGTAGTGCTCCTGCCTGAGTTCGAACCCACGACTTACAATTCGTAAGTCGGGGCCGCCACCACTTGGCGACCGCTGCTCAATTTTCTAAATGATGTAGATTAATAGGCTAGCACCGACAGGTTAACGACCCCGCATCGATACAAACACGAAACACAATGCTGTCAACTCGCTACTTCAAAAACCTTTGCCAAACTCGTTTCTAAAATTTTATTTATAGATGCGAATTAGTACTAATTATACCAAAATACTTAACAGGATATTACATAAAGATAGAACTAATACCTCAAAGGTACTGCTTATTTCATTTAAAAAAAAAAATAGTATTATTTGAGTTTAAAAATATTCCTATGAACTAGTACTACCCGTGATTGCATTTATTGCCGTATTGTTGTCGCCACCTTGTATATACTCAATACAAGGTAGCGACAACAATACGGCAATAAATGTAATCACGATACAATAATACTCAAGCTCTTTTCCTGTGGGGTAGGCAGAGACTACATAACAACGCCTGCTTCGATCCTTACGTACTCCTTACGACTCGTCACTGTTCATACACACAAATTGGGTCAGTGTGTGTGTGGATATAAAGTAGAGTACATAAACACTGTTCGTTCAAATTTCTGTATTTGCTCAACCTAAATGATCCTGTCCACTAGGACAGGATCATTTAGGTTGAGGTTACTACTAAGTAAGGGTGGGTGTTTCCGATCACACAATGGCGTCTCGTAAACATGCATTACATAACATAACGCCTGTAATCCCAAAATCCAAAGGGTTAGGCAAAGGTGTACCTAATAGTACACTCACATTTTTCCAGTTATTTTGAAGTTCCATGTTATATTGGGCGAGCCATCAATTGGCCACAAATCCAGACTCCGTAGCTGCTACTGAGAAATTCAGATGAAAAACACAACAACAATCTGCCTTTTTTTTTTACCGATGGGAAATCATCAAATACCTCCTCCCGCTCTGGGCTGAGCAGGAGGGAGTGTCAGACTTTAACTGACCCATCCATGTTCCTTCCTTTGCCCTTTGTGTTCCAGGGCCGCGGTACCTCTTTCGAACAGTCCCGCAACCCAACAACAATCTGCCTGACCCGGGAATTGAATCCAAGACCTCCTGCTTAGCGGTAGCGATTGCGACCACTAATTCATTTCAATTATTTGAAAAAATGCTTAATTGGACCTCGAATGACCCCTTCTTTCGGCGCTTTCAATTTGGCAAACATTGCGCCAAACATCTTGTATAATATTTCTGTAATCCTTTGTTTATTATACTGCATAGAACAGACAGTTGTGGTCATTTAGGATGTGATACAGACTGATATATAATAAACTGTACCACTTTCTCTATTGTTTTTTTTTTTGCAATTACGTTGTAGGTCCCATAAAGAAAAGAAAGTGATTGACTTTACAGTATGAATCGCACCCTTAAATACGACCAAACTTTTCTGCTACACGCTGCATTCGAGCACACAGGACAGCTTCCAAACACACGGAAGTGACGGTAAAGGAAATTGATTGCACCTGCAACACACATGATAGCCAATTCGTTATCAAGCTCAAAGACAAAGTTGAAAAGTCTCGAGTGTCCCGTGTGTGCAACTTTAGCTGCAACTTTCTTGGAACTGGAACACAACAATGCTTCTTTGGCGGCAAAAATAAGTAGTTCACCTGGACCAGTGTCTAGGTGAACTATTTTATTAGAAGTTATCCTACAAAGCAACGTTCCTGCGTTATTAGTTTGATATTTATCTCTCTCAAGAATGTGTAGAAATCTTTAGTTTATCATCTACCAATAATCTATCTTTTGGACTCAAAATCTTCGTTGTTTACTTAAAGGCAAATAAGCAGATTTGCAGCTCATTTGTAGATGAGTACTCCTTTGAAAACATCATGAGGAAACCAGCATACCTGAGAGGTCAGAGGCGGAGAGGGCGGCATAAAAACTTTGACATCAGGAAGGTACTTACCACAGGAAAAGGAAAGAAATCCTATGGGTATCTGCAATTTCAGCGGTGTTGTTGGTGCAGTGCCATCGCACAGTTGAAGCTAAAGTACATTGGCGTGTATACCTTCTAACTAGAACACAACAACACTAATTGACGGTAGAAACCGCCAAGTTAGTAGAACTTCCCCAGGTGAGCTGCTCTAATAGGATTCTGCACTACTGCAACTTCATTTTTACGACATAAACTGTCTAGTTTTCTGTGAATCTGACAAGATATTATCGTTTTCGGAAAGCAGCACTGTGGTATTTTTTTCATACATTAGTAAGTCGTCTTGCGTTTAGCCGCAATTCGCCTGACGTGAAGCGATGACGGGGCCTAGGGCGCGGCCTTCTAGGCACGCTTGCATAGAAGAAACCGATTCACTAGAACTCATCATTTCACACAGAGTGATATTTTTAACTGATGTTATTTAAAATGTCAGCCTTTTTATGGATAATAATCATAAACACAGACACAAAGTCCTCCCGCCGCGTCTGTATCTCTGTTTGTCTAAACGATCAAACGAAAGCTTGTGAGAATTTGACGGTTTGACCTCCAATATCTCCGTAACCATTCTCAGGTAATCCAGAACAAAAAAAATATCACAATGCCGGGAAGAACAAGTGCCTTCAGGTTTCCTTAAGGGTGTATTCACACCCCTTATGCTCTGCTACCCGTGCGAAGTCAGGGCGGGTTGCTAGAATGAACTAGATAATCTTCCTAGAAGCAGATGGAGCGTAATCTTCACTTTGACTGATTCAGTTGTAGTTTGTAGGCCGACTGTTCTTTTGTTTGACATTAATATAGTTGCCGGAGTTCACACGAACTGTAATATTGTGTTGTGTATGTATAACAATAGAATTTATATATTATGATATTCAATATTACCGTAACGTGTGTTGTATGCGAGATTGTATTTGTATGATTGTAATAGTGCCATGATTAATGTTGTGTAACTGTTGTTTTTGATCTGAGGGTGTAGCAACAGTATTGTAGTTAGGTATAATGGGGTACAGAAGACGAGTTGATATAGGTACACTGTGTAAGTGACATCGAAGTAATCATGAAAAAGCTAATATTTTAAAGTCAGACTCAGTATTTTCAATTACCATACGCCTCCGCAGCAAGATGAAATCTTTGGCGAGAGTGGTTTAAACCACCTGGCAACTTCAACGATCCATCAGATAACTTTCCACCTGTCGCGTCGCCATGGCAGACTTGGAAATCTCTAAACAGACTTCGAACCCAAGTCGGCCGGAGTAAAGACAATCTCTGCAGATGAGGGTTGAGGGACGGCTCAGACCTCATGTGCGTATGCAGCGTCTTCCCACAGACAATGGCTCACCTTTAATCTTGTACCGCATGCCATATCACCTACGCACCTGATGATCTATTTACTGCACAAATCTATATCTTTTAAACCTTAATAGGTAAACACTTGAAATCTTAAAGAATATGGCCGCTGTGACAGCAAATTAATAACAAAATTAAAACAATTTAAAAAATAAAGGGACAACTAGAAACGTATTTTTCGGCGTTTCTTGGTTGATTTTAATAACTGCAATATCGACGAACGCCCGTCTTGTAATAACCATCATCGTCCTATCTTTATCCCAACACATTCTCCATCCATTCTTCTCCATTATTCGTCATTTTAACAGTCACCGTCAGTATCTAGCCATATTATCTTACACACAGTAAATACTGAAGTGTTAACATATATTTAATTGTACGGTGGTACGAAACCTTTCTTGTCCTTTAAATTAGTGATTTGAATGTAATCAAAGGGTCCGATTGCATTCGACTACAAGTAACACAATCAACGATCGGTGCAGTAATTACATGGGACTCGAATTGTGACTTAGTTCCGTAAAAACGTGAAAAAGCGCTTTAGAGCATTGCTTGATTTTTAAAAAGATGTTGCTAGACGAATTCCGTTTAGTATGTCCAGCTTATCATTGAGGATGGAGTATAATATTAATAGTATTGTTACGTCGGCTATTTTTCGGGAACATTCTACATTTCGTTTGAGTCTAAAACCTCCCGCTATTTGCTGTAAAGAAGACTCAAGAAAGATGCGGAACTTTCTCGAAGGATCAGTTGGCATACAAATAGCCTTCCATCTTGCATCGCATGTCAATGACCGCACTTGGTGACTGCGTCAGCGAGCGGAGTTTGTGTAGCTGAACTTTGAGCAAACATATTTGTTTTTTTCGCCGAAATACTAAGAAGATGTATACGATATTATGACTGGTTGAATAAGACTCATTATCTTACAGCAACCATTTAAATAATATTCGCAATCCATTTTAAATTCAATTACAGTCACACAAAATGTTTCAAGAAAACTTTTAACCAATTTTAAACTTCAAATCGAGTATTGTAACAAGATTCTCAAAATTTTAAGACAATTATTATAGCCTTTACATAAAACTTTTAATGATAATAATATTAACATTCAAATTATTTTACAGAGGTCATGGATTTTAATACATAATATTCTAATTGTTAATTTCAGGTCTCATAAAAACAAATAAATAAAATTGAAGTGTATAATAAAATTGAAATGTCAAAATAACAGCTTTTTACTGAATGCATAATTCTGAATTCAATCCCATACTTTTAGGTATGTCCAAAAGGGTAAGCAGGAGTTTACAGTCAACCGTCTATAAGTGGTTATGTGTGTGTGTTTCGTACCGTCCATATTAATTATTAGAATAGGTAATTAGGCACAGTTAAAGAACAACTACAGTTCCACCACGAGGTTTTGCATCAATGCAAAACAGCGATAGCCAAGTGGTTAAAAACTCTATAATATGAAGAAGCAGAGCATATTCTAGACAGACTTACATGAATGCTTACCTTCTTTATCAATTTCGACTATAATGGCACTATCAGTAAATGTATACACACACACACGCTCACATAAACACACACACACAGACAAATATATCATCACACACTACTATAATCACATATACACATACAATTACACACTACACAGAGCTGCTAATTACTTTGTTTGTCATTGTTCTTAAATTTATTTCTATAGAATCTCAATATTAATAACATCAATTAAGAGAAAGAGCGAGACAACCTCAACTTAAGTATTATTAATAACTTACTGGGGCTGTTTCATTCATATTAGTAAATGCAACCTTTTGAGACACAATAAACAGTTTTTTTTAAACTAACCTACTTCATTATTATAATAACTTCAGACACTATGCAATAATTACATAGCAGTAGGTCTAAATCTAATTTCAAGGTGTTACTAAATTGCTTGCCAATTAATAATACAATTAGCAAATCTGTTTAGTACCTGAATACTCCGTAATGTTATAATTATTTCTCTCAATTTCATTATCATTAAAATCGTTTCAGCCGAAAGACGTCCGCTGCTGGACATAGGCCTCCTCATATCTGTTTACAAC
Source organism: Eugnorisma glareosa (assembly GCA_947578425.1). Classification (NCBI taxonomy): domain Eukaryota; kingdom Metazoa; phylum Arthropoda; class Insecta; order Lepidoptera; family Noctuidae; genus Eugnorisma; species Eugnorisma glareosa. Next base: position 6,685,696 of record OX387980.1, read on the forward strand.
TGTAAATATTAAATCATACTGTGAGTATAAAGCATAAATCATAAATCATATTTATTTCTGTAAATTGGTTTTACAAAACATTTTTACACGTCGATTTTCAAATTAGATGGGGCTGTTGTTTCGTAACTGACTACTCTGAGAAGAAACATCCGAAACAAACTCAGAGGTCACTGTCTCTTCTAAAGTCCAGACATAGGTCAAGCCATATGAGGACCATGCAGAATAATATCTGAGATGGTCTTTTGAAGAAATAACCACACAGATTTGAGTGGACCTCGGACCAGACCTCGGACCTCCTGTCCAGTCAGTGCAAACATTTGTCAGTGCTCAGCCAAGGAACTCAACGACACGACGAGCAATACCAAAGAAAAGATATTTAGGTAGGCCGCATAAAGTACTCAAGCGAACCATTATCTGCCCAAATCTGCTTCTTTTCCCAACTATATTGTAGTTGGCTTCTAGTCTAACAGGATGCAGCTGAATACCAGTATTTTACGTGGAACGATTGCGTATCTGACCTCCTGCACCTAAGTGGGTAATATGGGTATCATATTATGTCTTAGTAAAACTGGCTGTCAGACTTTCGGGCCACTGACTACCTGTAACGACTTTCAAAGGTATAAATCGAAAAAGGATCTTATATTTTATACTCTAGTCTAGTCGAGCAAGCCACTTCTGCAGAGCATGAGGTATGGGGTTCGATACCCATTGCAGGACCGGCAGAATGTTTATTTTTTGTGTGTTTTCCATCTGTAGCTACCTAGAGACTGGATTTGTGCCCGGTTGATTGCAAAACGATATGTGGGTGTTATGTTTTTTTTTAAATTTTTTATTGTTAAGACTTCAAATAGAACGGAAAATCACACGCACGATGCGCCGACCCCGAATAAATTGGGAAAAGGGGAAGCGAATGATGAGATCGATGACCAAAAATACAGTATACTGGATAAAAGTAAGCTCGCAAACAAATTCGCGAACAGCACCTAGTTCCACGAAAATTAGCCTCACACACAATACTACTGCGGTCGTACGCGCACAGCCGCGGTCACCCACCGAACCGATAATCTTCTATTATGTCCAATCAGTGATTTAGCTCAAAGAGCACCTGTTCTGTGGTTGAGCCCATTAACGTGGTACATAAGCACCACTAAAGCACCTAAAGTCTCGATTTGATTATGTTTTGTTTTCTGATTAATGAGTGAATTTTTGTTCATGATTTTGATGAAGACTCTTTTATTGTTGGTTACGGGGCATAAATAATGAGGGCTTAATGTGACGAAAGTTTTGAGTATGAATATGGATGGGTATGAGAGGAAGACCAAAGAAACGATGGATAGATGGATGTAATATCTACTTCATTACGCTTCGATACTTCGTTATACCGTCTACAGAGCCTTGGCAAAACGGCAAAGTGTCCGAGGTTTATTTTGGATCCCGGCACATAGAAAAGATTATAGTTACATTTGCGCGTCAAGGGAGATGGTGTACTTATCTGCAGCTTTCCAAGAAGCTCACTACAGGCAAAAACCCCTTTGAACAGTTTGTGAAGAAATGTACTCAATGGTACCTTGGTGTTTCTTTGACCAACAGTCCAACTGTTCTTTTGACCAACCAAAGCCTGTTTTGTATTATATATCATCTTTAACTTTTGTATTAGACTAAAGGGTTTTTGTTTCTAAATTAGTATGGATGCGCTTATACCTGAGATACAGCACTCCATTTTAAACGAAGCCAAGACCTGATATCTTCATAATATTATCCGATGGTTTAGGCAGAGGTCTACCTAATACTTAGCATACCAACGTTTCCCAGTTATGTTTAAGTCCTTTAAATGACTTATCGAAACATAAATTAAATTTATATGGACATTTAAAGCAGGTCTTCGTGAAGATCAAAACCTCTTTCATTTATAAAACGAACAAGCATTGGTCAATACTCTTGCTTAGTACTAACTAAAAATTTCAAACTGATTTTTTACTCTACCACAAACTAAATAAGACACATTAAACTCATAACTTAGACCGCATTACTTAAACTGCGACAAAAGTTAGTCAAAGATAAAACAAAGTTGCATAGTTTTATAAGTAGTTAAAAGCGTCCTTTGCGGGACTAACGGCGATAACTTTCACTGTAACGTACTTTAAGCTCTACAGAAGTAAACCATTACTGCTATAATATATAGTTTGTGCGACTGATAGTAAAGATGGTGTAATATTACAAGTACAGATATTAAAATGGGACTGGATGGTCACATTTTCAGTGATGGGTCAAAACAGATGGGTCACATTTTCAGTGATGGGTCAGGACAGATGGGTCAAATTTTCAGTGATGGGCCAGGACAGATGGGTCACATTGTCAGTGATGGGTGAGGATAGATGGGCCAGAATCGTCACACAGTGGGTATCTGAAGGCCGTCGTCGTCACCGAGGCAGGTCCAAGAAGCTTTTTTTTTGCCGATGGGAAATCATCAAATAACCCCTCCCGCTCTAGGCTGAGCAGGAGGGAGTGTCAGACTTTTACCGACTAAAACCCATCCATGTTCCTTAATTAGCCTTTTGTGTTCCAGGGCCGCGGTATCTCTTTCGAACAGTCCCGCAACCCTGGCATCGGCCCTTACGGATCCCTTCCTGTTTGCTGACTCTCTTTGAGGCGCGCGTGGAACACGAACGCGCCGTCGACACGGCCTGTCGTCATAAGCCGGACGGACGGCGAGCTAGCCCATAGCTCACCGTCCACAGGCCCGCGCCTACGGTGGCCCCCGACGCCCGGTGCGTCAACCGCGGCGGCTGAGACGTGAGGCTCTCTCCCTCTCACAGGTCCAAGAAGCTGGCGTGACTATTTGGACTGGTAATTAAGTAAGTGGCCAGAGAAGGCAAAACACCGGGACAGTTGGAAAGGAATGGGGAGGCCTTTGCCCAGCATTGGGAAAGAACAGGCTACAAAAAAAGGCATTTGCATTCGGAACAGTAAAAAGATTTTATTTTCTAAATTACAAACATACACTTCCACTTTATTGAATTGTATATATCCCTTCCGTCCACGGCTTCGCCATCGTTGTTTTTTTTTTGCTCTTCCTTTCGTGCAAATAGCATCCAGTTGAAAAAAAAAATATAGCAATCTGATGAACGGTATAGCAGCGTATAAAATACGAACAACCAAACATAAATTTTTATATATTCGATTAGAGTATCTATCAAAACACACTTAAAATGAAATCAACGTTAACATAACATCCAATAATTGGACGTAGTTACACGAAAAGGATCCAATCCACAACGTGGTCAAAAATGAGTTAAATATACCAAACTGATGCTAAATATCAAAACTATCGGCCAGTAAAAAAGATCCAAGCAAAAACAAAATACAATACTAAACTTGATTATACTATTAACAATACAAAAAGTGTTATTATTCCACACACAACATCATACTTTCAATTCATTTTAAAATGAATACCAATGAAGAAATATCTTCCAAACTTCAAACTTCAATATCTCCACAGTGACTTTGTGTGGATTGGATCCTTTTCGTGTAACTACGTCCAATTGAACATCAAATTAATGATATTTGTTATAATACCACATTACTGAACAAATCAATTATGCTAATACTCGCATTATTTAAAATAATACCCGCTTATAACGACATCAATTTACATAAACATAATTATAATTATTATGAAATAAACGCGAAACATGACGTAATTGCTACGGCGTACCACCTATGCTACGGCGTAGTAATTCGTAACTCGTAGCTCGAATGTAGCACTTGCTACGAATATAGCGCTCGGTTAATTAGTAGGTGACGATTTGACAATTTGAATAAATACGTTTTGGTGTTATGTAATTAATGTTGTGTAATGTACTTTATCTGTACCTGATTCATATGTATTACGAATAGTTAGCGGTAACTGATACGGGTCGTGATAAATGATTATCACGACCCGTATCAGTTACCGCTCACCGTCACCGTCAACAAAGCGTGGTCTATTAGTAAAATTTTGCAAAAATGTTGTTGAGCATGAGGTCTTGGGTTCGATAACAGGTCGGGCAAACTGTTATTGGGTATATCCATCGGTCGATGGCAATAGGCCGACCTCTATTACATGGGATTTTATCATAACTAGCGAAATGTGGGTGTTATATTAGTATTAGTATTAATATAACACCCACAATCGGTTCGGGGATTACAGGTTTGATAATTATTATGTTATGTTATGTAATCCAACAATTACTAACCCAACTTACCCTGAGCAATCCAGCCAGCTAACAATCTGTCCAACTCTTGAATTGTCAGCTCTATTCAAATGACGGAAAGCCGAGAATCTCAAATCAACTTGATGCAAGGTTAAACCAAATCCGTATTTAAAAGTTGAATTGACGTTTAAGTATCCAACCCGTCGTTGAAACACAAGAGCAAACCAAACACTTTTGCTAATGCCCTCAATCTCCTTGGAACAGATAAACCGTCACATTTACTTATGGTAACAGACGTGCTATTCTTGGCGTAAGCGATCGACGATTTTGCGACTTTTCCAATTCGCATCTATCAGCACCTGTAGAGGAATACCAAAGAAACGATGGACGGACGATACAGGGTGTAAGGGGTAGCCGTCCAACTGTTGGGGTGAATTCTGGTATACAGAATGACCGGTACAAGAAATTATTTCAGGAATGTTAGGGGAATACAATAAATTTGATTTGTTTTATTTCCTTATACGCAATGTATCGATACCGTGGCAAAACGCACGTAGCGAACGGCAAGCGCAACGACGAGTTCGATGAACTCTGTAGCTAGGCAGGAATTTAACAGTTGATTTCACGCGTCGTTCGTTAGAGTATTTCAACATCTATTGATTTTAGCCATTTTTTTTCACATAAATTAATTGAATACAATTTTATATTGAAATAAAGGAAGAGAAATTGAAAAAATATGTAAAAAACCGGTGCAAAATTCCGGTGGGATAGGATTCAAAATAAGGAGCTAAATGCACACAGTCAGTTTGTGGAGGGCTGTCCTTTACACCATGTATGAAGGATAATGTTGCTAAAAAGGAGGTAACTGCTGAGAGGACAAGTAATAGAGCAGCACGGAAGAAGAACACATGCAACCCCGAATTGGGATAAGGACACGAGATTGATGATGACTTAACATACACACTCGTTATGCACGAGATTTATCATACTATCTAGTGTTAGTACCAATTACCCACTGCACAAAAAAAAAACTATTAGAGAGCTATAGCTCGCGGCTACAGTTCAATAATAATAGATTAGTGTAGAGGGAGTGAGTGTGTGTGTCTGTGGGGTGGTAGTGTAGTGTGTGTAGTATTAGTTCAATAATATTTGATGCAGAATTACGTTTAGGTAACTGGTCGACTTTTCTATCGTACCTATAGGTACGTCAGTTGACGAAGTTTTCAGTGAGCCAGCCTATTGTAAAAGTCAAGTTTCCCAACTTAACAGTTTTCCCCCCCAACTTAGGAGGTAAATGAGTTGGGATTTATTTTGGGCTCTTTTTTAAATTCAAAAATTAAATAATTTATACGTGAAGAATGATACAAAACATTAAATGTACTTATTCTTTTGGGGGATAACCTAGTTACTTTGCGCCTTTACGGACACTTGAATTTAACTTTAGGGGACTTTTTGAGAGTTGGTAACCCTGCTAACATAAGCAGCTTATATCGTTCCGCACTGCTGGGACACAAGCCTCCTCTCTATGATAGGGAATTGGCCACAATCCACCACGCGAGCCCAGTGCGGGTTGGTAGATGTCACATGTCTTTGAATTTTTCGTTCTAGGACGTGCCAGTTTCCTCACGATGTTTTCCATCACTTTTGAAAGCAGTGGTGATGAAATAAATTACACAAAGAAGTATTTCGCCTGCCTGAGTTCGAACCCGCGACTTACTGCTCGTAAGTAAGGACCGCCACTTTCTAATAAACAAATTCACCGTTTACTAGTGCCTGAAGTAGCATGTCTACTAAGACCGTTACGCCAGCAGTATATTTTATAACTTCACCAACAAATTTATGGTCCAACCAACGATACACTCCACGACTTACGAAGGCTGTTGAAACTTTTTACAACTTAATTGCTCCGACCTAAATTTATGAGAAACCCATAAAAAGACAATCCAAGTTGAAGTCGAAACGGTTCATTTAATTTTAAATGTTCTTAAATATCGTAAAAGCCGTGACGATGTGGCGGAAATGATAGACAGTAACGTTTTATTGCACGACAAACAAATAAATAAAGTGCGGATGTAGATCTCTGGTTTTAAAGAGGTTTTGCGAGAAACAATTTAATTGGAGTTCTTTTGTTTTGTCGTCAACTTTTTAATGGTAGATGACAGTTGTTTGTGACATTTTCTTTGGTAAAGTGCTACTTTATTTTCTGCATTTACGCGGTTAGGTTAGGTAAATACAAGGTTCTTGTAGTTTTCTAACAAAACGATATTCTATCAAAACGATTATGGGAAAGCAAGGTGTGCCCCAAAACTTGCAACCTCTGCACTTAGTGCTCATAATTATATAAAGACACGGCGCGTCGGTCGGCGCGTTGCGCGGCGCGTCGCGCGGTTCTTTGTGCGTTTTTTTTCGTTTACGGAGGGCTCACGCCCAAACACAAACATAATTATAGCAATGTACGATGTTGTTTACGGAGATGCGGGGCGTGACGCGGCGTGGTGTCCACCGCGGTGGCCGCAGCATCGGCCGCGGCGGCTCTTGTAGCGTGTGAGCGTTGCCCGCGGCGGGCAACGCTGCGGCGAACGCGGTGTTGCAGAAGGAGGGAAGAAATTCGTGGTGCGCAACTTGCACGAAAGCCTTGTCAATTTATTTTAAAAATCGATCTTTAGTAAGATTCAAATCGAACATATATAAAATTATACTATCAAGTTCGATTTTGGCGTAGCGGCGGGCACTGCTATATTTCGTATTAGCGCGTGTGCCGCCGCGTGCACCGCCGCGGGCACCGCCGCGTTGAATGCAGCGTGCAGCGGTGTCATCTGCGGGCAACGCTGCATTTCAAGCAAACGCGCGAAAAATCGCTTCTCCGTAAACGCTCTCATACATCTCCATTATGTTTGAATTTCAAGCGGACCGCGCTGAACAACGCGCCGCGTCTCCATAAATGAGCCCCTATACCGATAACATCGTGAAAGTGCTGAACTTTTTGGTCAACAGAATTTAAACATTTTTCATGTTGATAACATGAAGGTGAAGAGTCTATTATAAGCAAACCCACAGGCAAACCTGAAAATAAATACTGGATGATCATCAGCTGTCTCACCTTTTCCTAATGCAGCTGAATCCCAGTATTTTACATGGAGTGACTGCCTATCTGACCTCCACAACCCAGTTAGTACTGGTCAATACTATATCCCTTGGTAAGACTGGTTTTAAGACTTTTGTAACTGATCATTTGTAACGACTATCAAAGATCTACAGATGACAGCCGGGACCGACGGCTTTACGTACTTTCCAAGGCACGGAGGAAACTCGGTATGTAATGGGTGGTCAGCCATTCACGGACCAACCTAGGCAAGCGCGGCTTAACCTGAAGATCGACCCGAGCTGCTGTTATTATTTAACCACAAGCCTGAAATACTAGATCTATATATCGATAGTATAAACACCCAATACCAATACCCATAATAATCAAAACATGTCAGCCATTTTACTTTCCCATAACTTTGCGGCATTAAACTTAGCTTTGAACTCTCAGTAACTGTGTATGGCACTTCGTTCAGAGGCGAGTTCATGATTGCGTCTTTGAGCTTCACTCATTTGCCGACAAATATCAAATTGAATTTCTTCCTTCGCTTATCTCCTAAAGAACAACTTTTATGATTGTGTGAGTTCGAGAGCGTGTGATGGGATTTGATGTTCCCTTTTTCTAAGCATTGTTAGGAAATTAGATGAAGTTTGAAAACTTATTTAAGAAGTAATTACCTACTTTGTTAAAATTACTTAGAATACTTATGATATTAATATCCTTGACAGTTGTGTAGAAGATAATTTCCATAAATTTTAAATTAAAATTGCCATAAAGGTACAAAAGAGGAACAAAATTTTTCTAACTACATTTTCACCCCTACCTCATTGGTTGGAATCGCGGCTGCTGATCATGATGTGGGTTCGATTCCCGGATCGGGAAAATTATTATTGGATTTTTCCAACAGGAATTCCTCAGTAGCCGCCTGGATTTGGGCCCGGTTGATGGCAATAGGCTCGCCTCCAATTACATGGAACTTAAACTAAACTGGTGAAATGTGGTCGTACTATTCAGTACACCTCTTCCCTTCTCTTCGGTAATTACAGGCTTGACGTGATGTGTATGATGTTTTGTTGATATTAATATTACGTAAGTAGGTACACAAAAGAGAAAATAAGTTTTTCTATTACATTTTCACCCCTTAACGGCAGTGCGGGTTTCAATGTTTGGTAGACGACGGTTAGAACATAGGATTCTTTTTATCCTGGTATATCATGGACGTGTGCATTCTTCAAATTTTGACCCATGGATTTGGTTTTTGACAAACATTTAAAAGTCCAAACTCAAGGTCTGCCAACGCAGGGTTGCGGGACTGTTCGAAAGAGATACCGCGGCCCTGTAACACAAAGTGCAAAAGAAGGAACATGGATGGGTTTTATTCAGTACAAGTCTGACATTCTCGGCCGCTCCACCCAGAGTGGGAGGGGTCATTTAATGATTTCCCATCCGTAAGAAAAAAAAAACGTGAAATGCAGCGTAGTATTCTAGGCGTCAAACTAACCGATTGTGTACGCAACACTACACTGCGCTCCAAAACACAAATTACTGACGTTGCTCAAAAACCCGCTAAGCTGAAGTGGGACTGGGCTGGCCACGTCTGCCGCATGCCCAATGAGCTGCGGGCCAATATAGCCACTTTCTGTAGACCTGAGACAGCCAGAAGGCGTCGCGGCAGACCTCGTAGAAGATGGTGGGACGAGCTGGACATAACTCACTTTATTTTATTTTTATCGGACATTCTACAATTTATATTTATTTGACGAAATATTTTTGTATTAATTTAATTTAAATTTAATGTTGTGTACAATTTAGTTTTATGATATTGTGTGGTGTGTATTGTGTCTCTGATTATTTAATTTCCTACTAACATTATTTTTAAGTGTGCTTACTAACTAAATTATGGATATTTGTGTCTGATACAAATAAATTATTATTATTATAACCAACGACCAGTAGTCCACATTAGCCCTGGATTGAAACAACTGGAAGTCAATGGGAGAACCCTTTGCCCAGCAGTGGGTTGACGCAGGTTAACAGTATCAGTACCCGGACGTTTATGTAGGATAATTCCCAACCTCCATGCCAATGAAGCCGAGGGCAAAATCTAGTACGCTTTATTTTATCTGTTTCAATTATCAGTAGGTGTCAGACGAAACGGTTCACTCGAGTTGCATGAATTAGACAAGCATGAATTAGACAAGCATGAATTAGACAAGCATGAATTAACACATCGGATATTTCTATAGGGGATACCCTAGTTTAGTATATCAATGGCCTTGAGATCTCAGGTGGCTTGATTAAATATGTAAATCATTTTATAGTAGTTTGGTAGGTGAGTACGGAATTTGATAATATTATTCATGTTTGATGTGTGTGAACGTCGAAGAGCGCTTGCAAATAAAGGCTTCTCATTTAATCACTACTATAGATTTTTATTTGAACATTGCCATCTGACAAAAGTTGTTAAAATTAGTAATCTTTTGGATGCTTAAGATGGAAGTGTCAGGGTAGCCCGCGAAATTTAAATTTTATTAAGCGTTTTTGCAATTTGCAGGTCAGTGTCAGGTTGTATGTTGATGAAAAGTGAGTCGCGCCAGTAACACGTATGTAGTTACAGAATTATAATAATTAAAATCATCAATACATTCTGTAACTATTTCATGGAAAAAGTCATTAAATGGGGTTAAATGAACTTAGATGGTTGTACTGAAGATTTTAATGATCATAATTCTATAACTACATACGTTTTACTGGCGCGATTCATTTTTCATCAACATACAATCTGACACTGATCTGCAAACTGCAAAAAACGTAAGAAAATTTGAATTTCGCGGGCTACCCTTGCGCTTTCACCTTAAATGATATTGTTCAATAATAATGTGCGTCCTACAAAATTAAAAGAAACTTTCACATACACAAAACTTACAACAACTACACAATAACAACAACTTAAAATTTCACAATCACTTCCTAGTGACTGTGAAGTTTAACAGGACTTTAATAGGTCCTCTAATGTCCACGGAAGCATAGCTTTATAGACGCATATTACCAAAAATATATAGTCCAACGTATGTGTCGCGTTGTGTCGTCCGTTCCGAAACGAGATGATTGTCATATTATTTGCTTTTATTGCAAGGACTTAAAGCCCTTTATGATCAGCTCAAAGCAATTCCGCATCGACAAGTATAATTACTCTTTTAGTGTATGCTTGCTTAACAGACACATAAAACTACGAAACTTGGTCGATTCTTCATTATGCATGCAGCAACGCGAACGTGACATTGCTGCTAATTATTGTGCTGTATGTACACCTCTGCGAATCCCTCTATATAGGGTGACTGGTAATTAGTGACCGATACTTGTACACGTGATGGTACTCATGATAACAAACAACTTTCCCAAAGAAACATTTTTTGTACTCATTCAATGTTATCACAATAACACAACAGCCGTATGAAATTCGCCCGCGTGCGCTTGTGTCCTATCAGCTGTTAACTGCGTGACGTCGTTCTGTCTCATTACTATCGTACCATGCAACAGTGGATAGGCAGAGCAGGGTGCGCAGCGAATTACATACGTCTGTTGTGTTAAAGAAAAAAGTGAATGCGTATAAAAAAGGTGTCTTTGGGAAAGACGTTTGTTATCATGAGTAAAATCTCGTGTTTAAGTATCAGTCACTAATTTCCAGTCACCCTAAATAATAGAGGCAAGATGTTACGTTACGTGTAATTTTCTTACTCGTAAATTATTCATCAAAGTCAGGCAGGTGAGAGACTATTTAACACCAAGCCACCACAAACAATCGGGTGCCCATTTTATAGGCAAAGAGTAGTAGAGTGCAGATTCGACACTTTTATTCTCTTTATTTTCAAGAACATAATTTGATATGATTTGATCCATCAGTATTATCCAAAGAGATTTAAAAGACTTACGAGTACACAGCGGACATTGGGAATATTTTCATACAAAAATAAATTTTGTACATTTTCGATTTTGACACACAAATGCACACAAATACCTCACATCGGGCTAACTACAAAGTAGTAACAAGTATTGGATTACGATTTTCTTCGTCTTGTCCCATCCCTTATTGCTAGTAAATATTTAAATATCGTTGGTATTAACTTATGTTGCCTACCTCATATTACGTGGGAACTGGAAAAATATGCCAGCTAGCTATATACCTATCAGCTCTTAGAGAAGTAAATACCAGCTGTCATGTGATGTTATTTCGTCAGGAAAGTCTAATTTTTTAAACTAATTTGTAAAGAAAAACTCTTCTTCTTTTAATTCGTTAACAAGTAAAATGAACAAGTATTGCTGTGTATAAACCTACGAACCTTACAATATACCCAAAATATCTCTTTATTTAGGTTGACTGGTAATTAGTGAGTGATACTTAAACACGTGATCATACTCATGATAACAAACACCTTTCCCAAAGAAACATGTTATACTCATTCAATTTAATCAGCGCGTGCGCTCCTGTGACCTATCGGCTGTTATAGCCATGTGACGCCATCCTGTCTCATTATTATGGTACCGTGCAACAGTGTAAACAAATTATAAAATAATATCTATGACTGCGCGCGAGAATTTCAAAGACTCAAAAGCAAAGGCAATGTCATTAACACTGCTCCAAGCAAACGAATCGTTGATCGCAGTTTTATTTTGCCAATCTCTTTAACAAAATCCCTGAAACGTTTTTTCAGAAAACACGTTTACGTAATCTTTATCAAGATCCTTAAAAAGAAGAAAATAATCTAACGCAGTGCTGGCTTCTATAAAGGCAAAAAGACCCAATGGAATTCCGAAAATAATTACGAAAAGATGTTCAAACGAAATAACTATGTGTACGCAAACGAACCTAAGAACCCTGAACCTAAAAATTTGGGTATTTCAGAGAAAGAAAATAACGATCCCTTTTTGCTAAGAATTTTATTGGAGACCTTCCATTTACTGGATCTAAACCTACAAGTATTTGGAATTTTCTAACAAGTATAACAGCCCAAATAAAGTTAAAGCTGTTGGAATACTGAAACTTAGAGAAAACTTTTGTTGGTTAATATATTTGTTTGTGTTTTGAATTGGTTAACGTAGTTTATGCCTGCTTTCATTAATACCTTTTATTTCAACAGTCTGGAGATTTCTGGCGTGTTTTCGTTTCTAGAGAAAACGTTTAGGAGTCTAATTACTAACATTATAATTACACAGCTGTTAGGTTTGTGTTTATTTTACAGAGATTTATATCGTTCTCTTTCTAAACCTCCTCCTCCTCCTGTTTCGTTCATCTGGTGGTTGCAAAGCGCAAGTGCTGAGCATGAGGTTCTGGGATCGATTCCCCGGTCGGGCAAAGTGTAGTTGGGCTTTTACATCAGGAATTTCTCAGTAGCAGCCATGGAGTCTGGATTTTTACCCAGTTGATGGCTATAGACTCGCCACCTATTACATGAGACTTAACATATAACGTAACTGGCAAAATGTGGGTGTACTATTAGGTACACCTCTGTCTAACCCTTCCGAGGTGAAGTTATGATATCGTTCGCGGCAAATAGGCTCTAAATACTGTTGAAAAAGACAAGCCTAAAGTGTGAAAATTACGTAACTAACAGCAAGCAACTTAAGCATAGCCGTTCATGGACCTATTTCAAATTGTCCAGCAATATTCCGTGTCTGCTTTCTGCATACAGGTTGTTTGACCGGTCTTCTTAATGTCGTCAGTCCATCCAACTAAGAATTCAATACACATAAATAAAATTGAAGTATCTGTTTATATTACCAAAATAACAGCTTTTTACTGAATGCATATGAAAGTATATACGGTACTTATAACAAAAACATATTTTTTTCAATTTTTGTCTTTCTGTCTGTTTGTTCCGGCTAATCTCCAAAACGGCTGATTCGATTTTGACGAGACTTTTACTGGCAGATAGTGGATGTCATAAGGAGTAACTAAAGCTACTTTTATTTAAGAATAAGTATTAGGGTACCGTGCAACAAAAATAAATTTTAAATTGGTAACAAAATTCGATCAAAAAAGGAAAGTAATATTTTTTGTTAAATATCTAACTCCACGCGATCGAAGGTCATGGGCAAGCAGCTAGTCGGAAATAAAATTGCAATGCGGAACACAACCGGTGGGCTAGAGAAAGTTCTCGAGTCAATAAAATTCACAAATCGCAATATTGTCGAAAATTTTCAAACGAGAGCACATACCCTTCTGTTCCGTACCATACCCTACCTATATTAGAACACCTTTGAGGTCATGGCTGGATGACGTTGTCCAATAAATCATGCATTGTTGTTGCCGACAAAAGAAGTCATTTTTGGCTGAAAGTGCCCCATTGAAAGAAGGTGGCCTATAATATTTGTATTCACAATGGCTGCTTTCGCTAAGGTCATGTTTGTGACAATGGTGTGGTTTTTAAAAGGGATTTTTTGTGGGTGAGAAGTTTTTGTGAATGCACGTGTGGAATATCTAGGCCCGTTTTTTTTTCTTTTGCGCTTTTTTAAGGCTTGTTTGCGCGTCAGCAAATAAAAAGCGGTGAAAAAGAAAATAAAAAGAAACAAACAAAAATTATCTAGACACGTGGTAGCGTGTCAAGCCAAGTTTCAGCTATAAAAGAACTGACGAGCAGCACCGTGAGTATTTATATTGTAGCCTTGGAAAGTTCCAAAGCTGCAAGTTCTTATTTTATCCTTTCGAAAATTTGGCTTACTGGTAGAAACTAGCCATCGAACATCTCTTCCATGACTGTTTCAATAGGTACTTAATAATAATTCGTATACAAAAACTAGCCAAGTCAGACGATAGACTTCAATGTATTTTCCTAAGACCCTAAGTTATAAGAAGAAATTATACTTAAGTTGTTATAAAATATTTTGTGTTGTTATATAATAAATTTCAAGACCGACCATTGAACTTGGCACCCATTTAAATCTAACTTCTTTGATCGTTGAAGTCAACAACCAAGGCATATATAACATTGAACTTGGCTCAAATTTCACATTTATGTTTTTTATGGGATTTATTGATACAGAAACACGTGCTCATCTATACTAATATAATAAAGCTGTAGAGTTTGTTCGTTTATTTGAACGCGCCAATCTCTAGAACTGCTGTTTGGTAGATTTAAAAATCTTTTTGCATTTGAAAGTCCAATTCTGGAGGAAGGTAATATAGGCCGCTTAACATCACGCTACGACCATTGGGGTCGAGAAAAAATAGTCACGCGGCACAGCTATTTAAAATATTAGTTTAATTTAAAAATATAACTATGTTTGATTTATGTAATCAGAGAGACACTCGTTGCAACACGTCAAAAGAATAAAAACCAGCGATCAGACGTTGTTTTCATTGCACAACAGAACTTTATCAATTATCTATGCGGAAAATAGTGTTATCTAGATAGGCTTATAACATAAAAATACACAGCAGTTATTTTATGGAATGGAATTTCATAATAACAATGGCATTCGATACTGCATTCAGCACAACAAAACATAACCAAAACTAAATGTACACGCAAGTATTTTTGTGTGTCGACAATGTCATTTGATACAACGCAGGGAGACATCCAAGACTCCAATTTCAAAGAAAACCGGTTATTTATGTACATTTTCTTAATACAGCATTAATAGACTATCTTTATAAAATTCTAAATCCCAGTTACAGCGTACATCAACTGTCTAAACTTTTTCAACTATGTTGGGATTATCATTAACACTAGAAACAGGATGTTTACAATGTTTACAGTTCATTTTGAGTTCCCGATATTTCGGCGCTGTTGCAAGCATCATGGATCACGGATAAACAGAACAAAAATAAAAAAAAAACAGTAAACATGGTAAATATCTCGTTTCTAGTGTTAATGATAATGTTAGAGACCATGGGATTGGGATTGGTTTCCAGTCTTACCGGATACAGCTGAATGAGAGTATTATACATGGAGCGACTGCCTATCAGCTGACCTTCACAACCCAGTTAGTACCGGGTCATACGATAACCCTTGGTAAGACTGGTTGTCAGACTTTCGGGTCACTGATTACCTTTAACGACTGTCAAAAATAGACAGCCGGGACCACCGGCTTAGCGGCACGGAAGAAACTCGGTATGTAATGGGTTACATACCGAGATTTTTTTAACCCATTCACGGATCAACCGATGCAAACGCGGCATAATCCGAAGCGGCTGGTATTGTTTAATCACGAGTTCCTCGAGAATAGTATCTCCATAAGATTTTAAGTTCCAGTTACGGCTTACATCGCATAAAAAATCTAGACTTACGAAATACTTCAAAAGTTTTCCAGAGATCTTCTTTCTTCACTATCGAAAATACCTCTAACAAGATGTCTTCTTAGAAACGGTACCCTTGATAAAAGAAAAAGGCCCGACTATTACGTACTTAGGTACAAAAGAGGGTGATTCAAAATAATTTTTATTCGGCTGTCGCAACAATAACAAGGAATGGGGCAGTTTAGAGTGATCCAGTGGGCTTAGGAAGGCGCAAACGCGAGGCCCGTACTACGGAAAGAGTGACAATTTTTGGTGTACTTTTTGTACGGTGGTTGGCAATGTTGGCATACTCGTATCATGTTCTTGGTCTTTGGGTCCTTAGTAATAACATGTATTTTACCGGACAGCGAAATTCAGCACGGGTAAAATAGTATGCTCTTTTTAAAGAATTTTTCGCCCATTTAAAAAATCTCTTGTAGATCCTCAATCTGTGAAATTACTAGACTCCTTCTTTCTTTATCGTGAGGTTAGTGCCTAACTTGGTGTCGAGAGTTTTTTTGCCGCCCATGGGCCTCTGACTTGGCTTTACATGCTGTCAAGAAATACCTCTCAGGCATGCTGGTTTCCTTACGATGTTTTTCCTTCACCGAAGCAAGTGACAATTATACAATACGCACATGAATCCGAAAAATCAGAGGTGCGTGTCTTGGGTTCGAACTTGAGACCTATGAGTTGGCAGTCCGACGGTCACACCACTAGGCTATCACTGCTATAAAGTTCTAAGTTCTAGACTAAAACCAACGAACTCTTCCTTCTTTTCGCTTCTTCTCCTAGGAGCTTAAGTTTCAAATCCACATCAGGGTAAGTACATTTTTTTGGCTAGAGAGGTGCCACGGCACCCTCACCTTCCGCCTGACGCAGGTCCTCACCGGACACGGTTGTTTCGGGAGGTCCCTGCACCGAATCGGGCGGGATGACACGCCCGGGTGCTACCATTGTGAGGATCGGCCGGAGGACACGGTGGAGCACACCTTGGAGATCTGCACCGCGTGGGCAGAACACCGCCGTGTCCTCGTAGCGGCGATCGGCGGCAGCGACCTCTCGTGTCTGGCCTTGGTTCCATCCATGGTCCTGAGCGAGATGGAATTTGACGCCGTCACCTCCTTCTGTGAAACAGTCATGCTAGCGAAGGAGGTGTGAGGCGGAACGTGAAAGGGAGAGAACCTCACGTCCCAGCCACCGCGGGAGGCGCGGGCCTGTAGACGGTGAGCTATGAGCTAGCTCGCCATCCGTCCGTCTTATGACGACAGGCCGTGTTGACGGCGCGTTCGTGTTCCACGCGCGCCTCAGAGAGATGTCAGCAAACGGGAAGGGGTCCGAAAGGACCGATGCCTGCCAGGGTTGCGGGACTGCGCGGCCCGGGAACACAAAAGGCAAAAGAAGGAACATAGATGGGTTTTAGTCAGTAAAAGTCTGACACTCCCTCCTGCTCCGCCCAGAGCGGGAGGAGTTATTTGATGATATCGCAACCGAATAAACAAAAAAGGGAAACTACATTTTCTTTTAGGAGCAGTAACAGGTTTACCCATTACCCAATCATCATCATCTGCCTAGCTTTTTCCCAACTATGTTGGGGTCGGCTTCCAGTCTAACCCAATGCAGCTGAATACCAGTATTTTAGATGGAGCGACTGCCTATCTGACCTCCACAACCCAGTTAGTACTGGGTAATACTATACCTCTTGGTAAACTGGATGTCAGACTTTTTGGACCACTGACTACCTGTAACGACTGTCACAGATATACAAATGACAGCAGGAGGCACGGAGGAAACTCGGTATGTAATGGGTGGTCACCCATCCACAGACTAGCCTAGGTAGGCATGGCTTAACCTAAAGATCGACCCGAGCAGCTGTTATTATTTTGTCACTAGCTTCTACCCAAACAGTTGAATATTATATTACACCAGGGCTTTTCGAGCCCCAAGATACAGAATAATAACGAGTTTCAGTTAATATTTTAAGCCACTCGTATTAACATCTCTTGTGTATAAATTGTACCTGCTTATGTATTACCAGGATAATAAACAATTTTCTATTCCTATTTTAAGAGCAAGATGTTGCTTAGGAAGGAGATTTCAACATAAATTACAGGTAATTGATTAAAGACGTTATTTTCCATTGATTCATTCGAATAAAGATTATATTTGCAGAAATCTAGAAACAAACATAGCGGTAGTTTGATAATGCTTGAGGTACCTAATGCAGGGTGTAAATTTACTATCCTTAACGAAGCCCAAAGGCACTTGTTCTCCCCGTCATGTCATTGCAATATTTTTTTTGTTCTTGACCATACCTGGGGGCTTTCTAGTTACGAAGACATTGGGGGTCAGAATTCTAAGTTTATCTCAAGTTTTTTAATATTATAACTTTATTTAAAATACCTCGACGACCCGGGGGTATATTTATATTGTATGTATATATTGTATAGTACGGGTATTATACAATGTTTTGAGTGCGTTACATTGAGTCTGATTTTTCGACCCCAAAAAAGACTTTTTTTGGGGTCGTAAAATCAGAGTTTCCCAGCAATCGTTTTTGCATAAATTACTTTAGAATAAAAGAGTAGTTGATTATTACACTTTGTTTTATTTATTACAAAAGATCATAGAATTGAAATAATTACCCTTTAACCATTTAAAATATTTGAATTTATCAACATAAATTAATATACTTCACTTAACATAATTAAACATATCTAATTAAACATCTTCACAAATAAATATTACAAGATCAACTTACTCAATAACGGGTGATGTCTCCACGAACGTTGTACGCCAACTGAGCTCGCAATTTTTTTTTTTTTTTGAGATGGCATCTCGCAGTTCAGCCTCTGAGGCTGGCTACTGCTGAACCGGACAATTCCCTGTGGATGCCTTAAAAATGAATCTAAGGCCTCCAGCCAGGGGCTTAAAACTATACTTAAAAACTAAGCGACCACTCGCTAAGGGCACCCCCTGTGGGGTACGGGCCTCGGCTTAGGGCGTCGCTGGGGGGGGCAGCAAAGGGACAGGCTGGATCTGAGTGAAGAGCTCGCAATTATGGCGGCACGCTCTTTTATACAATAATGGTGGGGATGGCGCCATGATTGCGAGCTTGACAATTAAATTATTTTAATATTGTTTTGCAGCTAAATTAAGATTTTGGCTAATAAATAATGTTTAATTATTTAACAACAAATAATATAATAAGAGGCATAAAATGACACGTGCTTACATTACTTAGTTTGATGTACAGAATTATCTTTTGACGGCTTCGTGAAGGGTTCGTTTACACCTTGTATGTGTTGTTTTAAACTAAACAAAATAAATAAATAATAAAACAAAATAAAAATAGCCTTTATTCCCTATAATTTACAGTTAAACATTTTTAAAAGAACTTAACTTATTAAGGGGTCATCCATCTCTGGATGAAGGCCTCCTCCATCTGTTTCCATCTGTATCTATCTTGGGCCGTTCTGGTCCACTCTATCCCTGCCAGTGCGACGATGTCATCTCGCCATCGTTGCAATGGTCTGCCACGGCGTCTGTTTTCATTCCGTGGATATCAGTACAGAACGCGCTCGCTCCATCTGTTGTCTGTGGTCCTCGCGATGTGGCCTGCCCAGTTCCACTTCAGTTTCTCGGCCATAAGCAAAGCATCAGTCTCATCAGCATCAGACTTTGGTCTTCGCTCTGATGTCGCTGCTTTTTATGCGGTCGCTTATTTTTAGGCCAAGCATGCTTCTTTCTGCAGCTCTCTGAAATGACCTTAATTTTCTTTTCATGGCGTCAGTTGTAGCCCATGTTTGACATCCGTATAAAAGAGTTGGTAATATGTTTGAGTCAAATACACACATCAAAAGTGTCTAGGGATCAAGCATTTTTATGTGGATTTCTTGAGATTGAGATGTGGCTTTGTAATAAATTTATGATTTTATAAATTTATATGGTTCTTTTTTGGTGCATTTCATAATTTGAATCAGGAACTGTGAATCAAATTCGAGTAAAAGATGAAAATCAGCCGTCAATATTTTCCCTATAAAAACATACAACGCATTGAAGACATTATTAGTGCTACTGTTTCCCTACTACTGATTAAAACCAACGTTATTATGGAGCGGCGACGTCATTTAAGCAGGGAAGAAATGCTCAGAGCCGTGGGAATGATAGAAGCTGGTTCCCGGCAACGTACTGTGGCTTTAGCTCTGAATACAAGTCAGAGTGTTATCAGTCGACTTTGGACACGTTACCGAAGCACTGGTACCGTGGCTGAGCGCCATGGAGGACGGTATCGCTGCACCACACGGAGACAAGACCGATACATTCAAATCTTAACTCGAAGAGCTCCAACAATAACCGCCATGATGTTAGCCGTGAGGCTTCATCACTCTTCAGGGAACTTAATTAGCGACCAAACAGTCAGAAACCGCTTGCATGAAGTGAACCTTCATTCCCGAAGACCGCTACGGGTACCACCTATAGCAATGCACAATCGTAGGATACGATATCAGTGGGCTCTTGAACACAGAAATTGGGCAGAAGAACAATGGCGTTTCGTGTGCTTTTCTGATGAGTCTCGTTTTGGTATGAGACCGGATACAAGACGTATACGACACTGGAGAACCCCTGGACGCCAACAGCGATTAAAATCCTGCCAGGAAGTCCATCCTTATAGTGGTGGAACCATCATGGTATGGGCGGGTATTTGGATCGGCGGAAGAACTGAGTTGATTTGGATCAGAGGCAACCTCAACGCTCAAATTTATGCTGAGACGATTGTATCAGACGTCATCGTTCCTCTACAAGTGCAAATCGGTCCCTTATTTCAGTTAATGCATGATAATGCACGACCGCACACCGCAAGAGTTGTAAGACAGACTCTCGCCGCAGCTAACATCAATGTCCTGCCCTGGCCTGCTCAGTCGCCAGACTTGAATCCGATTGAGCATGCATGGGATATGCTACAGAGAAGAGCTCTGCCGAATATGGAAGGTATCCAGTCGCAAGAAGACCTTTTTTTGTTGTTGCAACGAACATGGGCGGCCATTCCACAGCGTGATTTGGATGAACTCATTTTGAGTATGCCAAACCGATGTTCTTGTGTTGTTAGTGTTCGCGGTAGAAACACGGATTATTAATTGTTTAAGTTACCCAATAAAATTTTAAAGAAAACTGTTATTTCAGTCTTTTTTTCGAACTTTTGTGTTAGTGGTTCAAATGTCAAAAATCCCTTTATTAGGAAAATGGCAAATTTCTTTATTAATGCAAAGGTGACTTGGTTTATCGTTACTGTGACAAACGAAAACACTTTATTTGATGAATCCTTAAAGAAAATTTTAATTAATATCAATCAGGAGAAAAGTTATTGCAAAAATATATGTTGATCCCTAGACACTTTTGATGTGTGTAGTTTCCTTTTGATGTCGTTTGAGAACTTTCCCTTAAATATTTCTTTAAGTGACCAATATTTCTTCCAAGCAATGGTTATCCTTCGTTTGATTTCTTTAATAGTCCTATCGGTAAAACATATATTTTGTCCCAAGTATATATAGTTGTCTACGTATTCGACGTGCTGGTTATCAACAATTAGAGGTATTTGTTCTCCGTTGGTCATTGCTTTCGTTTTTTCATAATTCATTTTCAGTCCACACTACATACTCTCTATATTGAGCTCCTTGATCATTTCTTGTAATTCTGAATAACTTTCTGAAAGTATGATTATGTCGTCTGCGAATCGTAAGTGTGACAGATATTCACCGTTTATGTTGATACCGCGTTTGTCCCATGTTAGTTTTTTAAATATGTGTTCCAGTAGAGCTATGAATATTTTGGGTGATATAGTGTCACCTTGTCTTACACCTTTCTCTATATAGAATGCTTCACCTTCTTTTTCTAATTTAACTCGAGCATTGCAATCCTTGTAAATGTTTTGTATTATTGTTATATAACATTTTTTTCAAATTTTTGGTTGATTCCTTGTTCAGCTAGAGCAGTCCAGAGGGATTCATGTGTTATGGAGTCGAAGGCTTTACTGTAGTCGATGAATGCTATATATATTGTTTTTCCGTATTCTATGTATTTTTCCATTATTTGGGTAAGTGTAAATATATGGTCAATGGTTGAATAATTTTTCCTGAAGCCCGCTTGTTCTCTAGGTTGGTTTTCATCAATTTGCCTTGTTATTCTATTTAACAGTACTGCTGTAAATATTTTGTATAAGCTTGACAGTAGGCTTATAGGTCTATAGTTGTTGACATTTTTTGGGTCTCCTTTTTTGTAGATAAGTGAGATTTTACATGTTTTCCATGGCCTAGGTGGCTGTTGTATCATAACTTGTATTGATATTGATTGGTAATATTGCTTCATCGAATGCTTTAATAATGTCGTTTGTAATATGGTCTTCGCCTGGACTCTTGTTCGTTTTCATTTTGTTTATGGCAGTTCTCACTTCTGACTGTATAAAGGGTGGTATGGGGTCTTTCTCATATGCCAAATCAAGAGGTTCGAGGGTAGTTCTTGTATCTTTATTTTTGTAAAGGTCTCTATAAAATTCTGTGGCTACTTCCAGTATTTCTTGTCTTGATGTTACTGATTTATTATTGAAACAAAACAAATATATATTTTATTTCAATCAAGTTGTTTACATTATTTACAAACTACAAATCTATAATCTATAATAGTAATAAAAATATGTGCAAGTATCAAAAGGGTTGCAAGGGCGTCAAAAAATTCGTCCACATCGCTGTCAACAGGAAAAGTGCCCAGAAGGCTGGCAGCATTGCCACGTAAAATAAGAATAAAATAATAAAACAAATACAACAGAATTTACCTACTACAAAGTATTAAGAAAATTATGCAACAAATCAGTGCCATCCTTCCTTGCGAAGTTTACTGTCGTTTAGGGTCTAACCTCGCGATGAAACATGTAACTGAGCTTCAAAATGTTTGTTATATTATATTAACGTGTACTTCGCGCGAACTTTTCTCATTTAACTTGTTTCATGTACTAGAAAGGTCTTTCCTGTTATAATGTACTGTCGCTGTCTTTTTGAGTTTGAGATTTTCAGTGGAAATTAAATAAGGTTTGCGAGGAAGTTTACTGCAGTTCAGTCATTACGAATTTGGTTCGAACAAAGGCACTTACTTAGGTAGCCTGTATTTAGTACAATAGGACACAGGTGAGGTCTTTGTGAGAGGGCTGTTCCCACATCCACCACGGGACCCCAAAAACTTAACATTTTTGGGGTCCCGTGGTTACAGGTGGACCCCCCTTTGGTTACGCCAAATGGCTAAAATGGACCTTTATAGATTCGCCCTGTCCGTCTGTCTGTCTGTCCATCCGTCTGTCAGAGCCATTTTTCTCCGAGACTGTTGGCGCCAAATGGTTGTAAATTCTAGAGTAAGTGAAAACTAAAGTACTTAAAACTGAGAGTTGTTTTTTTAATGTTTATAAATAAATAGGGTATCTATTGACAGTTCTTGAAAAATGATATAGATGTTCATATTTTTTTTTCGATCACTTCTTCATGAGATATTTGCTTCTAAAGCCGTAATATTCTGAAAAATAAAATAGGTTTGTAGAACGTAAAAAAAACCTTTCAAAGAAAATTGGTTTGAATAAGATATTTTGATATTTAGTTATTGAGATATGGGACTTTTTCGTCAGACTACAGTAGTAACTTTGTTTTTCATAAGCATATTATAAGTTTTGCTGTTTAGTAATATGAATGAGTGTTAAAAATATTGTTATTATATGGTTTGGTGCTACGGAATACTGTGTGTGCGAGTCCGACTCACACTTGGCCTGTTTTTTGTTTGTTTTTGTTTGGACGTGTTTAAATTTCAATACTCATCCATCACGGGTCTTGTTTACCTATCAAAATTTAATGTGACCTTGTACAATCATTTTTGTATTAACCTTTATTTTGATACGTTTAGGATTGTTTTTCCAGTAAACTGAAAAGGTCACCAGGACAACTCATTAAAAAATTCATACAATATTTAATCAAAAAAGGTTTACGACATAAAAACCGTTTTTCGTATCTAGGTCGAACCAATTTAGTAACAGATTTAGTTTCTAGCGTAAGGGCCGGCTTACTCAAACACCGCTGTGGTTACATACCCTCTTAGCCAAAGTAGGGAAACGCCGTCTTTATCGAGTTTATGGGCGGTTTAATACCAACTATAAATTAAGTTGACATATGGAGAGCAGGTCAATATAATTTAAATTATGGGTTTAAATGAGTTTATCCGTGACTAATAAGTTTTTCGATGTAATCGATTCGCAAACAATCAGGTTATCTACGTAATGGAATGTGTGCAATTTAGCAGCCGGTGTGTAGTTGCATTTATCAGCCGTTGCGTAGTTGCATTTAGTAGCCGGTATGTCGTTGCATTTATCAGCGATTGTGTAGTTGCATTTAGCAGCCGGTGTGTAGTTGCATTTATCAGCGGTTGTGTAGTTGCATTTAGCAGCCGGTGTGTAGTTGCATTTGCTGGTCAGCGTTCTTGCATTTTTGTCTCAGAAATTAAGCTTAAAGTGGTAAACACAACCTTCAACATATAATTACAACGTTAGGTTCGTTCAAATGTTTCAAAAGGTGGTCAAATTTACGCCACGTTTCGTTACCATAACATTTGAGTAGTGATGTCTGAAAATAAATAATATCAATCCATGCGGGATGTGCGAGCCCATGGTCTTCTAAGTTAACACTGTTTTGGGCGACCTCAGGACAGCGATGGCATAAAGATTTAAATATTTGTCCTTCTCAATATGAAACAACAACGCTGCTGTTTGGCGGCAAAACCAAAGGCTCCTTTCATTCCCTATGAGAAAGAAAGAAAGAAAGAAACAAAAATGTTTATTCGACGTCAGTACATCAGGCACACACACAATCCGGGGCTGCCTTCAAGCGGCTCCTGCCCAACCTGGGGGGTCCAAACGCCTCCTGCCGGAGGCTCTACGCGGGGGTCGTGCGGTCCATGGCCCTTTACGGGGCCCCGGTGTGGGCGCGTTCCTTGAGGCGGCGAGCCGCCCACTACCTGAACGCGCCCCAAAAGGTGGTAGCCGTAAGGCTGGTCCGGGGATACCGCACGATCTCCGGCGAGGCGGCGAGCCTCCTTGCCGGATTGCCGCCATGGGATCTGGAGGCGATAGTCCTCGCGCGCCTACACGAATGGCGCGTGGAGGCACTACGCCGGGGGGTAACTCTGCTGCCGCGGCAAATTGTCGCTCAGCGGACAGACCTCCGGCGCGATCTCATGGCGACATGGAGTGAGCGACTATCGCAACCCCGTGCAGGGCACGCCATAATAGTGGCGATAAGTCCCCTCTTTGAGGAGTGGCTAGAGAGGCGCCACGGCGCCCTCACCTTCCGCCTGACGCAGGTCCTCACCGGACACGGTTGTTTCGGGAGGTTCCTGCACCGAATCGGGCGGGAGGAAACGCCCGGGTGCTACCATTGTGAGGATCGACCGGAGGACACGGTGGAGCACACGGTGGAGATCTGCCCCGCGTGGGCGGAGCACCGCCGTGTCCTCGTAGCGGCGATCGGCGGCGGCGACCTCTCGCTTGCGGCCTTGGTTCAATCCATGGTCCGGAGCGAGACGGAATGGGACGCCGTCACCTCCTTCTGCGAAGCAGTCATGCTAGCGAAGGAGGTGGCGGAACGTGAGAGGGAGAGAACCTCACGTCCTAGCCGCCGCGGGAGACGCACCGGGCGTCGGGGGCCACGTGGTGGCCCCCGGCCACCGTAGGCGCGGGCCTGTGGACGGTGAGCTATGGGCTAGCTCGCCGTCCGTCCGTCTTATGACGACAGGCCGTGTCGACGGCGCGTTCGTGTTCCACGCGCGCCTCAAGGAGAGTCAGCAAACAGGGAGGGGTCCGTAAGGACCGACGCCTGCCAGGGTTGCGGGACTGTTCGAAAGAGATACCGCGGCCCTGGAACACAAAGGGCAAAAGAAGGAACATGGATGGGTTTTAGTCAGTAAAAGTCTGACACTCCCTCCTGCTCAGCCCAGAGCGGGAGGGGTTATTTGATGATTTCCCATCGGTAAAAAAAAAAAAAAAAAAAAAAAAAGGCACACACACAATAATATTAAAAAAGTTATAAAAAAGAGAAAATACATAGTATGACTGTACTGTGTGCCTCACGGCTGCGCCAAAAAGGTCCATTTCAGCATTCATGCCAGACAGGTGAGGCTGTTTGACGCTGGTCTTCCAATGAACCTTGAGGGGGTAAGTGACATACAGAAAACAGTTTCAAAGATAGTTTAAGAATAAATGATTAAGTACAATAAATAGATATCGAGTTAATTTATGAAATGTGTATGTAGGTACGAGTTATGATAAAAATGTGAGTAGGTAATAAGTATTATAACGTGTTCGAAAGTAATACTGGTTACAATAATTAAATAAAGAGACAAGCCAAAACAGAATAAATATTATTACAAGAAATATAAAATAAACAGTATTTTAATTATAATATCAAACAACTACGTATATGAAATAATTACAATCACCACCAGAGCAAGTTCGAGTTCCTCTAAAAAGTGTTTATTTTTACTAATAGTTTTTTTTTGCTAAACCTGACACATCTCAATCAAGTTGTGGCAAAAAAGACATATAAATTATGTCACAATATTTAAACGAGGTGAAAACGGAATGACTTCAAAATCCGTAGTACCAACTTGAAGCGAATCGTAAAGCCGTCTTTATTGACAATTCGTTTCAACTGATACGGAAAAAGAGCCGGTTTTTCAGGCTTTCCTACCTGTTTGAGATTTTTTATAGGATTCAGACAAGGTATCCGGTTCAAATTACCCGTGGTATATGCATGGTAATTGTCTTACTGAGGGGTATAGTATTACCTCGTAATTGGATTGTGAAGGTCAAGTAAATAGTGGTTAAGTAATCTAGCGATCGGTCTTCTAGGTTAAGCAACGTTTGCTGAGGTGAGTCCGTGGATGGGTGACCACTTACTACTTACGACCACGAGACCCGTAAACCAATCTTGATAAGCCGTTAGTGCCAACTGTCATTTGTTGATTTTGAAGAGTCGTTACGCCGTTATGAGCCACTGACATACATTATGACCGTGTACCGTGATTCCGTGACCAATTAAGTTTTTTTTTTTTATATATAATGGTACGGAACCCTTTGTGCGCGACTCGCACCTGGCCGGTTTATTTTTTAATTTGCCGAAAAAAAAAATATATGTGTGAAACTTCTGTGATGTAAAAAATTCAATGAAAATGTACAGATTAATGTCAAACAACTTTAAAATGATTTTAACGGGCTTGAGTATTCGAATTATTCAAATATTGATTATATTCTACACTAACTACAACTATTTTATAGAGGAAAGATTTGCATTTTTGTATTTTTGTGTGCATTTTTGTAATGAATATACTCAAAAACTACTGCGCCGATTTCAAAAACTCTTTCACCATTTGAAAGCTACATTCACCCTGAGTAACATAGGCACGTGCGAAGCCGGGAGGGCCGCTACTATAATATAAAACCATAAAACACTGAATTTGTTAGTGTCACTTCAACAGAGAAGAGAGAAGTATGGCAGAAGACAAGTTGCGACGACCTGTTTCAAAAATGGTTTAACAATGTTTATTGAATAATAAAAACTAAGAAAAATACCCGTCTATACTTAACTGGAAAATTAAAAAAACAGCTAGAAAATGTACACAAATCTCATTCTTGTACTGCATTAGAGGAATCTATTTAATTTTTTCTTATTTTTCGGAAAGTAGCGTATTTTTTTTTGGCTTACGGAGGTAGTATGTTGGCGACAGTACCCAAAGCTTTTATGACTGCAAAATTCATTGAATTGCTAGCGAATATTTTAACAATTTCCGAATCCAAGTACCTTCGAGTATATACGGTTCGTTTATTTCGTTCGTTCGAATTAATGTAAAATGCTAAATGCTTTTTTATTTATTGGCATAATTTATGTAATGTGCAATGGGACTGGAGGCGTATATCGTCCGAAACTGCAATTTAATACTTGCAATAATAAAGTCAAGCTAAAATTATACATTCAGAATTTATTTGTGGTTTTTATGGAATTAATGAACAGAATTTAATGATTACTTTTAATGAGACCAGAGAGCCTATGCTATTGCTTTTAAATATTTTCGTATTTGTTCAACGATTTTGTCAATGTCTTTGTCATCTTTTCTGGGCCCTTAGAACCATTTATGACTATGATATTTTTTTTACAGACTCCAGCTTCAAGTGAAAATATCTGCTTTGTAAAACTTTACACGACCCAAGAATCAAACCTAAGACCTTCAGCTGTCGCAATTACAACGAGACACTCTCTAAATGACATCAAAATGTTAATTTGCAAGAATATACATACACATTACAAAAAAACATCTTAATACTCGTATATCCTAAAAATCATTGAATTCTGCCTGTAAGCAAGCGTGCAAATTATTTACTGTTGTCTATTTATGTCATTATTATCATGTAATGTATCGTAGTACAACATGTAAACGGAACCTACGACTTTGCAAACCGCAAGATCAAGGGGAAACAGCTTGCAATAGCCGGTTACTTTGATGACGTCATAGGCAGACGCGAGCTTCAATCACGTGTCTCGCTCTAACTGCAATAGAGGCGGTTTTGAGGCGGAGGTGAGGAAAGGAAATCAAGTATGGAACCAAGAAGTTGGGTGACTAGATTTCGCTCTTGTGAGGTGTAGGATTTTGTGTCAATGTTATTCGTATAAAAGCTTTTTTTAAAAGTTAATGAACGGATCGTTACCGAGTTCATCACAAAAATATTCTTCTAGAGAACGATTTTACTGCAGTACTTTTTTGCTAAGTCCGCTCCTTGACTCAAATAAATAATAATACCAGCCTATTACTGTCCCACTGCTGGGCAAAGGCGTCTTCTCAACAGAGAATTACAATCAAGGCACGAGCATTGATCACCACGCTTGGTCAAGACGGGTTGGCGATTTCAGACTTTTATAAGTCCATGTTTCCTCACGATGTTTTCCTTCACCGATGTCTGTGATGTCCAGAATAAACTTAGAAAGTACATATGAATTGAAAAAGTCACATTGGTACTTGCCCGGTTTTGAACCCACAACCTCATACATGAGAGGCGAGGCCTTAACATGTGGGCCATCAAATCACGAAAAAAAAAATGAAAAAAAAAATATTCGTATTAGCTAAACACAAATACTGTTTTCAGAATTCACGGTTTAAAATACGGAATACAGCACCAAGATCTCGGAATGAACCGCGATCACAGCGCTTGCAACAATCGAAATATCGGGAGCTCAGAATTTATATTTTAATCAATTCCCGCTGACCCCACCAGTGGGGCCACAAGCGGTGGGGTCAACGGGAATACACCAGAATAATTGATAATCACGGAATATATCCCGTAAGTAACAGTCAAAATTTATCTTAGAAAATTGTTTTTGGCTTGATTACTAAAATATAAACTTCTTATCTTCACAAAATAATGTCTGTTAGGTAGATTTTTTACATTTTTTTGCTAGTCATGCTAACTATTTACAATAACAAGCTTAATTTTATTTTTACTTGAAACTACGTACTCCAAACCACTAATTACTTGGAATTAGAATTGGTTTTATAATTATTACTACAAAGAATAACAAAGACTTTGATCATGACAGAGACAAATTAAACTTTCAAAGAAGTCGTTAAACCGTGTGGCTTCGAAACGAGCGGAAGTGTTAAGCGGAGTTGGCTTGCCTCGAGGCACAACTTATGCCTCATTATAAGTTCTTCAATAAATAAACCATACGCTCGACGTGGATTTATGAAGCTAAGAAAAAGTATCGGCTAGTTTGATAGCGGGAAGTTAAAGATTTAAAATCATTTATTAGGAATCGCTTTTCGCATTTTACCGTGTCGAGCTTATTAATATATAATATGTTTTTTTTTTAGCTAGCCTATATTGTCCCACTGCTGGGCAAAAGCCTCCATTCCTTCCTACGGTCACGATTCTGTGCTGCTACTTTCCAATTCTCAAGGATGACATTCAGATCGTCCCGCAAGCTCCTTTGTGGTCTGCCGCGACCCCGTGTCACTGTTTCAGGGCACCAATCCTGAGCTTTACGGGCCCACAGTTCGTTCGGCATGCAACAGACATGTCCTACGCAGTCCCATTTAAGTTGGGCAGCCTTTTGAGCCACGTCTACGAATTTCGTGTTGGAGCGCAGTGTAGTGTTTCGAACATGATCGATTAGTTTTACACCTAAGATACTACGCTCCATAGCACGTTGGCAAACCTTGAGTTTGGACTTTTGGATGTTAGTTGACTAACATCCAAAAGGACCACCATCCATCTATCCATCTTGACCTACAAGGTCCAAGTCTTGACCTAGGTCAAGGTAAGCAAAATACACATGTCCAGTAGCTTTCGCTTCAGAGACATTTGGCAGAGTGCCCTTAAAATAAAAGCATAAGTGAGGGAAATTCATTGCAATCGATATCAATGCAACATTCGTCCCGAATGTAAAAAACATCGTTGAAAGACATTAAGTTGTAAACAATAACAATACAGTCATAACCGAAATACTTAAGAACCATTGTTACTAATACTAACAAAACTATAGACTCTAGTCTGACAAATAAAGTTTGATTTATTTGACGACGGTAGTGAGGCTGCCTTACGTTCTTAGGAAGCGCAAAAGGAGCAAATGTTTGTGTGATGAGCATGGACATTTGTTTCCGAGTCATGGATGTTTATATGTATAATAAGTATGTATTTACAAACAAAAAGTACCTATGTAGTATTATCAACTATCTGGTGCCCACGACACAAGCCTCGTTGCTTGGTGTGGCACCTAGATGGCGCTGTGTGTAATGTCCAGCGATATTAATTTATTTATTTATATTTTAGGCAACTAAGTATGTTACTTATTCGGAGGAGCTCATGGCAAAATAATAACAGCCGTTCGGGTCGGTCGGTTAAGCCGTGCTGGCCTAGGCTGGTACGTGGATGGGTAACCACCCATTACATACCGAGTTTCCTCCGTGCCTCGGAAAGCACGGTAAGCCGTTGGTTCCGGCTGTCATTTGTAGATCTTTTACAGTCAAGTAACTGGGCATTGACCTTCAATCGACATAACATCACGCCCGAAATCCCAGAAGGGTTTGGCAGAGGTGTACTTAATAGTATACCCACAGTTCGCTGATTATGTTTAAGTCCCATGTAACATGGGGCAAATGCAGACTCCGTGGCTGCTACTGAGATATTCCTGATGGAAAAACTCAATAACACTTTGCCCGACCTAAGAATCGAACCCAGAACCTCAAGCTCAGCAGTCGCGCTTGCGACTATTAGACCAACGAGGCAGTCGAATCTAAATTCAATCGAATTTAGTAACAAACTCATATAACAAGATTATCAACGCTTAATACTCAAAATCAACAGACCAATACACTCTAGACATCCGCCAGCCTCGTTTTAAGCCCTAATCGGACCCGTCTTCAACAAATTGGCCTCGATTTAAGGCCCCTCCGTAATGGTGGTGTCTAATTGAGTTTGTGTTGTAGTTCTAAGTGGTCAGAGGAACCGTTGTCGTGACGGTTGTTAGCAATTGGGTCAAGAGTTCATGTGAGTACGCGATGGAGAAACCGAGCATAGATAAGACAATGGAACTGCTGAGAAAAAAAACGTGAAATATCTAGAAAAGTAGCCGCCGCTTTTTAATCGACTTCAAAAAGGAGGTGGTTCTCAATTCGTCGGAACCTTTTTAATTTTTTATGTATGTTCCCCGATTACTCGAAGATGGCTGGACCGATTTGGATATTTTTTTTTTAGTTTAAAAGGGTTCACTTCCCAGATGGTCCCATGATCCATGACCCATCAATTCAGGATCTGATGATGGGAACTTAGAGAAATAGAGAGGACTCTTCAAATTTTATAGGCACACTTGAAGCGATTTGGGTAGTTTATGTAATACTTTCTCGGAGTGGTCCCATTTCAATTTGGTGATGATTTGATGAAGAACTTCGGAGATAGGCAACAGAACTCCTTAATAAATGATAGCAAATGGGCTGGGATTGCTGAAATCTCATGTGAGTTAAACAAGATTATGTCTGGACTTTAAAAGAGACTATGACCTCTGAGTTTGTTTCGGCTGTTTCTTCCCAGAGTAGTCAGGTACGAAACACCGGCCCCATCTAGTTTAAAAAAAAAGAGACGTGTAAAAGTGTTTTTAAAAACCTATTTACAAAATAAACATCATTTTGTCATTTATGAGATACAGCCCGCTGACAGACGGACGGACAACGGAGGCTTCGTAATAGGGACCCGTTGGTTACTCTTCGTTAGAAATGCAATCTTTAAAATAATAAGAACAAAAACCATTGCTAATAAATCGTTTAATATTTTTAAAAAAACCTGGGAAATAGAGAGGGTCACACTAAGTTAGCTTGTGGATATTGCTGATGTTAAAATGCTGAATAATGTTTTTGAAATGACTGATATAACTGCTAATGACGTCACCTGGCAAAAAAATGCACGTAACCCATATAAGATATTATGCTGATAAAGGCTGCTTATTCTTTCAATCGTTTGCTTAAGTCACTATAAAAATATTCGCATGAAACTGCCACTTGGGAATACTATTTCATTACCTCGATGTGACTAAGGTCACATGAGATAATATAATATTCTTATAAGGGTTTCGCCCTACCGTCAATTCCGTACACGTGCCTAATAGGGAATATGCATGTAATTTTTTTTTTCACTTTAATCATTAATATGCAGTACTATCAACCCAAGAAAATAATTAAAAGTTAATTTCAACTACTGCTTGTCGCACATAAAAATATTAAACTCCTGCAATTTTCTACGACAGTTCAAACGTCCATGACTATCGCAGCCATTCATGTCAGTACTTTGATGTCACTTACCTCTATCTGCCTTGTTTAAATCTAATTTTTTGCCCTTAGTAGAATAGTTTTACTAAAATGTAAGTGCTTTATTTAAGTAAATATTGCAATAACAATATTACAGTAAAATCTTAGTGAAACTTTAAGTACTTTTCAATTGAAAGTGTTTCTTTGACACATGGATTTTGACGTCACTACCGGAATCGATGCGTTTTGTGTTTGCGTTCCGTTTCACCAAAAACACGCTAAATAAAATATTAAATTGTAAAATAAGTGTTGTATTAGAGTGTACCACAATGTTTTTATGGTTCAATACAAGGCATTTTAAAGAAATAAAAAAAGTTTTGTATTTCTTGCATATACCCTATTCTTTATGTATCTTTTACTATATCAACATAGTAACAGAGGGCTTTAGGTTATTTATTTCAAAGCTATACTCTGAGAAGCAAAAATCTGTGGGACCAAACTTTTCAGTGCTCTTTGCCCTGCATTGGGGATATAATAGGCTGGTATTTGCATAATATTTTAAGATAAGATTAAAGACTAGCTGTTGTCCGCGACTTTTGTCCACGTAAAATTATTATAAAAATATTTTTATACTTCCCTGTGGCTTGGATTTTGATAACAATTTCAAGAGTTTTTTTTTTTTTTACTGGATCAAATAGACAGACAGACATCCAGACAAAATATGAAAAATATGTTTTTTGTTATAATATGCATTCAGTAAAAAGCCGTTATTTCGAAATTATGGAAGTAGTAGGAGTATTGCAGTATAATATGAAAACTATAGACAAGCTTGTCTTGTTAATACCTCAAGGTTCAATTATTTCGTAGTCTCATATTTGGGTGTCGCGGTTGTCTGAAAATAGGGAGATGCTAGATCGTTCGTTGACTTTTGGTTTTGTAATCCATTTACGTTGCTTGCCAGTTATATAGGGTGACTGCTAATTAGTGAACGATACTTAAACACGCGATTGTACTCATGATAACAAACAACTTTCCCAAATTTTTTTTTAAATACTCTTTCACGTATATCACAATAACACAACGGCCGTATGAAATACGCGCGCGCGCGCGTCTGTGACCTATCTGCTCTTATAGCCGCGTGACGCCGTTCTGTCTCATTACTAGGGTACCGTGCAACAGTGAAAACAAATTAAAATAAATATTTATTTATTTGCTCTCATGCACATCACACATTTTGTCATCACGCATTTTGTGTGTAAGCAGCAGATGTTTTTAAAATTGCCAATTAAAAAATTCTATTGGTTCGGAATGCAAGTACTGAACGCGTTTTGTGAGCCCTTCCACCATGTATGTCTGAAGTTTGTATCTGGTTTAGCAGAACATTGTGTGTTTACACACAAAAAAGCAAAGTAAAGTTATATTGTCTAACTAATAAGTATATGCTATTATTATCTTTCTGTATGAGTCTAATTATAAGGTTTTTCTGTGAATTTTTTTTTGCGGTTTTTCTTAACTATTCATTAAATTGTTTTAATAAATTATTATTATTTAACTCTCATAGAGAGGAGGCCCGTGTCCCAGCTGTGGGAACATTATAGGTTGATTATGTTTATGCTTATGTTTGATTAGCTAGGAATGACTGCTGTACATAATAGGAATTAGAAAAGAAATAAAGTTAAAGGCTTAAACAGCCATAGACCAGTTTATTGACGCTGTTAATAGACCATGCAAATACAGCTTGCACACAATGAATATTTCAGTTAATTGAAAAATTCAATATTTGTTTATTGTTTTTTTAATAAATAAAATTAATAAGAAACCGTGTAAAACCCCACAAGACAGATTCCAAGAATAAATATATACTACGGTATTTGTTTATTTAATTTTCTGCTACTGTTGTCTACAGTAACGCCGTGTCCTAACCAAAGAGATCAGTCGAGCGAACTCGCGATCGTCGCTTTCGTTTTCAGAGTATATCGACGACATCGACGAGCAAACTAGACTACTACTAGCTATCTTCTTCACGACATCAGTATAGTGTTAGAAGGCTTGAAGATGATATACTAGATTCTTGGTCTGACACGGGAAAATGGAATAAGAAAGCCCTGTTTAGCCCCGACCCCAAATAGAATGGGACATGGGCAGGAACATGATGATACGTATGTATAGATATCTTTTAACACCCAGTATGTTAGTCTTTGTTTCCGTAAACTAGAAGGTGCCTTCTGCCGATGCGATCACACGCTTGGGTTTTCCAAGCTCAGTACCCATGCCATGATCACTTGTGTTCGCACGTTGTTCGCTTTTGTTATGACGCCGCCTTACAGTGGTTTTGAATTCGTAGAAATATTATGTTTGCTGAGTAAATATGCGTAGGTACCGTAAATGTTTTTATTAAGTTATCAGTAATTGTATAATAATAATTCCTTTCTTAGAATCCTGTACATTACGGGTACTTACTGAAAACATCACATATTTTCTGAACATACAGTTGGTTTTTCTTTTTATTTTTTTTCAAGACCCATGTTTGTTACGAAGGCACAGTAAGTTTTTAATACCCAACTTTTTTTTTCAAACAAGCTAAATAGCATAAACCTGTTATCGAAATACTACACCATTTATAAATATTGATTTACCCTTAGGGGCGAATATCACAGAAACGGCCTAAGGTGGCGGCGCGGCACAGGCGTGGAATTTATAACGGAAAAAAAGAACGGCGTGCCTACGCCGCCGCTCCAGTGTAATTCACGACACGTCGCTTAGGTACATTTTGTATGAAAACGTTTAAAAGCGGCATCCGCGCCGCGCCTTCACCTTACGCTGTTTGTGTATAACTCGCGCCTTAGGTACCTAAAATTTACCGTAATTAGCGTCTGGAAATAAAATTTAAGGAACGTATTTGGCAAAGGATTTTGAATACTACTTCACAATCCTTTGCCAAATACGTTCCTTAGTTAGTCCTAGTTGTCAACATGTGAAAAATAATGTCCTGTGACTAAACTACTGGCCTTGAATGAATTTTTTTGTATACAGCCTTTGAACGTCTTGAGGTATGCGCAACTTTATTGTCGTATATTCGTTGCTACCCTGCAGATCTCGCTGATAGATGTCACGTTGTACACGTTTGTTGCCCGTGGTACTACCAGTAGTAACACGGGTAAAAAAAATACCCGTAGAACTACCAAGCGATTCAGTAGTACCACGGGAAGTTTTTTTTTACAACCTCAACACCATAATCTAAACGATTCAAAATCTCGACACTTAATAAATATTAAACGTATAATAGATCGAATTTCAAATTTGAGTACAAGCGTGTAAAAAAATGTTAGGAGGAATAAAAATAAAATCAAGGTAAAAAGAGAAAGAAAGAAAAGTACTAGGCTAGCATGAGTTCAAAATGGTATTTAAATGATAGAGGATCTAAAGACATTATTCTAAGGGATCATTATTTAATAAAACATTGATGTTTATAATGCTTACACAATTGGACAAACATGTACATTAAGAGTACGGATGGTTTTTAAATGCAATTTTAATTACATTAAGGGTAATTAAAATCATATTTAAAAACCATTAATAATTATTATTATAATCAAATCAAAATTACTTAACGTAATCACTGGGTCAACAATCAATTACCTATGGATTTCCATAAATTAATTAATGTTTATACAAGCGATTACAGGTTGGCTTCAACCACCTGCCCTACCGCCGACGATTAGCGACACGCTAGTTGAACAGCAATTAGCACTAGTAGACCTGCAAAATTGACGCTTTTGTTTGCTGTCTCATACAAAACTTCATCACCAACAAGATCCAAATTTAATGGGACAAGAATACTTTTTCGCGATTATGTTGTCGGCCCCGTAGAGAAAGTTTTCAGTTTGACGGTCTGTACAATACCTTTAAATCAAACGGGAATGAATACACGCATACTCAAGAGTTGGTGAAACGAGAGTCAATATAATAATGAAGATCAAGATAGTTACAAAACGGCACTTTCGTGATGGTAGGTATTTTGTTTAGTTGGCGAAACGGGGAAATCACGAAACGGGATGTAGCCAATACGAGACTACGTATTCCTGATAAATGCGGTAAGTACCTACTTACAGCGATTTTATTATTTATATTATGTGTCTATATTACTGACACAAGACCTACATCCATTGTAGTTTTAGCGCGAAATTAGTTGCTTCCGCGTCGGCAATGGGACAGGTACCTAAAACAAACTAATGCTAAAGCCCTAAGCAAGCACATAACAATTATTATATTAAGGTGACTTTGGGAAGGCGCGTCACAATGTTTGGTAGTCGCATCGAATTGGTTGGATACTGGCGTAATCAAGCGACTAAGACGAGGAACAAAAGCGGGGGCTTCTCACTAAGCAACAACAGCTAGACGGGTTGAAAGTTAAGCGGGCTGTGCTTGCCGAGGTGGCATAATCAGCCTATAATGTTCCCACTGCTGGGACACACGGCCTCTTTTCTCTATGAGAGGGAGTGGGCTATAATCCACCACGGGGGTCCAGTGCTTGTTGGTAGATGTCACATGTCTTTGAATTTTTGGTTCTAGGACAAGCCGGCTTCCTCACGATGTTTTCCTTTACCGTTTTTGAGAGCAGTGGTTATGAAATAAATTACGCAGAGTAATACGCCTGCCTGGGTTCGAACCCACGACTTACTGTTCGTAAGTCGGAGCCACCGTGGCTTTTGGTCTGGTCCGTAGATGGGTTACCATTCATTTCATAGCCAGTTGTCTGAATAGAAACAAAAGTTCCATAAAATAAACTTAAAAAATAAAACTTAGATAAACACTAACAAAACAACATGAATAAATCGAAAACCACTCAACAAAAATATACAACAAATAAGAAACAATAAAACTGAACGCAAACTGGAATCTTTTATCCATGTACTAACGTCCAAAACTACCTCTTACAATACGGAGAAAATCCACATTTTACCAAGAGAATGTGTCCTCACAAAACGCTGACAAATCTATCGGGCAGTTTCAGAAGAGCTCACCTAGTTCCCAATAGCCTGTACTCGTGAATGTTACCTGCTTGGACACGAGATACACGATCAAGCGGCACGCGTGTCGCGATGGCAGCTGTGAAAAACAAATACATGAAGCATACTACGAGTTATAGCGGCGACACGCGGCGCAGCGGTATTCGCGCGAAGACAACAAGTGACGTCGCGCGTGTGGCTTTATGCAAGACGGGTAAAGGATACAGCACACATCGAATCGGAAAGGGATCGGCACCGTATCACCTTTCGCTTCGCCGTCAAACAATTGTGAACTTAACGTAAGCAAGCGGATCAGCAGCTCCGATACGTCGATTCGGCTACGGATAAGCGACACCGCGTTTACGGCTAGGGGACGCCGCGCTTACGGCTAGGGGACGCCGCGCTTACGGGTCACCGATGCCGCACAAGACTGGAAGCTGCTCTGTGAATGACAGCGCGGCGTAGAGCGCGGCGCAGCGCGATGTAAGCGCGGCTAAGGAGAGACGTAAGCACGGGGACGACAAGCCGTAAGCGAATTGACCACGCACGGCACCGTGGTTCGTGAGCTTGTCCCGAGGCGAGGCGATTACGTTACGATAACGATTAATGTGCGTTGCAGTAGCGAGTTTCATACAAAGAATACTGAACGGCTCGAGTTGATACGGCGCCGATCCCTTTCCGATTTGATAAGTGTGCTGTGTCCTTTACATCAACTGAGGTCGTACACAGGGCGTTACTTTGGTTTTCATACGCTTCCCACCTCACTTTTATCTATAAATGCAAGCGTTCAAACTCTCAAGCTTCTACAATCCACATCTACCAGCCAATATCAGAAAGGCTACGAACGAAATTGCTGGAAAGAATCTTGCTTAAACGTTTGTTCTGGTAGATTTTCATAGTTCTAAAAATATTAAAACCGAAAACGCCATATTAAAAATTCTTTTGCAGCCAAAGCGTTGGCGCCACGCTGGTGGAGTCGTAAACAGTTTTATATTCTGCATCATTCGTTTTTAAAACTAGCTAATTTAGTTTTCGTGGGAACGGGTCGTATAATTGCGTTTGGAGAAGAAACAAAAAGTGTAGACTTTTTTGAATTTTTATAAGCGAGGTTTAATTTTATTTACATAAACTATATTCTCAGTATTATAGAAGAATATAATGGGGATTATTAAAGCACCTGTTTAAACCTAAGCAGAGTGTCTAGACTAATTGAAATTCTAAAATGTATTCTAATAACATAAGCTTCCGAAATATTTTATCATGTTCAACGCTACAACCAAATATATACAGAAAATCGTACCTTTATTTATTATGAAAACCTCTAAAGTTTCCTCTAATTGCACATAACATGACGCCTGTAATGCCAAAAGGGTAAGACAGAGGTATTTCTAATAGAGCACTCATCACATTTCGCCAGTTCTGTTTAAGTCCCATGTAATATGGGGCGACCCTATTGCCATCAACCGGGCACAAATCCAGACTCCGTGACTGCTACTGAGGAAATTCAGAAGCAAAACCCAATAACACTTAACCCGACCTGGGAATCGAACCCAGGACCTCATGCTCAGCAGTCGCGCTTGCGAACGCTAGACTTCGTTAGTCTGGTAGTTCAATTAGATCAAAGAGATCGTCTAATTACATCAAACGAAATGACGCCCTTTATGTGTCTAAGGGTAAGTACTATTTTAAACGAGGTGAGCAATACTCATTAGATTACAAACACTTAATTGAGGTGCTTAGAGCCTCTCCACCGACATTTCATTTATGAAGCTAGGCTTGGGATCCCTCTAGATTTATATATGGTAAGCGTTATAACTAGAGACCAGGGGACCTAAAATGACCGCTTTATAGCAGAATAGGATAATAATATGAATTACGTTACAATTCGTAAAATGGTTACCTAGTGACAATTCATAAGTTCTGCGTCTGTGACCATTTTAAGAATTCTGACGCAAATCATATTATTACCCTACTAGCTGTTGCCCGCGGCTTCGCTCGCGTTTTTGTTGGAAATTATCCAAAGGGCACGTTGTAAATATATCCTATGGCACTCGGGGATAATGTAGCTTCCTATTAGTGAAAGAAATTTCAAAATCGGTTCAGTAGATCCAGAGATTACCCCCTACATTGAAACATACAAACAAATTTTACCTCTTTATAATATTAGTATAGAAGTATAGATTATTTCCTTTATTTATATTTTTTCTTGTTTCATACATTTTTAAATATTTATTAAAACCTTATAAAATAAACATTTAATAATATTTAAAATATAGATGGCCCATTGGTATCAGGAACAAGGTCCAGGCTGCCGGTGGTCAGGTAGTTATTATTATTATGAGTATATTATTATAGATTAGTTTAAATTATAATATTAGTATAGATTACGATTCTGCTAAAG
Organism: Eugnorisma glareosa; assembly: GCA_947578425.1. NCBI lineage: Eukaryota > Metazoa > Arthropoda > Insecta > Lepidoptera > Noctuidae > Eugnorisma > Eugnorisma glareosa. The sequence continues at coordinate 6,725,531 of OX387980.1, forward strand.
TGGCCATTTTAGGCCCCCAGCTGTTATAGGTCTTTGAGTTGCAATCGGCTGATCGTGCATTATTTGGGCTGACATGCAGAAATGTGCTTGAGGTGCAAACAAACCTAGTCCTCGGTGGATGTACAGACGCCAGCACATTTGACACCTGGCTTTAGCGATAAAGTTGAAAATCTATTAAAGAAATTTGACAGATTGTAGTAGCTTGATGTGCTGTCGTCTGTACATTATTAGTTTGTACAACGATCGTTATCAAGTCATAAAACTATATAAATGAATAGAAGATTCTGCCACCGGTATGTCCTAGAACCAAAAATTCGAAGAGGTGTGACATCTACCAACCCGCATTGGGCCCGCGTGGTGGATTATAGCCCATTACCTCTCATAGAGAGGAGGCCGAGTGTCCCAGCAGTGGGAACATTACAGGCTGATTATGCTTAGAAGATTTTATCGTAGTGTTGATAATTTGGAAAAGTACTCGATTATCAAAGTTTTCAAGTACAAGAATCATAATAGCTCACCGAAAATAAAATTCATCACTACATAGTATAAAACAAAGTCACTTCCCGCTGTCTGTCCCTATGTATGCTTAGATCTTTAAGACTACGCAACGGATTTTGATGCGGTTTTTTTTAATAGATAGAGTGATTCAAGAGGAAGGTTTATGTGAATAACATTGCACCCTTGCGAAGGAGTGGCGGGACGCTAGTTGAAAAAAAAGAAAGGAAATTTTTAGTACTTATTTCAATTTTATGTTGCATGTATTGGAAATTTTGTTACATATTTCAACCATTGATGATGCATATTTTGAATGGATATTTCGACGATTGCCTCATTAGTCTAGTGGTCGCGAGAGCGGCTGCTGAACATGAGGTCCTGTGTTCGATACCCAGGTCAGTCACAGTGTTATTGGCTTTTTCCATCAGGAATTTCTCAGTATCAGCCCCGGAGTCTAAATTTGCGCCCGGTTGATGGCAATAGGCTCGCCACCTATTACATGTGACTTAAACATAACTGCCAAAATGTGGGTGAACTATTAGGTACACCTCTGCCTAACCCTTCAGGGATTACAGCCGTAATGTTATGTTATTTCGACGATTTCATGTTACATATAATCCGGTCTTTAGTAATGATTGTTTGTACAAATAATTGTGAGAACAACCTCATGTTTAGTGATAGAAATTAATATTATAGTGGATGCACTATTGAACGCTAAGATGAATTGCCAAACCATCTCACCTTGTAAACGGATTGATGCATTAGCAATTTGTAACATTACCACTGTGGGGAAAAAGGTTTCTTCTCTGTGAAGGAGTGGGGAGTACACCACCATGTGGGCCCAGTGCGCGTTAGTGGATGTCCCCATGTCTTCGAATTGTTAGGTCTAGGATAATTATGCCGTTTTCCTCATAATCTATCTTCATACAAGATGTAAACGGACCCTGCGCCGTCGTCAACCAAGCATTCTGTACATCACACTAAGTAACGAAAAAAATATTGCTGAGAAACGATTTTTTTTTGGGACGATATATCTCATTTTACGGCGAAAATGTTAGGAATTGTTAGATGTTTGAGTGGATTCTACACTGATTGAAACTGTTTAGAGCATTTGAAAACATGACACGGCATGGCAAACATTCCAAGTACAAGTCCAGTGTTTTGGCGCCTAGAAAACAAGACATGTGAAATGTGTGTAATTAAAATTGATTAAAAATATTAACAATGTCGACGAAATTGTTTAAAATTAGATTTTCTAAATAATCAAAAACGATTTTCAAAATGTCCTGCAGGGAATGCGACGAGTTACCAGTAACCCTGTATGTATTTGTTTATATCTCTGTAAGTACTTCCAGAAAAATACCTTTTGCGAATTGGCCATTTTAAGAACTAGTCCATTTTCGAATTGGCCATTTTAAGAATTAGTCCTTTTGCGAATTGGCCATTTTAAGAATTAGTCCTTTCGCGAATTGTTCATTTTAAGAACTAGGCATTTATAGAATGCTAGACATTTTAAGAATTGGGCATTATTCGACTAAGCCATATAAACGCACTCAAAACATTTTGCCGATGGATTCAATAAACGGGTCATGGAGGTATTTAAAGTTATAACATTAAAAACTTGTATTTATAAAATAAAACTTGGGAAAAAAATTAGATCTTTGCCCCCAATATCTCCATAACAATATGGCCCAGAATAATAAAAAATGATCGCGATGATTCGCGCGCCTTTCGGCTTCGTTAAGGGTATTTTTACACACACTACACTTGAACTGTACTGTCAGTCTTTCCAAAAAAAAAACTTAAACAGGTTTGCATAAATCAGCAGCTAGATTTTTTTCCTCTAGAAATTTATGATATGATACCTGTCTGTCTAACCCTTAGTGTACAACAAGTGTGATATTATATCATGATAAAGTGTCTACTCCTACAATCATTCTAAGGAACATAATATTACCGTAAAAGTAAACCACATAGTTTACATTAACCATCCATACGTTTTTACGTAACCTTCACTCGATCACGCAACATCGACATTACAATACAATCGATACTGGTTTAATACATCTTAAAAAACATCTGCTACACGATTTTGAACTGTAACCCAAAAGGATAAGAACTAAGAAAATGGATATTTTATGACGTGTACTGAGGGAAAATTGATTGAGGTGAAACCGTGTAATTTTGTGTTGTAGGTACAAGCTCCTTGGTAAGGTATTAGATAAGTCTATTTGTACTAAAGTTTTACGAATCTATTATTTCTAGGCGACACAACACATAACATAACATCACGCTCGTAATTCCCGAAGGGCTAGGCAAAAGTGTACCTAATTTATAGTACACCTTCATTTCGCTAGCTATGTTTATGTTTCATTTAATAGCGGGCGGGAATTTTGCCATCAACCGGGCACAAATACAGACTCCGCGGCTGCTAGAGAGAAATTCTTTATGGAAAAATCCAATAACAATTATTTGCCTGACTCAGGAATCGACCAACGAGGCCGTCACACCTGACATAAGTCTAGCACAATTAGCCTATAATCCCACTGCTGGGATCCTCTCTATGCGAAAGAGTGGACTGTTAACCACCATGCGGTTCTATTGCAGGTATACCAACCCGATGTGATATCTGCGAATATTCGGCAACGTACCTACACTGTGTATTATTTTTTGTGTATAAATTCGAATAAGGGGGACCATCCTAGCAAAAAATAATAATTTTGATGCAAGTGTACAAAATTTGTCATTGCACTCGAGGTGAGATTGCAATACACGTCTTCCACGGCCTAATTATTATTAACCTAACAGTGGTGCTCTAAGTACCATTTTGAGAGCAAAGAAGTGTGTCAAAAAAGCTACAAACTATGAATTTCATAGTTTGTAGTTTAATGTGTGTAATTCACCTGCATTGTACAAAAAATATTGCTGAAATACAAAAAGCTTTACTAAACGACACAAAAGGCTTTCAAAAGTGATAAGTAATAGAAAAAAATCCATGAAATCATTCAACGCGTTAAATCGAGCCGAAACGTTCCACCTAATCATCGTATTACCATTACGGTAATCGCCGCCGATGATACCTACGATAATCATCTTACGGACCGTTTGGCTCAAGGCAATGACTTAAATAATCCAAATTACTCTACCTTTTCAATCCACACGTTTTATAATATTAAGTCCCTTTTGTTTTCTGTCTGTGTGGTTGAGTTACTTTTCTAAACTTAGCAATTGATTTTGAAGTATTTTTCCAAAAGTTATACAATTCTCATTATCACTGAAGACGGGATAATTTACCATGTTGCTCGTCTGCTCATAAACACCCATTGCAACTTCAGTTTATCCGTGATCATGGTGCTTGCAACAGCGCCGAAATATCGGGAACTGAAAATGAACAGTAAAAATGGTAAATATCTCGTTAGTGACAATGTCAGTTTAAAAACTGAATTAGCTAAATATTCTTTGGTGATGATGATGCCATATAGCCAATTTCAGCCACAGTGACTGCATTCGATGGCTTTCTAGGATGGTTGTCGAGAGCTTTGATGTGCTGCTCTTTCATGCGCTCTCAAGTGGCTAGCATATCCAACTTTGGCCGAAAAACTCCGAGCACAAAGCGGACATATCAGAACTCGATTGACGACATTTTAGGATATAGCTGTAGGTTTTTAAATCTAACTGCGACCTTCTTCTCTCTTCAAAGGCGTTGACCTGCCGATTCTTTGGTAATTTGTACCTGTTCGTGTAACTTTTCATCAGTGAAAGAAATATATTCGTAGGCGAACTTATAGTTTCAGACATTAACTCCAACATTCAAACTGAAGAACTTATTTATTTTTTTGGGTGTGAAATTATCATCATCATCCCACTCTGAGCGGAGTGGAAGGGAGTATCAGAGTTGTACTGACTAAAACCCATCCATGTTCCTTCTTTTGCCGTTTGTGTTCCAGGGGCGCGGTATCTCTTTCGAACAGTCCCGCAACCCTGGCAGGAAACTAATGAACTTTACTTCTTCGTAATTTAAATAATATTAAACATACTTAAAACTCATGACGTACGGGGCTGTAACTTGGACACTCACCAAATACACTATCCAACTCATGCAAGTCACTCAGAGAGCTATGGAACGAGCCATGTTGGAGCATCTCCTTTTACGACCGGGTGAAAAACACCGAAATACGGAGATGAACGAGACTTACGGACATAGCAAAAGCAAGATGGGGGATTATAATGCTGAAGTGGAGATCACGGACAAGACGGAGTAATGTGGGAAGACAACCGACTAGGTGGAGAGACGATCTCATTAAAGTGGCCAGAAGCAACTAAATAGCCAGGATAGAAAAGCTCCAAAAGTGGAGAGATTTGGAAGAGACCTACATTCCGCAGTGGCCAAAGGTTGAAGAAGAGAAGATACTTAAAATAAAGAAAATACGATGTCTTAACAAAACATAAAAACCGAGCGAAGCAGGGGCAGATCACTAGTATCTCAAATTTAGGGGAAGACCTTTTAAATACAAGTCTGATGAAATGATAAATAACGCAACGCTAACGCGCAGAACGCTAACGCGCAGAACGCAACGCTAACGCTAACGCAGAAACGGGCTTAACGTGGCAGAAAGTTTAAAAAATTGGGGTTTTTTTTTTACTCAGAAAGTTTTTGAAATATTTAAAAATAAACTTGAAACTCAACTTCAAATTAAAATGTAGAGTTTGCTATTTTTCGAAATAAATGTAAAAACATTGAAATAAAAAATAAAAATAAAAACATAAGGCCCAGGATGAGTTCTTGGGGCTGAAGAGACAGCAAAATGACCCCTTTTTTCGGCCAGTTCAATTTGGCAAACGATCCCAACACTCTGTATAATTTTAAACCAAACGATCCAGTATCCAAAACTTTTTAAAGATACATTAACATATACCGCAGAATTTATGGTAATTTTAGCTTTATCTACCATTCTCAGAGGGCTTATAAAAATACTCCTACATAACATTTCATTTATTCTAAGGAAGGCTTATAAATACAAGGTCAGCTCATACTGTCAATGTATACTATAGGCGGATATGTCGCCATACAAAATTTCGTTACACCAAGGGGTCGTCCTTTAATCACGTGAGGTTCAAATAGGGAGCGAGGGGGTCAGAAAAAATCACGAGTAATCATGATGGAGGCGGATGGCATACTGTGACAATAACGTGTATTTTATTGTGGGCGATAAAACTAAATTTAATGTGTGATGTGTAAAATATTTTTAACAATAATGAGCAGATCTTTGTCAAAAAAATCCGAGGTATTTTTGATTTACTTTAAACTCGATTCTAAAACTGTCTGATCTTTTCAATAATAAAATACACTTGATAGTGTGAGGGCCGTATCTCTGTTACCGGCCAAACCCGATTTCAGGCCAAACTAGTTTGTCCTAGGCCAAACCGGTTTACTGGTCTATCTTATCAGGATACACAAACCCAGACAAAGCAATTAAACTGCGCCCAACTTGGATGTAGCGCTCGCAGGCAGCTGCCGCGGCACCGCTCGCTATGCTCGCTCTGTTCGCGCGTGGTTGGTCACCAATCTAACCTAACCTAACCCATTTAGTCGGGGTGCTCTATGATTGTCCTTTTGTGATGATCCCTAGTTTGGCCTAGGACAAACTAGTTTGGCCTGAAATCGGGTTTGGCCGGTAACATCTCCAAAGGGAAGCGAGGGCTATAAGAGTGGCCTAAAAAAACCTCACGTGATACAAGGATGACCCCCAAATTTATTTTTCCACACAATCCTAAAGTATAATAATAAAAGTCTGAAACACAAAGGGTTAATTAAAATTCCGTACCTGTTAGGTTCGAAAATAAATATAGGTTTTCATATCCTATCACGCTTTGAGGTTGTACCCACGTCAAATACAACTTTATGTTGTATGTCCGTTCTCTGTTTTATATTGAAAATATTTATAGACTTTAATTATGAAAGGTGTACTTATGCTAAAGTAATCACATAAGAGTCAAAGATGGGAAAAATCATAAAAGCGCCGCTTCATAGTAACGTAGGATGAGCCCGGAGAGGATTGCCACAGTTTATTTCTTTGGCAGCATTTTTTTTGTAACATTGCCCTACTCTAGGAATTTCTTCTGTATTATGGGTGCGTTTGCAAATATTTAAACTCACATACACAAACAGATAGACTCGGAACAACTACCTGTAGATCATAAAAATGTTTGTTACGTGCGGGGATTAATCCCGCGATGCGCAGCGCTTCAGCCAATTGCTCAGCCACTGCGCCAACCGTGTAGGTATTTTTTGACGTTAGTCGCAGTGGACAAGAACAAGAACAGGTTTTACATAAAAAGTGTGCACTTCGGGAAACATCGGCTACATTTAGAATTACGAACTCGCGATTATGGGATTTAATGTAGAGCTGATTTGTATCAGCTCTACATTAATTTAGATGCCGTAGTCCCACGTCCGTGACTATTAAAGAAAAAATAAGGTATAACTGAGGGACAGATGTCAGTTTGCGATAAGAGTAGGTAACTTACTAAAGCGAAAACTTCAAACAAACGGTAGATGGCATTGTGAATATATTTGTACCGTCTCATCGCCGTACATTTTTCTGCTTACTCGGTAAGGTTACCGAGTGAATTATGACGCGCATCGTTGGCCTAAAGTAGGTACTTTAGGCCAACGATGCGCGTCATAATTTAGCAAAATAAAACAACATGACTAACGAATTTAAATATAGTGAACTTATAACTGGGTACCTATCAACAACTGAGAGAAAGAATCGCCTTCCACTCTAGTACTGTAACTTACTCTTAACTCAAATAAACTTTACTACTTAGTGCATCTTAGTGGAACGTGTTTCTCTATACTAACTGAACTTACAAACCTTCACGACAAATCAGTTTACGGAGTTAACTACTACAACCCGTACAATACTGCTCTATGACATATTCTTCACGTGTCGATGGCAATATTTTTTCTATGTTTGGCTCAAATTTAAGATATGCAAACTCATAAGATCATCAAGTGTGCAGGTGTCAGGGCATACAGCGCAAGACGCCATGACGTTAGAGACGCAACATTTTTTTTTAAATATTTTTTTAGAGTTTTTTTATGTTATTTTTATTACTTTACTTCAAATACCTTCTCGACCCCCGTACTATTCAATGCATCTACCAGCACAATGTTTTGTAAGCGTTACATTGATTTAGGAATCAATGTAACACTTACAAAACATTGGGGTGAAAAATCACGTTTTACGGTAGGCCGTAAAACGTGATTTTCACCCCCAAGCCAGCAATATTTGCGTAGAGTCTGTTCCTTAATTTAATGTACTGTAATCAGGTTAGGCGGAGTTGTGCCTATAGAACACCCACTTTTCGCCAGTGTTCAAGTCCCGAAGAGGCAATCTTTTTGCCATCAAAAGGGTTATAATCCTGATCCAATATAGGTATATCAATTACTTAATATACAGTTATTGTTTTACATATTACCGGCTCCTCAGTCTCTCGGCGGTGATTACAATTGTAAGCATTTATTAAATGCAAATACCTTCCCTACCTCCAACAATTTACATAATTTGCGGAAAGTAGTTACTATCATTCCACGAAACACAATACCCTCCACTAAACAAAAGCAATAAATTAATTAAATTGAATTTCTAAAAACAATTACAAGTCAATTGAAAATGTAATGTAAACACGAAATTGTAAACTCGGAATCCCGATTTCGGACAACAATAGAAGCAAAGGTGAGGGGCCAGAATTATGAGGTTTGTTGTTATTCCAAATTGTTTCCGATTTTCCGCCGAAAATTGCCCCTAACTTTAGAAAATCTGAGTTGAACGTAGATTAATGTTCCGAGTTGCTAACTATCGGTGTGGGAGGCGTTTGGGAACGGTATTTTTTGTCCAATTGTAAGGTTAGGCCACTATGTTAACTGAAAGGCTGGGTTGCGTAAAAAATGGCGGAGAGTACGGTATGTTTATAAAGTAGGTTGTGAATGTGGTTTTTTGTGATAAACTGGGGATAATATAAAGGAATTGGGATATAGTAAATGGTTCTCAGTATACGCACAGATGGTGGAACGGTTTTGTAGAAGTCACGAGTTTGTGGATTCAAAAAAATATAATGATACAGGGTGTAACATGCCCCTTCACGAAGCCGTCAACCAAGTATTCTGTACATCAAAATAAATAACTTTACGCAAAAATTATTGCTGGAGAACGACTTTTTTTGGGGTGAAAAATCACGTTAGGACAAATTACGGTAGGACTCAATGTAAAGCACTCAAAACATTGTGCTGATGGATACATTGAATAGTACGGGGGTCGTGGAGGTGCTTAAAGTAAAAATCTTACATTAAAAACATGTATTTAAGAAAAAACTTGTGAAATGGTTGGAACTTTGACCGCCAATATCTCCGTAACTGGAAGGTTCCCAGGTATGGTCTAGAACAAAAAAATGATCGCAATGACGGGGAGAATAAGTGGCTTTCGGCTTCGTTAAGGGTCTTGTTACAACCTTTATGTGTATTGGGTTATTCACTTAGAAAAAAAAACAATATTTATTTATTTATTTAAACTTCATGTACAATAGTGGTACATAGGCGGACTTAATGCCATAAGGCATTGTCTACCAATCAACCTTTGGGTTAAGTAAGAAAACGCTGTGGTAGGGTACGAAATAAATATCTAAATAAATAATTTATGTACTTATAGTGATACTATACACATAAAACATATAAAATAAACTAATAATATTTTAACAAATAAAAAACGAAAAACCTAATAATAATTACCATGACTCGACTTCAAATTGAGAGTGACATATTCTGACATAATAGTGGTTACGAACTTTTCTTTTAAAAGTGAATTTGCTATCAGATTTCTTAATGCTAAAAGGTAGCGCGTTCCAGAGTTTTTTATTAGAGATAGCGTAATATCACAGAACACAGAAGTTAAATTAAAGCGTTTTACATAATTTTTGGAATTTTAACTCTGGGCGCTGAACTGACGGTTGATAATCTAGCAGAGCGTTCTTATTTTCGCATTCATTTACGTGTTGTTGTAGAGTAAGTTTGATGGAGACTGAAATTGTATAATAACTAAATATTTGTAAAGTATTCAACGAAACTCGTCAATTTTATCATAATTTTACCTAGGTATGTCAAGCATCAAATCTACGTCACACATACGTACCTATTAATTTTCGTCAAACAATGAATATTTGATCCTAAAACATACCATAATTAAATACGGAAATAGTTTGTTAAATATCACCTTGTTAAGGTCACAGAAGTATTTTGAAAGAACAAAGAAGACATAATTAGAAAGAGTGTGATTGGGTTGACATTGAAATAAACAGAATAATAAAAAAATTATCAAATTCATTTTTTTTCATCAATAAGGGTGTTACAAGACCCTTAACGAAGCCGAAAGCCACTTGTTCTCCCCATCATTGCGATAATTTTTTTGTTCTAGACCATACCTGGGAACCTTCTAATTACGGAGATATTGGGGGTCAAAGTTCCAACTTTTTTACAAGTTTTTTTTTAAATGCAAGATTTTTAATTTAAACACCTCCACGACCCCCGCACTATTCAATGCATCCATCAAAACAATGATTTGAGGTTACATTGAGTCCTACCGTAAAACGTGATTTCTCACCCCAAAAAAGAATTTCATTTCCTAGCAATAATTTTTGCGTGAAGTTACTTAGTTTTTTGGTCTATATTTTTTTCAGAATTTTCCTCCTATTACTTTAGAAATTAGAGGGCCCGACACACATTTTACTACTTTGGAAGTATCTATCTTTCAAACGATTGACTTTAAGAGAAAATGGTTTTAGGAACCTCAATGTCATTTTTAAAGACCTATCTACACACTATTTTTTTTATTTTTGTATAAAAACCATAAAGCGGTTCACAAAATACATCTACCTACTAAGTTTCAACTGTGTAGTCCTAATAGTTTCGGAGTAAAGTGGCTGTGACATACACGGACAGACAGACAGATAGACAGAATTGGCGAATCTATAAGGGTTCCGTTTTTTGCCATTCGGCTACGGAACCCTATAAATAATCAACTGCCCCATACAAAATTTCAATACCTACTCGTCCCAAATGTCCCATACATTTGGGTCGAGTAGGTACAGTACAGTTTGATGGTCCGTACCACAGCAGTCTTCCATATAATTATACCCTGTCTGTTACACGCTGTATACAACTGTCACTACTTTAAAATCAGTTTATGTTTCTTCGACTGTTTGGACTAAAGCCCCTTCCCTGCTGTATTGCAACACTCCTGCCCAGTAGGGTCGTAGATGTCACATGTTTTAGCCTTTATAGCGTTAGGACAGGTCGGTTTTCTTAATGTTTTCTTGCGCATTTTGAAACCAGTGTTAAAGACACAGACTTCGCGAAAGTAGCATAACAGGCAATAAATTGCTTTACTATATACCACTTGGGGCAAGTTCGTAAAACAAACACGCTAACCAAACATTAATCAAAATTGTTATAAAATCTAGACTTAGACTTACAAAAAACATAATCACAAAAGAATCGCTAAGAAAGAAAAACACAAATCAAACTAAAACAACTTGAAACTTGATACAATTACCAATAAAATTTAGAATTGAAATTCTTGTAATAATAGCGAAATTTCAAGATTCCGTAACACGAAGTTGGAAAAGTGTTGGGCCTTTGGGGTACTTAAAACAGATGTTCGTAAAAAGTATATTGAGATAGGCCGTGCCAGTACGTTCTTGTTAACAAATGTGGGTTAGGTTGGTACAACCCTTTTGCCCTTATACCGTCGATACGCCGACATATTTGAGCGTTCACCCCCTCATGATAAAACCATACAGTTTCACCGGTTAGAGAATTTATTATAGGTATTAAGAATGCTGTAATTTTCGTTCCGGAGATGAGTAAAATTTATATTTTGGTATTCTTTTGTTTTTAGAGTTCCGTACCTCAATCGGCAAAACGGAACCCTTTTAGGATCTCTTTGTTGTCCGTTTGTCTGTCTGTCAAGACCCTTTTTCTCAGGAATGCGGTATCCAGCTGAAATTAATACCAAATACTCAAATCTGTTAACCCTTGGAGCAATGAAAAAATCAAACTTGTAAGTCAACGCAATCAAAAGATATGACTGTTTATGTCGCATTTATGCGATGTCACAAGGGAATCATAACGTACTGTACGGTACTTACTCCTTTTGACCTAGAATCATGAAATTTGGCAAAAAGCAAGGCCTTACAGCTCAAATAAAGGAATAATTCCAAAAAAGTTGAAAATTAAAGGGTGTCCCCATACATACATAGTTGACGCCAATTAAGATATTATTTTTTATTACTGTTATTGTAGTAGTTGGTGTGTAAGCCTTGTAACAGTTATTTGTACTTTATTTTATAGGTTCTGTAGTATTCATAGATCGTAAATGGGTTGGCTTGGTATGGGCACGTGATGCGAAGGAACAAAAAAAAAGTTTTGAGTATGAATGTGGATGGGGATAAGAGTAGAGGACCAAAGAAGAGATGGATGGAGTGTGTGAAGTATGATAATATGGCGAGAAAAGAGGTGTCTGATGAGATTACGAGTAATAGAGAAGTATGGAAGAAGAAGACATGCTGCGCCGATCTCAAATGAATTGGGTTAAGGGCAAGAGAATGAAAATGTTTTGCTACAATAGTCTACCGCTTCTTTGAGAAGCTGGTGCTTCATCAGTTCGTCGGACAGACGAAATCCAAAAACAATCTTATTGCAAAGAATATAAAGATTATTGTTTTTTTTTTTAAGTGACAACTTACCAGCGACCTAATGTGAACTGCAATATCTGTTACTTTTAGTGTTCCGTACCTCAGTCGGCAAAAACCGAACTCTAATAAGATTATTTTTTTGACCGTTTGTGCGTCTGACAAGCACCTTTTTCTCAGAAACACGTGGATTATCAAGCCGAAATTAATATTATGTACCCAGGTCTGCTACCCTTTGGAGCAGTGAGTTGTAAGTCATCGCGATCAAAAGATATGACCGTTTATGTCACCTATTTTGCGACTTCACAAGGGAATCAAAACCTATAGGGTACTTCCCGTAGACCTAGAATCATGAAATTTGGCAAGAAGCAATGTCTTACAGCACATTTAAAGGAAAATATCTGAAAAACTACAAATTTTATAATTTTATAGTCCAACTCGCACTTGGCCGTTTTTTACAGAGAGGAAAGGTTCGTGGTAACAAAGCTATGAAAAGACAGTAGCTGAACGATGCGGGATTGATTTGTCATTCTTCTCGAATGGATGACTCAGATTTAATCCGACCAGTCCAACGAAAAATCTGTTGAGGTCGCTACCCTCAACAGATTTTTCGTTTGCTTCATTCAAGTCCTGGAGAGTACAGTTATTTGTGGACGACGGGCAGGACAGAAGGTTTGTCATTTATCCAATGTAACCAGCCCGCCAACTATTCACATAACACTGCAACTCCTGAAAGCCAGAATCAACAGTGGCGACCACCAGAAAAGCGTCGAGACAGTGAAACTCGACGAAGACTTAGAGAAACAATTTAACTGTCTTGGATCCCGCAACGAAATGAATCAGAAAAAAATAGCGTAGAAATTTAATCGATGTGAGAAGGGTGATGAAATTTCACAAGAGCTCTGTCAATTACCCACTGCAAAGCTTACACCCCCCCCGCACCTCAGCTACCTCAGGAACCGCCTCAGCTAAACGATAGGCCCGTAATAAGTTCACGACAAAGGATTTACATACTCGTGAATTGTAAATGTATGGTAGGTTTTTCTGTGGCACCTTTCCAAGGCGGATGTGACTGTAAGTGGTAAGGCTTAAAATGGTAACAATGAACGTAGTTGTGCTTACATTATGAGGAAAATAGAATTTATGTCAACAAATATAAGGATCGTAAAGAAAGATTACTTTTTACTGTGTTTTTAGTATTTAAATACTATAGAAAGGTAGCATATCGGTGTGCACGGGGTGATCACTCACTGCTATTTCACAAATAAACTTAAAAACTTCTCACATTTTAGTTTTAGACTAAAAGCAGAATAAAAATTAGTAAAAAACTTTATATTTCGAAAGACCAAAAATACAGTCTAAATAAACGAATTAGTACGAAAGGACCCCGAATGCTGCGTCTCATCATTGACTTTTACGATCTTATCCGTATAGATTACAACAAAAACCAATTACTATGAATCATACAATATCCTGACTTCGCCAAGCCAAGTAGCTAATGAAAAAACTTTTTCCAACAGCCATTCGAGTGATCGGCTCTTGTTATCCAAGTTTTGATCTTATGAAATCATTTGACCTTTCTGAAGTGCGTACAGGTTCATTAATTTAGTTGGCATTTTCTTGGTCTTTTGTGTTTCAATTTTGGCAAAAAACTGGTTCTGGTCCTTACAGTGTTGTTAGGCGATAGATCTTGAAAGTTCAATTAGTCTAAAGTAGTCTACTTTAGACTAATTGAACTTTCTTTTTAAAAACTCAATCGAAAGCCCAAATACTTTAGAATTCTAAAGTCTTTGGGTTCTCGATTGAGTTTTTGTAACTTGAAGGATTAGTACGATTTAGTTAAGTCACGATTCTTGTAGGAATAAAATTAAACCTTCTGGCTGCAGATTAAACAAATATGGATTTAAATATAAATAAATAATACTAGTCCATTACTGTCCCAAGCGCTGGGCAAAGGCCTCTTCTCATACAGAGAATGCACGAGCATTGATCACCACGCTTGCTCAAGACGGGTTGGCGATTTAAATTTGTGTAATGTGTTGTCCCACTGCAGAGTAGCTGCCTTCATTTCTTGATTCCTCCTTTTATCATCAGCTAGTGTGGATCAATCCTGCCTATAAGTAAAGACTTTTCCGGGAGTGCATTATGGTTAATTCTAGCCAACGATCCGCACGACATGCGGTCAATGTCCAGCATTTTTGTAACACAGTGTTCCTAACATTGCCCGTTCCTGACCCTTAAAACAATACGATTCCTTGTTCGCTTGCAAACCTCAAGCTTGAATGTCTGCTGAGCTGTCAAAGACGACGGATTGAGCGCCGTATGTGGCCAATATATATACCCATTGGCTTAATTAAATCTGTGTAAAATATACTTTCCATCACAAAATAAGTACCTTAGATATTATAAAGTAATATCTCAGTACCATATCTCTTTCAACTATTGCATGTCAGAATTTAATGCATCTAATTAAACAATTCTTTCTTCTTTTTCGTGTGGTTAGTGCCTAACCTGGTGTCAGAGTTTTTATGCCGCACACGGGCCTCTGACTTGGCTTTACATGCAGTCGAGAAATATCTCTCAGACTTGCTGATTTCCTTCACCGAATCAAGTAGTAATTATAAAATACATACGTGAATCCGAAAAATCAGAGATGCGTGTCTTGGATTCGAAATCGAAACTAATTATTTAGCAGTCAACTATCACTGCAATATTATAGTATTTTATATCACCATAAAACCAACCCAGAAACTAACCCAATCTATTTACCAATAAAAGTTCTTCAAACACTAATCATGAACACAGCATTACATATTCATTCGCAACTCCTCAGATACGTCCCGAACGCGAAAACTTTTTATTTCCTACTTTATTATTCACGAAGACTTTTGTATTTCCTCTTGAAGATAAAGTAACGAGGGTTAGCGTTCGGCTAGGAAGGAAATGCACTGATATATTGGGGTCGGTGGGTCGTTGGTGCGAAGTTGCTCCTGGACAATATCTTTAGTCAGGCGGAGCCTAAGGGCATAGAATTTGCAGCGTCAGATGACCTGTTACGCGTAATTTTATTTGGTCGATTGTTTTATGGGTTTCAGCAGGCTGGTATTTTTATTACTTTAGTGAAGTAAGGAGCTCGTGGTTAAATAATAACAGCCGCTCGGGTCGATCTTCAAGTTAAGCCGCGCTTGCCTAGGTTGGTCTGTGGATGGGTAGCCACCCGTTACATACCGACTTTCCTCCGTGCCCCGGAAAGCACGTTAAAGCAACTGTTTTTACAGGTAGTCAGTGATTCAAAATTCTGACAACCATTCTTACCAAGGGAAGGGGTACACGGAACTAACTGGGTTGTGGAGGCCAGGTAGGCAGTCGCTCCATGTAAAATACTGGGATTCAGCTGCATCCTGTTAGACTGGAAGCCGACCTTATCGTAGTTGGGAAAAGGCTAGGTAGATTATGATGTTTAATTTAGTTAAGTATTAAAAGAGTGACCCTAGGATTTTTTAAACATGCCATACATAAATTTCACACGTTTTTCTTAGAGCAGAACGAAAATATTAAACTACACCTGTTATAATTCGAACATACTTCTGCTGCTTTATCTACATTCAAATATCTAGCCATACACGCACGCCTGTTACATATCGGTGTAACAGGGGGATTGCTTACTACGCATCGGTGTAATAGAAGGAACGCTGACTTCAACTCACCCCCTTTCTGCGCATCGCAGCCCCGGCCGACACGAGACGCAGACTCAGCAAATGCGTCACGAAATCACGCCACATTAATTTCGCAATAGTTTCATGTAACTTCGTAATTCATGATGCTTATACAAATTGAATTCATGAGACATACATCGATCAATTATGATTTCTTTAGTTATATTCCATATTATTATTGTAAATGCAAACGAGTAAATACGCACGACGACTAATCTAGGGGAAGACCCAAACCCTCCGAAATATTTTATTCCGAATTTCGATGTTCCGATTTTCAAAAGTCCGAATTTAATAATGCTAATAAGAATTATAATGTTTATACCTGCTTCGGGTGACCCACCCTCTAGTGTTATTGAATCCGTTGGTTTAGGTTAGGTTAGAACAGAGGCTATTTACGCCAGATCCCCTCTACTGTTGTTGAATCATTTGGGTTAGGTTAGGTTACAACTGTGACCAGCGACAGAAAAATGTAATCAAAAGATTTTTTTTTATTGAAAAGTATACAATCATAGTTTTAAACATAGTATTAGGCTTCTCTCTGGCGAGCAATTATGTGTTTATTTGTCTTGATTTTCAGTTTTACAATGCGTTTTTATTTCGGAATTGTAATTAATCGGTATTTTAACCATCGGGATTCGTATTTTTGACGTTTCGTATTATCATTACGTCGGAATTTTTGTTAATCGATCTAATGAATATCGGTATTTTTAGAATAGTAATTATAAACTTTACGAATATTAAAATTTTGGCATTTTAAAAATAGGATGAAAGATAAATCGGAGTTGTTTTAATAGGAATTTTGAACCATTAGGAATTATGAAAATCGGTGTTATGAAATTCGTATTTGTGACTGACGGAATAAAGTTTTTCGTACTATGTAGTGTACCTCTAATCAAACTATGCTAGACCAAATTAAGCTGATATCTCATTGTACGGGAAGCTCTTACAAAGCTAAGTCAGGTTTTATTGGATGTTGTGGCTCGATGTGTGTACTACGAATGTGACCTTTCAGTTTATTTTATTTTTATGTACTCCCGTTCTATCCCACTGCTGGACAAAGGCCATGACCCCATGGCTTTCCAATAATATATAAAATATTATTCCTTCATATTGTTTGTTTATGTTATTGCAGACTAATTCTTTACAAATTCAATTTATTGTTAATCTTCATTCAATCCGTTTTTCTAAGAAAAACAATGTAAAGGATTGGAGGAGGTAAACAATAACAGCTTCCCATGGAAAAATTTGATGGGATTGACATATTCATACGAGGTGAGGAGAAAATATTATATTATAATCAGTTTCCCTTCCGGTGTCAAAAACAGGTGCGATATTTTTAGAAAAAATGTGTGGGCGTTTTTAGAAATGAAATAATATATATTAATAATATATAATAATAGATGGACTGCCTGAGTGGTGATGCGGCTGTCGACGGGGTAGTTACTACTATGTTTTATTATTTCCTTTATTTATTTCCATTCCATGGGCATCTGACTTGGCTTAACATGCCATCGAGAAATATCTCTCAGGCATTCTGGCTTCTTTACGATGTTTTCCTTCACCAAGCAAGTGATAATTATTTAATACACACATGGACACGTGAAAAAGTTTACAATTTCCGTCGTTTATTTTTCAGTAAATCATTCTGAACCTCCCCACATAAAATTTTGTCATCTGTTATTAGAAACAAAATTAAATATAAAATTTAAAAAAAAACCCCAACGCACCTACCCCAAAATATAATGTACTAAATATTTTACCTTTCATCTAACTTAACAATTTGACCGATTTATTGAAACGTACACACGGCTACACATCAAGCTATACTTTTCCAGTTTGTGCTGACCTCACATTGTATAGGATTTCCGTACAATGCGAGGTCAGCTTATACTGGAAATGTATAGCTTGATGTGTAGCCGTCTGTACAATTGATTATTAGCGCAAGTGGCATTTGTTTTTATAATATGTAGAAAATGTCGTTGGTTTATACATTTACTCACTATTATACTGTAATGTGTAACCGTTTGTTTTCCCAAATAAATAAAATAAAAATAAATAAAGTACAGTTTATTTTTATTAACACATGGTGGGTAGGTATATTTGAAAATATTCGTTTATTCATCAGCACTTTAGCCCCCTGTCTAAAATGGCTGAACTGATTTTAATAAAACATATCTAAGTGTAATATACACATCAAGCGCTTTCATTTGATACCACACTTGGGTATATTTGAAAATATTCGTTTTTTGGTACCCACTTTCATCCCCCGTATCTAGTAAATGGCTGCACCGATTTTGATAAAACATATCTAGGAACCATAGCTATGAAACTACATTTTAAATCAAAAATCTGCATCCAATCAGTCTGTTCCAATCAATCGGTTCACTCGTTTAAGAGCTATATGGTACCAGAGACAGACACACACACACATAGCGGTCAAACTTATAACATCCCTCTTTTTGCGTCGGGGGTTAAAAATCTGTTATTTCATGCATTTTGACCGTGTAGAAACTTTTGTAGGTAACATCAGATTTTGTTGTCGGTGTCAATTCCACTCTGTATATAAATGCACGGTGTAGGGAAGTGCATGACATCAAAATTAACTCAAACTAAAGGAAACTGAAAACCAAATTAGTTTAGACGGGATATCACAAGCAACTACCAACATTATGAAGAACAAGTTAGTTTGTGTGCCCACTTAAGTTATAAACGGGTATGTGGGTCACTGTATGGGGACTGACATAACCCTACCCATAATACACTACCTTGATATTAATGCCGACAGTGTGGACATTGAATTTGTTGATTCCATCAATGTGAAAAATGTCATTTTTTTGTCGGATGATTTTGGGGCTCTGGTTATGACGTTTTCTGGTAAGAAGTTACGTCAATTATTTATTATGTTGCTCGTTTTCTATTTCCAATAAGGATTTGTCCATCTTTTGATAGAGAGAGAGAGTTTTTGTCGAAAGACTTTCCTGTAGGTAAATGCTTGTTTAAGACACAACGACAAACTGTGGATACGGTTTTATGGGGCGTAGTTTCTATGTCAAAGAATTTTATATAAGTATTTTATAATTTTAAATTAAATAATTATTATAATAATCAAAATACTTGATTATTAGTACTCTAGGTTGTCGATATGTGGGACGTCGACTCTGCAATCATCGTACCGATAATCGTTACGGTTAATGGACTAATAGCAAAGAGCCTCAAACAACATCTTAGGAGGCTCTCATTGCGTGGCTGGGTCAAGGGCTTGATTCAGAAAGCAGTACTCCTGGAAATGGCACGCATAGTGAGGTGGTTCCTCTCTCTGGAGCCCTGACGACCGGCAGCCTGGACCTTGTTCCTGATGTCAATGGGCCATCAATTTATTTTTAATTTTTTATACGTTTTTTAAGAAATATTTAAAAATGTATAAAATGAGAGAAATTATAATAAATTATAAGACAAAACCTTAAATATGATGAAATGGCATAAAAATCGTACTCAAAAAATAATTTGATTGTGTGGTATATACCATTTATGAAATATAATTTTAAATTATTTTTGCGAAAAACCCTCGGCTTTATTGAATATTTTATCCATGTGGGCGATTCGCTACATTAATATTTTCGCAGAAATCAGAAAACAAAATGTTTTGTCTCAGAATTTATTACCGTTTTTATGTCGTAACGGATTTCCCTGAACCCCTGAGGTGCTCATCTAATATTAGTAAAGATTATGGAAAAGAAATATGAAGCCGTCACGTCTTTCAAAGCATAATAAGTAAAAATTCGCCCACAAAGTTATGCCATCAGTTATTGATGGTCTAAGTTTTGTCCAACTTCGTCCATTATACTCAGAGACTGCTTGACAAGACCTCCTGATCGTTATTAAAGAGAACCACTATAACTTGGAACTTTTCCCCCCTCTGCTTCCAAGATAAAACCTAATAAAGAAGACAGATGCGAACTTAGTCGGGGGTCTTCGGAAATTGGTTTGCGTCACCCCCTCAAGTGTAAAATCTATTAAACTAGGAATGAGCATTTGGTTTGAACGACTTTTTTTTTCGTGTGTTGTCATTGTAAATGAAATATGGCTCGTGGCGGAAGAATTAAATGATGTTTTCCTTAAGATCATTTATTTCAAGGATTTTTTACGGGTCTGAGTGCTATCGAGTTTCTTTAACGTTAGGTATAGTCATTTTATTTAATTAATTGTACAGCATAATCAGCCTATAATGTTCCCACGACTGGGACACAGGGCGTGCTCTCTATGAGAGGGAATGGGATATAATCCACCACGCGCGCCCAGTGCGGTTTGGTAGATGTCACATGTCTTCGAATTTTTGTTTCTAGGCCATGCCAGTTTCCTCACGAAGTTATCCTTAACAGTTTTGAGAGCAGTGGTGATGAAATAAATTACGCAAAGTTATGCGCCTGCCTGGGTTTGAACGCACAACTTACTGTTAGTGAGTCGAGGCCGTCACCACTGGGCCACCGATGTTTTCTTTAATTGTATAATCTTGTATTCATAAGTTCTCTTTGTCCAGCCTTTTTCTTGAAAACGAAATCCGTAAAAACTAGAGGCAAACTATAAATTAGAGACCAAAGAAAGCTGTATAAAATTAGAGGATTTGAATACAGAATGTTTTATTACTTCGTAAACTTTTCAATTCGAATCTTACATCTTTACTGGTCTTCTGATATAAACTTGGTCCCTCAGTACTGAGGGTCGTGACGTGTTAAACTGTTGATAACTTCTCTTGGCTGATCTGGACGCCTTTAAATATACCCAGGTTGGTCGCAGCAAGGAAAACCTGCTCAGTTAAAGTTTCATTAATGACTCTGCTCTAGAGTGTAAATGTAGTGCTGTTCCACAAACGATGGGGCACTTAATATCGTCTCCTGCGTGTCCTGTTGTTTGTTCACTACAGGAACTGATGGACGCTACCGAAAGCGCCAAACTAGTAGCTCAATTCTGGGCCGACACAATTTAGATTGCCATCGACACGTTAAGAAGAAGATGAGATTATGTCAGAAGTAGATCATCCTTTAGGCTTCTTAAAATGAAAGCGCCAAAGATTGGAGTATTATTACTATTGTCGAGTAAATTTAAATCTCAACTGACTGACTGCCTCGTTGGTCTCGTGGCCACATTTCCGGCTGCTGAGCATGAGGTCCAGGTATCGATTCCCTGGTCGGGTAAATTATTATTAGATTTTATGCCCTGATGATGGCAATAAACTCGCCCACTATCACATGGGCCTTAAACACCTCTGCTTAGGTACACCTCTGCCTAACTCTGCCTTCGGGGATTGTTTAGACGTCATGTCATTTTATCTTTATATCTGAAATGGCTCTTTTACTACACAAAATCATATAGGTAGATATCTCTCACATTAATTCGGTATTAGCAACCCACTCTTAAACATGAAGTTCTTAATTTAAAACAAAAACGTTTATTCCGGAACAAACATGTTTTCAAACATCCCAAAATAGAACAAAAAACACTACTCCCAAAACATTCACACAACATTCCTAAAACAAGAAAGTAAAAGTGTGTCTTGAAAATTAAATAAGTAGCGAAGGGTATAAAACACCTTTTGCTCCGGTACCCAGTTAATCTAATCGTGTAGGGACTGATTAATTCAGGTATACCTTGCAATATATAACACGTAGTCAGAGGTATACCGTTCAAGGTAAACTCGTACCTAAGGGATCCAAATGGATCTATTGTTTCATTCTATAAGTAGTGAGCGAATGTGGGTTTAGGGAACTGGAGACAAGGATTATATTCCCTAGGTAGGTTCTCCGTGTAAGGTCGATTCAAATGTAGAAGTAGTTTTTGTTATTCGAATATGGAATCTTGTTTATTCAGTTGTTTTTTACCCGACTGAGGGAGGTTAATGTGTTTATCAGTCTATGTATGTTTGTTTCTATGTGGCGTTGTAGAGACCAAACGTGTAGGCTGATTTTGATGATTCTTATGTCAATAGAGTCGTCTTAACCTTGTTAGTGTCACTACAGACATGACAATAATCAAAATTCAACACAGCGACAACCGGACGCCATATTGTCAAAATTGAAAAAGGAAACCTCTACGCGTTGTTCGTAGAGGTTTTCTTTTTTCATTTTATACGTATTTAAAAATGAGTTTAGGTTACTTTCATAATTTTTCATTTTAAATAACAGTTAAGGATATATAACGATTTAAAGTAGTTAAAACAACCATCAAACACACTGTTTGATAAATAAATAATAATGTTAAATATTTACAAAGGCGAAATATTTCACGTCACTAAACTAAAAAGCTAAAAATAAAAAAGTACTTGTCTAAACTAAAAAACCAGAATGTCAAACTGAAAAGTAAAAAACAAGCACATTTTAAAATTTAAAATGTGCTTTTTTTGTTTTTCAGTTTTTTTAGCCTAGTGGTGTGACCGTCGGACTGCCAAGTCATAGGTCTCGAGTTCGAACCCAAGGCACGACCTCTGGTTTTTCGGATTCATGTGCGTATTGTATAATAATTATCACTTGCTCCGGTGAAGGAAAACATCGTGAGGAAACCAGCATGCCTGAGTGATATTTCTTGACGGCATGTAAAGCCAAGTCAGAGGCCCATGGGCGGCATAAAAACTCTGACACCAGGTTAGGCACTAACCACACGATAAAGAAAGAAAGAAGTTTTTTCAGTCTGGTTTTTTTATGATTAGTATGCATTAGTCTTTGTATTACTGAAGGAGCTCTTGAATAAATAATAACAGCTGCATGGCGAGGTCGGTCCGGGGATGGATGACTAATAACTTTCCAAGATCTTTCCGTGCCTTGGAAAGCACATTAAGTTATCGTTCATAGATATTTGACAGTCGATACGGGAAGTCGAAAGTCCGAAAGTGTAACTACCAGTTTTTAAAGTCTTATCTTCGTGTCGATAAAACTCAAATTTACACACACTAGGACAGCTCTAAAATTTGCTTCGATTCAATCTTGAAAGCTGGAGGTGGTTGTGCAGAATGGGCAGGGCATAATATCCCGCAGAGAGGTTCCACACGCATTGCTTTTGGGAGAGGTCGATAATACCCCATTTAGATTATTTCTACAGCGGCCAATACCTGGGCCCGCAACCCGTTAAGAGATTTCCAGATTGGTCACTGCAGTTTGTATCCAGGCGGCAGGTGCTCTTCCGGGTGATGAAGTGTGGAGGGACGGGATGTTTGTTTCTCCACAGGTCGCATCTCAAATGGTATCCATGTTACCCAGTAACTGCTACTGGTAATGAACGCTACCAAAAATTGAAACCCCTATCCTACGCGGTTATAAGTATAAATATTATTTTATACGGATCAAAGGACCAGGAGTAAAAGTATGGGTAAAAATAAAAGGACCAAATAACCTAAATTCTATCAACAATCCCGTAAAAGTTTAGCAGTTGTGTTAAAAATACTACGCTTATTTTCCTCGTCTTTTTATTACAAGATTTTATTGTAACAACACAGTTTTTACGAGCGTCCACTGGGTTAATAATAACACATGTTTAGGTTATATTACGTGAACCTCTATATTGCTGAGACCCTTTTATTTAGTAAAGAAGCATATTGTTGACAGTATATTATGAATTAATATAAGCTACTGAACAGTAAATACAAAAAACAAAAAACTTATTTAAAAAGAAAAAAAAACCCAAAAACAACACTAAAAAAGTCTAAAATTAGTTTCGGAAGTCGGTGAGTGTGTGTTTCATATTTTTTTTGACTTCCGAAAGTATAGTAATTATTTTAGACATTTGTGGTGTTTTTTTTGGAGTTCGATTTATTTGCTAAGTTTTTTTTAATTTTACTGTTTTTTAAAGATACACACATGTAGTACCCCACACAAATTCTTGTCACGAATTAATTTTATCTTGTAACTAAAAGTTATTAAGGGACTATCATATCATCAATATAGGCCAAGAAGAAAAATTACGCAATAGTTAACTCAAAACATACTCAAACAAAGTTACAAAAAATTATATTGGACCACGCGCGGGCGTCCTCTACCAAATGAATCACGTAAATCTAATTCCTTGTTGGTATAGTGCTGATTTGAACAAAGAAGCGTAAGTAATATTGGTAACGTGGAATAGAAAATTCTGTGATAATTATATTCGTATGAATAACGCAAGTTCCCCGCAAAAAATCATATTCGCTTAAACTAAAAAGTTTTAAACAGCCGTTTGGGTTATACCAGAATCTGCATTGTAATCGTTGAGCTTAACAAGCCCATAAAAAGGCTATGTATCCAATTACAATTACACACAGTTGCCATTGCAATACAAATAAAATAATTGTTTGCGTGTTCGAGTACACTTCACACAGTTGGCGTTTGTAGATACAGTCAATTATTTTTTACCTTCGCTAGCTCGCGTAGCACCGTTGAAATGGGTTTTGTCGACGGAAGAATCGACAAAATGATAGATTCTTCCGTTGACAAAACCTGTATCTACGGTGGTCATGCTTCTTGACCAGGACACAACAAATTGTACTTTATGAAGATAATAATATATAGGACTGAGCAGACTATTGCTTGCAACTAAATTTAATAATTGATTACAAAGATCACAATGGCCTATAGCGACATGAAATAAACCTAAACCCTTTAATGTCTTAGTCAGTTCTTCTAGCATCTGCGTAGCCTGTTCCCAACTATGTTGGGGTCGGCTTCCAGACTAACCGGATGCAGCTGAATACCAGTATTTTACATGGAGCGACTGCCTATCTGACATCCACAACCCAGGGTTATATGATACCCCACGGGGCCAGTGAGTACCTGTTACGACAGTCACAGACTGATCTACAAATGACAACCGGGAAAGACGGTAGAACGTGCTTTCCGAGGAATGCAGGAAACTCGGTATGTAATCACCCCATCCACGGATTAACATAGACGCAGCTAGACAAAAAGATCGACCCGAGCGCCGGTTATTATTTAGCTACGAGCTTCTCCTTTTTTTTTTTTTTTTTACCGATGGGAAATCATCAAATAACCCCTCCCGCTCTGGGCTGAGCAGGAGGGAGTGTCAGACTTGTACTGACTAAAACCCATCCATGTTCCTTCCTTTGCCCTTTGTGTTCCAGGGCCGCGGTATCTCACGAGCTTCTCCTTAGAGCAGATTCTATGGTGTAATGAGCAGACAAAAATAGACCGTAAAGTGACGAACGTGGCTGGGACTTGGGGAAACTTACCCGAGTTACCTTTACATAAATAATCAAGAAATATCAACACTGTTCTCAAATAAAAAGTACTATAATTTTCATAAACATCCATAAATAATGTTACTTCATATTATTACAAAAAAACTTTCACGAAAAGTCTTCTAAAGATTTTGCGCCGAAATTCTCATCGTAAAAAAATACTATAAAATATAAATCAACACTGTGTTATATTTATGGACATTGTTATTACATTTTGTTTGAGTTTCATACATAAATGATGATCAATGTTTCATAAGCACACAACACATCATGCTTGTGATATATGCACACACAAATTTTTGTTACGCTTTATAAGAGATTTCTCAAAGCAAACGTGAGGTGAAGGTACTGACCCTTTTGACAGCTTCTCTTTGACTGACATTAAATAATGCCAAGGGGTTAATTTTCTAGGAAACGAATACCTTTTGATACAGACAGCTAGGAAATGGCCTTATCGTACTGAGACTACTTGACGGCCGACTGCGGGCGAATGACTAGCTCCCACGACTTGCCACTACCTCAGGCGCCGGCTTAGGTAAGTGGTAAGCTTGTTTTCGGGATTTCGGGAAATGATTTCAAAACAAAAGCATTATCAGCCTAGAATGATCCCACTGGTGTGACACGGCCCCACTCTCAAAGTGGCGAAGTGGGCGATAATCCTTTGCGCGGCCTAGTAAATGTCACATGGCTTTGATTTTTTGGCTCTAGGACACGCTGGTCCCTCACGCTGTTTTTCTTCACCTTTTTGAGAGCAGTGGTGATGAAATAAATAACAATAATTAAGAGGAAATGCGGGTGTTCTTTTCTCCACACAAACGCTCTCGCCTGTTTTCTTTCTAGTTTTTTTAGCTATTATTTTTTCCAGCATATCAACCTTTTCTATGTCGCCATGTTTCCCTTTTTGATGATACATAATCTGTATCAGCACTAGAACTTTTACCTTTACAAAATGCTATAAAAATGCCAATTTGGACCGCTGTCAACAGAGTGTACAAATTTGACAACTCTTCATGAAAAAAGAAAAACATAGCGATACAGTACATATCTTTTTTATTCAGTTTATAAAATATCTTTTAAATTATTCGAATCAAATAAGTCGAATATTGGACGAGGAAATAGCTCGAGCAGTCGGGAGCTAAACCTCGAATAATGACTTTTTACTTGTTGGATCTGTAGTTGTCCTTATCAAACCAATGTCGAAATTGCGCTCGTAGAGGGACATAGTTTCTTCAAATACCTACCGCATTTCCTCTTAACGCGCCGCACTGGGTTCTAAACCAAGACTCCACTCGTGCTTGCGACCACGAGACCAACGGAGCAATAACATCCACAAATCTATTAATATCAAATCCAATATCACACAGTACAAAGAAGGAACATTAAACAGTAGTTACACCAAAGTTTACTTCATCCAAGGCGCCTACAGCCAGCCGTCTGGAACAAATATTCAGGCTGTGTACTCTTGCGTCAAAGGCCATACAAATAGTCTTGGAGCTCACAGGTGGCGGATTATTTGACTTGTCAATCCGTTAAGGAAAACTGGAAGAATAAGGATGGGGGATTAAAAAACGGCTTCTTTCGCAGGTGCTGAGATTTTCGTGATTTATATTTAACTAACTGTTGCCCGCGAAATTATTATAAAATATTACTTTCCTTCCAGTTTTAATTTTTTGCACAGAACTCTAATTCTTTTTCTAAAATAAAAAGCCTGAGTTACTTCTTGTAACATCAGCTATCTTCCAGTAAAAGTTTCTTCAAAATTAGTCCAGTCGTTTCGGAGATTAGCCAGAACAAACAGACAGACAGACAAATATTTAGAAATATATTTTGTTTTAAGTACCATTTATTATTATACGTTACATTCAGTAAAACGAGATATTTCAGTTTTATTTATTTGCCACCTTGTTTTGTTAATTTAATACATTTCACAAGTGTCTACCAAAAACGCGCCCCGTCAATCTCGTTCAAGCATCAGAAAACCCTCCACCGGTGTAAGTAGTACCATTTTTTTTAAATGAATCAGATTTATATCTCTCAACAAAAAGTCCTTTTCAAAAAGTATGTATTTGGCTCACGTTTTAAAGCATTGAACCTCGGCCTCGGTGTCAACGTCGCGACGTCTACGCGACGTTCGTAGCGACATGTTGCAGCAACGTGTTTTGTTTTAATTTTCCCGGATATTAGACAAGTTGGAACAAGTTGCCGGCCTATATCTTGTTGGAAGATGAAAACTTGGAAGAGATTTTGTCTTATAATTAAATATATGACAAAGAAGGTAAAGTTTTTTAAAACAAATTAAGTTTGTTAAGTGCATAGTTAGTTATAAAATGTAGTATCGGACCCTAGCTGTGGGTCTAAAATGGCTGCCTTTTCTAAATAAATAAATGAATAGATACAATAACAATTGCCTTTTACGTAGTACCTTAACAAGTAGTAACATCAAATTAAGACTAATAACATTTTCTAATGGTTACTAACCCTTCATTGCCATTAATCAGCTACCAGGGGTTGTATTATGACGTCTCAAAGCAGGAGTAATTCCAGATTGGGAAAGAGACAGAGCTATATAGGTCGTCTAGCGCCATCTCTTACCCTCACTGGAAATACTCCTGTTTAAAGACGTCATGGTAGGCCACCTCTATTTCCCTGCAGAGGACTAAATGGCTGCTTTAGCAAAATCATAATAGGATAAATACGACTCACGTTAAAATTCTTAAAATGGTCGTTAATATGATGTTTTTGTGACCGTTTTATGAATTGTAAAGTAATTTATATATTATTATCCTATTATGATTCTGCTAAAGTGGCCATTTTAGGCCCCCAGATCTTCTTTGGCAATCCATTTACATTAATATAGATGCAAAATAAATCGATCTGTCCTTTACCTTTGCACGGATTTGTATTAAGGCACACGATAGCCCATGATCTGGGAAAGATTATAAGATACTTTTAATCCCCAATGGTACGTTCTCGTGGTAGGATTTATGACCAACACTTTGGTTTGCAGATTCTTGTCAAAACTTGATTCACAACATACGTATGAGCTGCTTGGCATGATTATTTATATATTTTAATATATTATTATAATATTATTATTATATTTTATTTTTTTTATTTATACTGTCTTGGCTTCCGTACGTTTTTTCACGGGTGACCACTGAAAACCAGCGCTGTGCTGTGGGCCCCCCATAGCACAGCATCATGCTGAGTGGTAACCTGCTTGTCGCGGTCACGACGTGCAAGCTGTTAATTTTGTATTTATTTTTCTTTGTACCTATATGTCCTGTGTATTTATTTGTTATGTATCGAATGATTATTGTTAATTTATTTCTTGTACGCACGTCATGTCCCTGCGACAAATAAACATTTTTTCTTTCTTTCTTTCTTATTAATTTAGTAAATTATTAGGTAAACTAGCTGTGCCCCGACCTTTGTCCGCGTGAAATAATTATAACTTCCCTATTTGGATCGAATTTTGTTAATAATTTGAAGGGCTTTTTTTTCCACGGAACCCTAATATTTTTTCTAATATAAAAGTAGCCTTACTCCTTAAAACATCAGCTATCTGCCAGTAAAAGGTTCGTCAAAATCGGCGCAGCCGTTTCGGAGATTAGCCGTAACAAACAGACAGACAGACACAAATTTAAATAAATGATTTTTTGTTATAGGTACCGTACATACTGTCATATTACTACATAGTATAAAACAAAGTCGCAAAGTCGACAGACAGCGGGAAGCGACTTAGATCTTTAAAACTACGCAACCGATTTTGATGCGGTTTTTTATTAGATGGAGTAATTCAAGAGAAAGGTATATATGCTTAACATTGCACCCGTGCGAAGCCGGGACGGGTCGCTAGTAGATAATAATATTACGAAACTAGAACAAACTTAAATCATAATTAAGATTTTCTCTATCATTAAAATTATTCTGTGACCCGACACTCGAAATGGGTCACTAACAAACGACGGAGGAAACCGTTTCAAAACCTCAACGTAGTTACGTAAAGAAAAACAATAGAACAAAGGTAGGTACTCGTAGTGTTGGGGTTATTTTGTCACTGTGTTGTTATCATTAGTAGTTTAGAGGCTTTTGTTATATTTTTCAAAGTAACATTATTCTATAATAATGTAACTTTACATTTTATTTTACATTATTCTGTAATAATGTAACTTTATGTCAGAATTAAGTAATAATTTAAGTTACTTAATTCTTCGCATGGATGCAATAATGACGTGTCGAAACATCGAGGCCTGTGTAATAAATCTAAGTTAAATATGCAATATATACATAATATCACGCTTGTAAACCTCAAAGAGTTGGGTAGAGGTGTACCCAATTATAGTGATACGCACATTTCGCCAGAAAAAAGTGTGTCGTTAAAGTCCCATATAATAGGGGCCGAGCCTATTGCCAACAACCGGGCACATTTATATGTATCTCAACATGAATTCTGTAACCAAGATCTTGTAACAACATTTTGATTGAAAAGAGTGTCCATGGAGTTCCTTGCCCATTTTTCTCCATAGAGATCTACGCCTTGGAATGAACTACAGTAGGTACTTGCAAAAGTTATTACGTCTTGTGACTGTGACTGTAGCTTCGCTTTCTTTGTTTTTCTGAGATTCAAAAGTGCCTGTAATAGTCTAATTGAAATAAATTAATTGAGTTTTTGAGTTTGAAGCAAACTTAAACTTTCTTTGGAGTAAGTTATCTAAATGATGGTAAAAGTATACATATTATAGGTATATAATCATTTTATAAAGGTATATTTTTGTTTTAAGTTCTAATTAAAATTTTCCTGTTCTGTCTTTTCTATACACTGTGTCTACATTTCTAATCCAACTTTCCTCTCGCAGGTCTGCTGGAAGAAATATCTTATGAAATAAGCAATACCTTTGTGCTCTTCTATGTTAATGTAATACCCTGTTAAGTATTTTGTGTGTACATAAATAAATAAAAATTACAAGAAAATCCAACAACAACACAGATATACACGGAAATCGACTTTAAATTCTTTACCAGTCAACATTTTTGTTAACTACCTTCGCCTGCATGTATTACGGTAATAGTCCCAAGGAATCGTACTACCGGGATAAAAAAGTATCCTATGTGTTAATCCCGGTTATAAACTATATGTGCGCCAAATTTCATCCAAATTCGGTCAGTAGTTTTTGCGTGAAAGGCTAGCAAACATCCAGATACATCCTCAGAAACATTCCCATTTATAATATTAGTATGATTAAAGCATCCATATTACTGATGTGGACAAGCCGAGCCACATAACATTAATTTAAAAGCCCCAGTATAGCATTCCTGTCTAAAACTAGTTTAATAATAATTTTTGGATTCAGTCACATAGTAATTATGAACTTAAATGTCGAGCTACATTTCCGAGCAACCGTTTTGAGGGTAGTCGGTGTCTAAATCTAGGACAAAACTGTAATATTGTAGAACTGGGATGTGGGTAGTAGATTATTTTAATGATATTATAATATGTATTTATCTCTGGTTGTCCGACCTGCGAAATTCTAATTAAAGAACATATTTTAGAGTCTTTACATAGCGCCTGTAATCTCGGAAGGATTTGGCAGAGTTGTACCTAATAGTTCACCCACATTTCCCCAGTTTAACAGCCGTGGCAGTAGTAGCAGCCACGTAGTCTTGATTTGTGCCCAGTTGACGGCAACAGGCTCGCCATCTACTGCAAGAGATTTCAACATAATTATCGAAATGTGGTTGTACTATTAGTCGTGATGTTATTAGTCTCAACATTCTAACAACTTTACGTGATCGCACGAGTAATCCATCATCTAACCCTCAACTGCTAGGATACCGCAAAACCGCACCACTACAACTGAGCGTTGAATGCAATTCAATTCTATGCGGCATTAACTCCAGAGTACATAAGGACAGAAGGCCAGCTCCGAACAACAAGTCAAAACTTACAAATCATCTGCCTTTTCAATGTTAGGGTCGGCTTCCAATCTTACCGGATGGAGCTGAATACCAGTATTTACATGGAGCGACTGGCTGTCTGACCTCCACAACCCAGTTAGTACTGGGTAATACGGTTCCCTTTGGTACGACTGGTTGTCAAACTTTGACAGCCGGGATCAACGGCTTAACGTGCTTTCTAAGACATGGAGGAAACTCGGTATATAGTGTGGTCACTCTTCAACGGACCATCCTAGGCCAGCACGGCTTAATCTGGCTTGTCTGGCTGGATAAGATTCGAAAATAAATTATCTGGAAAAGAACTGAAGTTACCAACACCGCTTACTGATTAAGAAGCCAGATTTGTCGAAGGACTGACGGCCCATTGATCGAACGAGTCATGAAGTGAATACTGCGTTGGCAAGGTAGTGTGGGACGCCCCTCAGCTAGATGATCTGGTCTGAAAAAGGCAACTGGGTCATACTAAATGCAGAAAAAGGAAGATATTATGGTATTGTGACGCCACTTGGGAGAAGCCTATGTTCAGCATAGAAATGCAACTGGCTGAGTTGATTGGTGATGGTGACGTAGATGCGTACGTACGGCCATTACAAACTACGAACACCAGTTGCAAATTCATTTGCTAGGTTAACGTGAACCGTGTTTGTGACTCTGACTTCTTGAAACTTCTGTACGTTTATCGTAGCTAGGATTCAGGACTAAGGTACCGCGTTGATGGAGCTATCAGAATTATGATTGGTTAATTGGTTTCTGTTGTTATTTTGGATTGGTTCATTTGATGTGGTGTTTCCATTGACAGATTAACAGTGTATTAGTTTACCTTTTTGAATCTAAGGTAAAAAATTCGGTGTACCACACTTACATTTGCACCAATGCCACACATACTATCACGCTTGTAATCCCCGAAGGGTAGGCCGAGGTGTACCTCATAGTACACCCACATTTCGCCAGTTACATTTAAGTCCCATGTAATAGGGAGCGAGCCTATTTCCATCACCCGGGCGCAAATCCAGACTGCGTGGCTGCTTCTGAGAAACTCCTGATAGAAAACCCAAAAACACTTTGCCCGACCTGGGAATCGAACCCGGACCTCGTGCTCAGCAGTCGCGCGTGCAACCACTGGACCAACGAGGCAGTCACCATTGTCACTGGAACTTAAAAGCCACAAGAATGCTGCATTGCACAAATATGCCAGGTGGTTGGTACTTAGTTATTCTTACGCGAACAAAACCGTTTACAAAGAGCTTTACTGATACTTACTAAGACTTCGCACAGTTCGTATAGAGGTGCTATTATCTATTTTAGTAGGACGAAAACAATTTTACACAACCTTGAGCTATCAAAAATGAAATGCGTGAAAACACTTGGGAAAAATTAACAAAGGTCGTAATATATGTGACTAACACTTCGCCTGCGACTTTGCATGCATATGCATGTTATAAATATAATTTGAAGCCTATAAGTACCCACAAATAATGTAGCTTTCTGCCAGTGCAAGAATTTTTAGAATTGGATCGTTAGGTCCGGATATTACCCCCAACTTAGAAACTTACAAATAAATTGTACCCCTTTTATGATTTAACTAGCTGTTGCCCGCGGCTTCCCTCGCGTTATGGTCAAAAATTATCCGAAAGGGACGTTGTAAATATAGCCTAAGGCTCTCATGGATAATTTAGCTTGCTATTAGTGAAGAAAAAATCAAAATCGGGTCAGTAGATCCAGAGATTACCCCTACAACCTCACAAACTTTACCTCTTTATAATATTAGTATAGATTGTAGTATATACAGTATATATTATAGACTAGCTGACCCGCGCAACTTCGTCTGCGTGCGTGCGTACATAAAAGAAAGAGAGGTTAGAGAGAGTGTGCGTCAACCTTAAAAGTTAGACATATGGCCATTGCGGATATTTTTTTAGAGCTTTTTAAGAGGGACAATTCCGACATACATGATAATTGCGTATCTTTAACCGTTCACGCACAACGGAAGCTCTCAAAAGGAGTAAGTCCCTATAATATACTATTACCGATGGATAATCATCAAATGACCCCTCCCACTCTGGACGGAGCGGAAGGGATTGTCAGACTTGTACTGACTAAAATCCACCCACGTTTGTTCTGTTGCCCTTTGCGTTCCAGGGCCGCGGTATCTCTTTCGAACAGTCCCGCAACCCTGGCAGGCCTCGCTCCTCTCGGATCCCTTCCTTTCCGGTTTGCTGACATCTCTTTGAGGCGCGTGTGGAACACGAACACGCCGTCACCACGGCCTGTCGTCATAAGACGGATGGATGGCGAGCTAGCCCATTACTCACTGTCCACAAGCCCGCGACACTCGACAGCCTTACGTCTTCATCTTTAGACACTCGATGACAATCATACACCAGCTAGAACGAAAGTTCTCATCAAAGTTCTTGAAATGGGCCGAGACACGATAAAACTGCTGTAAACTGTTGCGGACCTCTTGCAACTGCCTTCCGTCTCCATCGTCAGACCTTTGATGATAGACATACTCCAGGCAGGTCTAAAGTTCTCATCAAGGTGCATGAAATCAGCCGAAACACGATATAGATGCTGTAAACTCTTGAGGACCTCTTGCAACTACCTTCCGTCTCCATCGTCAGACCTTCGATGACAGTCATACTCCAGCTAGGTCTAAAGTTCTCATCAAGGTGCATGAAATGAGCCCAGACACGATATAGATGCTGTAAACTCTTGAGGACCACTGGCAACTGCTTTCCTTCTCCATCGTCAGACATTCGATGAAAGTCATACTGACAACTCAGTATGGTTTAAAGTTTTTATCAAAGTGAATGAAATGAGCCCAATAACATTATACCTGCTGCAAACTGTTTAGGACCGCTTGCAACTGCCATTTGTCTCTATCGTTTGACCGTCGATGACAGTCATACTTCAGCAAGGCCTAAAGTTCTCATCAAGGTGCATGAATTGAGCCCAAACACGTTATTGTTGCTGCAAACTCTTGAGGACCTCTTGCAAGTGCCTTCCGTCTCCATCGTCAGACCTTCGATGACGTCATACTCCAGCTAGATCTAAAGTTCTCATCAAGGTGCAGGAAATGAGCCCAAACATGATTTCTCAATTTAAAAAACAAAAGATCATGTATATCGGACTTCTCTGTAAAAAGTTATGCGTGGTCAGGTCATACATAAAATAAAAAAATATAGACGCGTCGAATTGAGAACCTCCTCTTTTTGTTTCGTTGGTTAATAAACCAAGCTTCAGACATTTGACACGGGCGAGTGTAATTCTTTCACGGAAAACTTAACACCGCGACTCAGAAAATGGAGTGAAATTAATAGCGCCATCTATCGAGCACGAAATTTAACCGTTAAAATATAATGCATGTAAAGCGATCGAACACACACTCTACAGGGTTATAGCGTCATGTAGACTAATCTAGAGTACTTTTTGCTCTCAGACCCGATTTAAAAGTTATCTTGTGAGCACATTTTTATTAATTAGTACCATTTTGGTGCAATAGATGTCGTTGCATGTATCTTACACAATGATGGTAAGTTCTTCTTGAACACTTTAAATTTATAAATCTTTTGATAGAGAGCACTGATTACAGCATGAAACAAAAACTAAAACCTTCTCTAAGTTCCCCACAATATTTGTGCATTGAATCTAATCACATTGGTTTTCCCAACAACATGAACACCCGCCTCGCAGCGCGCGCGGGTCATTATTTTGATGCGGAGTTATTTTAAAACTGTGATATCTCCTAAGATATTCATCTAAATTGAATGGTGTAAAGAACAATTTTGGTCACAATTGAATGCTAAAGATGACTAACATATTTATTTTGATAAGGATTAATACTATGTCGGTAAAAACACCTTCGCAAATAAAACATTAATTTTGACCAAATTTTAAAATCATAAAAATGGTTATTGTGAGTCAACCTTAAAAGATAGGCATGTGCCGTCACGGACTTTTTTTGAGACCTTTTTAAGAGGAATAATTCCCTGCTACATTATATTTGTGCAACTTTAACTGTTTACGCAGCGCACGCAACGGAAGCTATCAAAGAGAATAATTTTTCCCCGTTTTTGCAACATTTGTCATTGATGCTCCGCTCCTAT
Organism: Eugnorisma glareosa; assembly: GCA_947578425.1. Classification (NCBI taxonomy): domain Eukaryota; kingdom Metazoa; phylum Arthropoda; class Insecta; order Lepidoptera; family Noctuidae; genus Eugnorisma; species Eugnorisma glareosa. The sequence continues at coordinate 6,760,771 of OX387980.1, forward strand.
TGGTTGTAGCGTGATGATATATAGCCTATAGCCTTCCTCGATAAATAGGCTAACCAACACAAAAAGAATTTTTCAATTCGAACCAGTAGTTCCTGAGATTACCGCGTTCAAACAAACAAACAAACAAACAAACAAACAAACTCTTCAGCTTTATAATATTAGTATAGATGAGCAAGCAAGGAGTACTCTTGTCTTCTCGTTCACCAATAAGAGAAAATATCGTCATCTGCCTAGTGTTTACCTAAGAAGAGTGGGGACGCCTTCCAGTATTTAACATGGAGTGACTGCCTAACATGCCTGCATACCAAAACCTAGTTAATGGGTGTGACGATTCGTAAGACTGCTTGTCAGATTAACAGTCTTATAAATGTCAACGACTGTCGAGGATGTAGGAGTGAAAAAAAGGGTTCTTTCCGAGGCACGGAGAGCTCACGGTTGGCGCATCGGTTATTATTAAGACATTAAACACTGTTGTACCCGAAACTACACATTTACAGAATAAAATTCTAAATTTTTAACCAAAATCAATCTTCTTTCTTCTCTAACGTCTGGTTAGTGCCTAACCTTTTTTTTTTTTATAACTCCTCCCGCTCTGGGCGGAGCAGGAGGGAGTGTCAGATTTTTACTGATTAAAACCCATCCATGTTCCTTCTTTTGCCCTTTGTGTTCCAGGGCCTCGGTATCTCTTTTTGAAAGAACTTTTCAGTCCCGCAACCCTGGCAGGCATCGATCCTTTCGGACCCCTTGCTGACATCTCTTTGAGGCGCGCGTGGAACACGAACGCGCCGTCGACTCGGCCTGTCATCATAAGACGGACGGACGGCGAGCTAGCCCATAGCTCGCCGTCCACAGACCCGCGCCTACGGTAGCCCACGTGGCCCCCGACGCCCGGTGCGTCTCCCGCGGCGGCTGGGACGTGATATTCTCTCAATCTGACGTTCCGCCACCGCCTTCGCTAGCATGACTGCTTCGCAGAAGGAGGTGACGGCGTCCCATTTCGTCCCGCTCCGGACCATGGATTGAACCAAGCCCGGACGCGCGAGTTCGCCGCCGCCGATCGCAGCTACGAGGACACGGCGGTGCTCTGCCCACGCGGAGCAGATTTCCACCGTGTGCTCCACCGTGTCCTCCGGTCGATCCTCACAATGGTAGCACCCGGGCGTTTCCTCCTGCCCGATTCAGTGCAGGAACCTCCCGAAACAGTTAGTACCTAACCTGGTGTTAGTTTTTATGTCGCTCATGGGCCTCTGACTTAGCTTTACATGCCGTCAAGAAATATCTCTCAAGCATGCTGGTTTCCTCACGATATTTTCCTTCACCGAAACAAGTGATAATTATACATTAATTAAAACAAATCAGAGGGGTTGGGACTCGTTTGACTTGGGTTCGAACTTGTGACCTATGACTTGGCAGTCCAGTGGTCACACCACCAGGCTATCACTGCTATCCACCACCAAAATCAATCACCCAGACACTAATAAACCACTATTAATGGCTAATATCATTCATGAAAGCTCGAATTGGCTCGAGCCAAGAGATATATTGAATTTGTATTTGGCCCGTTTATTAATTGGTTCAGTAAGTGGAAGAGCTATGTTGGACTCGGTGTGAGAGCAAAATTCGATTTGCTGCTATCTGATGGCTTCGAGTCAAATGTGGGACATAATTTATGGGACAATAATTTGCTGATGTAGGACTAGATTTTCGGAGCGATAAATATTAGGGCTTATTATGAATTGGGTGTTGTAATTCGGTGATGGTTTGTGAGGATAAATTAGCCGCGTCGCTCGCATGGTCATTCTAAAATTAGCCAAAGATCATTTAAATATTGTCAAGAGGTGAAATTTGTTTGTAAGTTTGTATGTAGGGGGTAATCGCTGGATCTTCTGAACCGATTTTGAAAATTCTTTCACTAATAGGAAGCTACATAATCCCCAGTGCCATAGGCTATATTTACAACGTGCCCGTAGGATAATTTCCGACAAAAATGCGAGCGAAGCCGCGGGCAACCGCTAGTCAGCTATAAAACAAATCCAGTTTTTTTTTTTTTTTTTTGTATATGGCATCTCGCAGTTCAGCCTCTGAGGCTGGCTACTGCTAAACCGAGCAATAACCTGTGGATGCCTTAAAAATGAATCTAAGGCCTCCAGCCAGGGGCTTAAAACTAAACTTAAAAACTAAGCGACCACTCGCTAAGGGCACCCCCTGTGGGGTACGGGCCTCGGCTTAGGGCGTCGCTGGGGGGGGCATCAAAGGGACAGGCTGGATCTGAGTGATATTATTTAGGGGCTGGTTTAAAACTACCGGCTCAACATCGAGGGCTGGCTCTGGCAAGGGTCGGGGGGGGGTTCGTTGAACGGGGGCGTCGCCACAGGCCTCGACGGCGAGGACGGAAACTCGGCGGTTTGTATCTGTATTTACGCAATGTACTGGTTTCCCTACTGCTCTCCTGGAGGAGGGTGATGGGGTCATCGGGGGTGGTGAGGGCATGTCGCGGACGGCGAATCATGCTAATACGCGAGGGTTCGTACCGGGCGGCCGATGCAATCAGGGGGTTCCTATGCTTGATAGCGGAATCGAAGAAACGCTTGGAAAGACGTTTCATAAACTGAGCTAAGGTGGGGATCTTAAGGTCTAAGTGGAGACTGTCATTACGGACATAATAGGGGGCACCGGTGATCTTACGGAGAAAACGGTTCTGAAGGGTCTGCATCCGATGCAGATGACGCGGGTGGGCATGGGCAAAAGTGACACAAGCGTATGTCATAATGGGACGGATGACGGCGGTATAGAGTCGCAACTTGCACTTAAGTGACAATTTGCTCTTTGCCGTGATCATAAAATGGACCCTACCCATGGCAAAGGCAGCCCGGTCGCGGGCTGCTCTTATATGCGCTGCAAAGGACAGGTGGTTGTCGAGAATGACTCCTAAGTACTTGGTTCGCTTCTCCCAAGGGATCGGCTTGCCGAACAAAGTGATCGGAGAGGGGCAAATCCAGCTTAAATGACGGGCTTACATAGCACTTATTCTATCAGTGATAGCGGCATTGGAAAAGTCGAAACGATATACAACTGACATATTCTACCGACAAGCATATAGTTATAAGCTGATTAAGGGATAAATTAAATACTACCGATTGAACACAAAATATATTTATTAGGTAATCACAAAATACTTATAACTCAATCACAAATACACAACTGATCACTATTCACTTAGATATCGTACTTCTAGTTCACTTCGAACACGACAGCTGTTTATATTCCGACCGATCCTTCGAGAAAGCTCCACAACTTTCTCGAATCTTCTAGACAGTTCCAAATTGGAACATTCTGGAATCTTCTAGACAGTTCCAAATTGGAACATTCTGGAATCTTCTAGACAGTTACAAATTGGAACATTCTGGAATCTTCTAGACAGTTCCATAGTGGAACATTCTGGAATCTTTTAGACAGTTCCATAGTGGAACATTCTTGACGCTAACATAATCTGGAATGTTCTCGTAAAACAGCCGACGACAAGTCGTTGCAGAAATCCAAAACACTACCTACAAAAGGGATTTCCACTTGAAGGACTTGTTTGTTCTGCCCACTGTTTTTTTTAGCTCGTAACACCCTGATAGGGCTGTTGTCAACGCTCCTTCTACTGATTCTAGGTAACTATTTCTCTACTGGTCTGCCAACTCTAGCTAGGTGTCCCGTCTCCATTTCAGAGCCGCAAATAAGTTGAAAGAGACTTGAGGGATGATTTACCTTCATAACAGAAAATCTGAAATATGAAACGCACAATGTTTGGTTTTTTACTAATTTTTTCATTAATGATTTCTAATTTATTTACTTTAATTTACTATTAAGTTCTAGAATGCTTTGACTAAAGTGAGATTTTCATTATTAATTAAGCCTTTGGTCAAAGCACAAAATGAAAATGAAATCAGATTTCAACGTAACCCAATACGGCTGCAGGTATTTTCCATAAAACATTTCAAACTGGTCTACACAAAATAATTACTAACATTTTAATTGATGATATTAAATAACCGTACGAAACACAATAGAACAAACAATAATTATGAACTTTTTTATTTGCAAAACAAACAAACTTGCAAACACAGTAGCCGGTGAATAGTAGTGTATAAACGTAAAAATAACATAGCATCACGCTTGTAATCCCCGAAGGGCTATGCTGAGGTGTACCTAATAGTACACTCACATTTCACTATGTAATGCAAGCCACTTGCCATCAAACGGGCACGAATCCAGCCTCCGTGGCAGCTACAAAGAAATTCTTGATGGAAAATCCCAATAACACTTGGCCTAACCTGAAAATCGAACCCAGGACCTCATGTTCAGCAGTGGCACTTGCGATCACTAGACCAACGAGGTAATATGTGACGTATGTTTATTTTAATAATAATAATAAAGATTTATTTTCTCCCACAAAATACAATTACAGTATAGAGGTCTTTCAAAAATTGTAGGTACAAAGGTTTGTGGGAGTCAGGAATCCAAACTAGGATACCCTGTGCTATGGACTCCTGGCCCCCCTCGCCGAGATTTGGATTATATGACAATTGTTGAACGTAAGACATGTATGAATGACTATTGTAAGAATAACAAGAAAAGGTACTAATTAATGTTATGGGATAATAAATATGGGATAACAGATAACTATGGATTTCTGCCATTCCAGAAGCTTCACAGGTGCATTGCCATCTCACAAACCTAGCCGAACTGCCTCATGTACTTGTAAGTACATTGCTTTGATTACGTTGCTGAGCAGACAATTTTTACAAACAAATTAAGCAATGGATGATGAATTGCTTTGAAAAAAGTTTGAATCGTTAATGAAAGTGTTACACAATTAGGGTGCAAATAATGAAGAAGAATAATTTTTAATCAAGATAGCTTTAATGATAAATTACTACAAATTTTAAATTAAAAACTTTCTTCCTTAGACACACTCCTTCAAAAAGAACTCTACATCTACTTCATAAAGATCCAATTGCCAAAAGCAAGTCCCAGAAACTACAAACTTCAAAACGGTCGCATATCCCTGCTCCGTTTTCTTGAACTCCCAGAATCACTGAACCAAACATGTTTGTTAATAGACCAGCACTAAATTGTGCATGTACTCATGTGTACAGTCTTAATTTATGGCCGTGTTACCAGGCTATGATTTGGCACAAGAGAGAATGCTCGTGCCAAAGGTCGAGTTCGGATCTCTAGGTCAAATGGTACTGGGATTTAGTAGTCGAATGGCATGTTAGGATGTTTGGAAATGAATTTCCCAAAAAAATAAGCACTGTTTATTTATTAGAAAACCTTTGTTTTAGCCGACTACGGCGAAGCCAAAAGGAAGGGTTATGATTTTAGCAGTCTATGTATGTATGCTTGTATTTATGTATGTTCCTCCGTAGTGCCTAAACTATTCATCCGATTTTGATGATTAAGGTGTCAATCGATTCGCTGTTAGAGCCGGGTAACATAGGATACAAACCGAAAATAAAACGATTTTAATTAGAGCGCGATTTTTCAGTAGTTGGGTTTTTAGTGGTACAAATTCCACACAAATTCTTGTTACGTAGTTGGATATTTTTTTTAAACTTTTTTTTTTACGGCATAGTTCGAACACATCTAGTCTGTAATACCATATACCATACTCTTACAAATATTACAAACAAGATGGCCATCTTTGAAATAGGATAAAACATCACGCGTCTGGATCCTTAAAGGCTACTTATGGTTAAGCCATAACATTACGCCAGGAAGAGGTCCGAAAGGACCGATGCCTGCCAGGGTTGCGGGACTGTTCGAAAGAGATACCGCAGCCCTGGAACACAAAGGGCAAAAGGAGGAACATGGATGGATTTTAGTCAGTAAAAGTCTGACACTCCCTCCTGCTCAGCCCAGAGCGGGAGAAGATATTTGATGACTTCCCATCCGAAAAAAAAAAAAAAAACTTTTATGTTATGTTTAAGTTTTAAGTAAGATCGTGTGCTTGTGGCTATCCAAGCCGAGCGGCTAATAAGATATTTATGTTAAAACCCAATAATACTACTTGACTTGGAAATCGAACACACAACAGAAGCGTTTGCGACAGCTAGACTAGATAAAACAAAAGCAGATGGTCTGGAACTCTCAATAGACAATAAAAAAATCTAAATTATGAAATTGTAATAGTATTTGGCTCTCTCGAAGAATTTTCAATATTTCCGCAATAGTAGCGTTGATAGGCAGTACACCCCCAACGCTAAAATTTGTAACTTTGAAAGTAGAAAGTTATCTCCGAAACTAGTCATCCGATTTCAAAAAATTCTTTTACTGAAATAAAGCTATTAAACCTATAATTGTGTAAATGTCAGGTATTATTTATATTAAAGCTAGCGACCCGCCCCGGCTTCGCACGGGTGCAATGTTATATATAAACCTTCCTCTTAAATCACTCTATCTATTAAAAAAAACCGCATCAAAATCCGTTGCGTAGTTTTAAAGGTCTAAGCATACATAGGGTCAGACAGACGAGACGGCGGGAAGCGACTTTGTTTTATACTATGTAGTGATAAGAAACTAAGCGGACGAACTAAGATTATAAATTTAAGACTCTTTTCGTATCTGTTAGTGTGAGTGCGTAGTTCACCATAATTTAGATTTTTTTTTTTGCGGATAGAAATATTAAAATTAAAATTGTGCATACATAATCTCCATGTTTTACCGTCAAAGCTATGCAAAGCAAGGGCCTATCACTAGTAGTATATCAAAAACAAAACAAAAAATATGATAAACAAACCCCCAAATTCCTAGAACCGAAACAAGATTACATACAAAACAAATGACAACCAAGATAAACTGATAATCAAATCTCCGAAACTTACTAATGACCTTGGGGATCCCTCTCGATCCAAACTTTGGCAAAATCTTCTTTGAAAAACTTCGCAACATACTACGTGCTTATAATTTATAACTTTCAGAACTACTGGTAGGAATGACGTCATCGTCGCGTGTTTCTATCGCGAAAAAGGTTTGGACAAACTTAGTTGTGTGTTTTGAAAGGAAGGTAGTTTTTGTATGAAGTTTTTGAGTGGTCTATTTATTTTTTGGGTACCCTGGTTATGAAATAGAAATAGTATTTATCTGCGTGAAATATGGTGTTTAAAGATAATAAAAACATTACAGAAACCTTTTCGGCTCTCGGGTCGGCTTCCAGTCTAACCGGCTGTAGCTGTACACCAGTATTTGACATGGAGCGACTTCCTATCTGACCTCCACAACCCATGTAGTACTGGGTAATACGATACCCCTTGGTAAGACTGGTTGTCGGACTTTCAGGCCGCTGACTACCTGTAACAACTATCAAGGATCTACAAATGGCAGCCGGGACCAACACCTAAACGTGTTTTCCGGGCATGGAGGAAACTCGGTATGTAATGGTAGGTCACCTTTCCACAGACCAGCCTAGGCAAGTGCGGCTTAACCTGGTGTTACATCTTCTCGTTTGAATTTCGAATTTAAGAACATGGAAGACTGGACTTAAGAGGAAGAAAATACGTTAAGATTATAGTGACCGCAATAGTCTTAAAATCCTTGCAGTGTTTTCTTTGTAATAAATTATAAAGGGTGTAACAAGACCCTTAACGAAGCCGAAAGGCACTTGTTTCCTTGTACCTGTTCCAACATTTTCACAACTTTTTTTTTGTAATACATGTTTTTAATGTAAGATTTTTGGGAGATACCTCCACGATCCCGTATTATTCAATCCATTCATCAGCACAGTATTTTGAGTGTGTTACATTGAGTATTACCGTAAAACGTGATTTTTCACCCCAAAAAAAGTCATAATTTTTGCGTAAAGTTACTTAGTTTGATGTACATACCTAATGCTTGGTTGACGGCTTCGTAAAGTATACTGTTACACCCTGAAGTTACTTGACACGATACTTATTTTGTTCATTACCTATACTGAATTTTTTTATAAAGCAGGTTTTCATTCCGGAAAATATTCAAATAACTCCATCATAAAACCATTACCATGTACCATTTTAGCGTCATTCATCAAAGAATTCGGCACAATTTAATATCAATACAAAGCCCGCTTTTTAAAACGCTAACGACAATGCCTTTTATTTCGTGCCTTAATGTGAATATATCACATTAATGCCAGACAAAAATTGTAGAATAATATACAGTTCAATTTTATAGGAAACTTATAATAAATAGCGTTTTGTATTATGGCAATAAATCAGCAGGCAGAACGGGGCAGCGCCTATTGTTAATATATTTTTCATGGAACACCGCCCGAGTAAATTCAGGTGAAAATGGTGCTGGATGTGTCAACAAGATTGATTTAGGTTCTTTGGATAAGAGTGTGCTCAATAAAATATTATTTTAGTTCTGTAAAGTATTCGAAGATGTATAAATGTACCTGCCTAGTGTGTGTATGTAAGATACAGGTTGGAGCAGTTCATTTATTATTTTTACTAGTTGCCAGTGACCTTCGTCGGCAAGAAAATATTATAAAATATTACTCCCTATTTGAATTGGATTTTGTTAACAGTGGTTTTTTGCACAGAGCCTAATACTTTTTCTAAAATAGAAGGTAGCCTAAGTTTCTCCTTATAACATCAGCTATCTGCCAGTAAAAGTCTCGTCATTACCGGTCCAGCCGTTTCGGATATTTGCCGGAACAAACAGATAGACGAAACAAAAATTTAAGAAAATGTATATATTTGATATAAGTACCGTATGTACTTTCATGTGCATTTAGTATAAAGCTGTTATTTTGAAATTACAAACAGAGACTTCAATTTTATTTAATTGTTTTGACTATTTTAAGACTGTACTATCTCACTGCATATCAAAGGGCTCCCGTCATTCGTGCCATTGATTACGATTCTGCACTACTTCAAATCTCAATAAAGCCTCGGCCCAAGTCTCAGGACACCAATTATGTGTTTAATGAGCCCACAGCACTTCGGAAATTTTAGTAACAATATAACATGGAAATAACCCAAAAACCTCGAGGTTTTTGTATTCATCATTTGGAACGACTTTTCCAAAGAGGGAGGACAAACTTACGAAAAAGAACTGCAATTTCAAGTGCACCTTTTAAAATAATATTTATCTGTATTAAAATATCGTAAAATTAATCTTACTTCCACAGATCTTATTGAAGTAAAAAAGGAGTCTAAAGATGGATGCCTGCATTGGTGCCAGTGGGTCTCATTACTTACTTTGGTTATGATCCTCCATAATGCGATATTATTCTTTATCCAATAAATTCTCTCCTTGTTCTTTAATAGAACGGTAAGTCCGGAAAAATAATTGAATCTGCAATTAAAATAATTTAAAGGAACTAACATAACAATAAACTAAAAAAATGGTAAATTTGTGTTAAATCAAGTATCTTCACTAGGCTCGTCAGGTTGTTGACATGTGGGATGTGAGCTCAGTGATCATTGTGCCGATAGTCGTTTCAGCCAATGGCTTAATTGCTAAGAGCCTCGACCAATACCTGAGGAGGCTCTCGTTAGGCAGCTGGATCAAGGGCTTGATTCAGTTCGCGGTACTCCTGGCCACGGCTCGTATTGTTAGGAGGTTCCTCTCTCTGGAGCCTTGACCGCCGGTAGCTTGGACCCTGTTCCCGAAACCGGTGGGCTACTATTTTTTACATTTTTAAATGTTTTTTTTATAGACTTTAGAATGAAATATTTAAAAATATATAATTAATGTGTATAAAAATAAATAAAGGAATAACTAAAAAATGGAATCAAAAAACTCCACCTCAACGCTGTCAATAATTGGTAATGTCCTCCAGAGACTGGCGGCATTGCCACGTTGGGCAACGCTAAGCCTCTGGCCAAGGTAAAAGCCAGCCCTTGGGTTATGGGAATTATATTATATGCAACCTAAATAAAGTAATTATTCATCATCTGCACTAATTCTTCACAACTATTTTGAGTTCAGCTTCCAGTCTAACTGTAAATTGCTGCATTTGTGACTGCTTCATCAGTCTGACCTCCACAACTCAGTTAGTATTAGGTGCCACGATACTCCTTGGTAAGACTGGTTGACAGACTTTCCAGTGTCTCGCTACCTTAAAAAAAATATTATAAAACGCTTTTAATCTATAACACTTCCAGTTCAAAACTAACATCTCGAAACATTCACAAAAGGTTAGTATTTTATAGGCACGGCGCCAGGCACCAAAGAAATTATCATTATAGCTCCAGAAACATGAAAACAGCGATTTTGCTTCAATACAGACATTAGGCTAGATCACTATTCTTTTGAATGCTTTGAATTTAGGTAACCGAATTTAGGTTCAAATTGGGTGCCGTTAATCTTCGCGCTGTTATGAATATTTCATTGTTACTGGGAGGGCGTTATGTGCGTAAAAAGGTTTTTCTTTGGGTTGTAATACTTGTAATCTACGTTTTTTTAAGTTAAAATTTCTAGTAAAGAAGTGGGAAAGAGCTTTGGTGGATACACCAAAGCTCTTGTAGAGCTTTGGTGTTTTGGTGTCTGTGATGGATGATCATCGCCATGGCTCAGAATTGTTGCAAAAATTTTTTCTTGACTCTTCAAGGTGGTGAGGAGTGACGACAATTATTACGTCAATAAATAAAAACATTGGTACTACTAGTTCATAAATATATTTATTCTATAGTTTTACATTTATTAATTAAAATAACCTAAAGTAAATAACATAGCAACAAACTTAAAAAATGGCGTCAAAAAACTCCTCCTCAACGCTGTCAACTGGTACCCAAGAGACTGGCGGCGTTGCCACGTTGTATGGCAACGCTTAGCCTTTGGCCAAGGTAAAAGCCAGCCATAGGGTCATAAAAAAAAAAAAAAAAATCAAACAAAAATATCGAATAAATCGGAACATCGACTTTTTTTTTCAAAAACTTTTTTATATTTGGATCACTAATCTTAGGTGAAATTTGCACTAATTCACATCCGGTAAGAACATTTAAGGAACGAATTTGGCAGAGGTTTTTGAAGTAGCGAGTTGACAACTATTTCATGAAAAAGTCATTCAATGGGGTTAAATAAACTTAGAGGGTTGTATTGATGATTTTAATGATTATAATTCTGTAACTACATACGTGTTTTTGGCGCGGCCCATTTTTCATTAACATACAATCTGACACTGACCTGTAAATTGCAAAAAAAAACTGTAAGAAAATTTGAACTTCGCGGGCTACCCTGATGCTTCCACCTTAACATAAATCAATGAGTTTATGCCTTCCAAAATACAGCTATAAGCTGTTTCGTCCATTCATTTTTGTTGCTACTAAAAATATACAGTATTGACACCCTTACTCTCAAAATAATAGTCCATTATGTGTTTTGTATTCCATTTCGCCGGTCGTAATACTAACGAACGACGACTCGTAAAGGTTTTTAGATCACCGCACAAATGAAATATTATGGCTATGGATGGCTGCTGGTATTTAGTCATACGTTTGCTATAGTCATAAAAAGACTAGCTTATACGCGCGGCTTCACCGGCGATTGTTCCACGGGATCGTACACCAAGATTAAAAGTATAGCATAACATGACATCACTCATGTAATCCCCGAAAGGGTTAGGTAGAGGTGGTACCTAATAGTTATGTTTAAATCCGATGTAATAGGGAGCGAGCCTTATGCCTTCAACCGGGCACATATCCAGACTCCGTGTCTGCTACTGAGAAATTCCTGATGGAAAAACCTAAAAACCATTTGCCCGACCCACGAATCGAACCCTGGACCTCATGCTCAACAGTCATGCTTGCGACCACTAGACCAACGAAGCAGTATTAAAAGTATCTTGTATGTTAATTCAGGTTATAAACTATCTGAGTGCCAAATCATCCAAAGTCATCCAAATCCGTTCAGAAGTTTTTGTGTAAAAGAGTAACACCATATCCATCCTCACAAACTTTCACATTTGTGCGGTCTCAGTACTTTTTTTGATTTACAATTGCTTAAGATTTGCAGGGTAGACTCAGGTTATTTTCATCTTCTTAGCGTGTCAATGGGGATGGCAACTGTGGAACTAATGGCGCTAGCATCGCATGTACCAAGCATCGTCATTGGTTGAAAATGTGTCAGTGACATTTTATATTTCAAAATAGCTTGACCTCATTGGCCAGATTGGGACTAAGCTATCGACACGCCATCTACAATCAGCTTTGACTTGCCTTCCCCATTGCAATCTACCAACAGTCCGCAGTACTGCAGTCAACCCAGAATTTGGCGAGCTACATTTTATGACTATGACTATGCAAGTTGCTTGAACGGCAATAACTTTAAAGTTTTTAAGCTAGACTTAAGTGTAATGCTGATTTGCAAGCAAACTAACAAGTTCAACCAAGATTTTGGAGAAGTAATAATTTCTCATTACTAGTTCAGTCATAGATCGATACCTAGTAACACTGCTCCAGATCCGTCGCTGCTACAGAGCAGCGACGGATCTGGATTTGCATCCGGTTGATGGCAATAGGCTTCCCTCTATTACATATGGGACTTACAACATAACTGGTGAAATTCGGATGTTCTATTAGGCACACCTCTGCGTAACCTTTTGGGTATTACTGGCGTGACGATGTTACAACTCTAGAAAAATCTTGCTTTTCCAGAGATCACTCAGTACATTTAACATTTACTTACCTAAATTTTGATGAAATGAAAGTTAAGCTATTTTTAGCCACAAGAAAATAAGTCATCAAAACGACCAAGCTGCCGAAAAACACCTGAACTTCGCACCTATAAAAGTCTTTCCACTCAAAATTCAACTCGTAATAATTCTCAAACAACTTAATTACTCCCATCCAGGAGTATTATCAAACGAATTTGTCTTTCCTTTAAAGCCTTTACAGACCAACTACTTTATGCATCAGCGACTTGATCAACGCTGCTTCTTCTTAGCGTGTCGATAACAAATTTAATTGAGTCAGCCGAAAATTTGGCGACAAGTTTGGCACTTTCAATAGCGTCCATCAGCTCTTGTGATATGAGGACACGATATCAAGTGTCCCATCGATTGTGGGGCAACACCACATTTACCCCAGAGCAGAGTCATCTATGAATCTCCACCTGAACAAGCTTTCCTTGCTTCGACCAACCTGTGTCCGCAGTTTATTAAAAGACTTTCAGGTCAGCCATGGCAACTCGAGTCCAGGTAGAAGATCAAGGCTGCTAACGGTGAAGGAAAACATTTTCATTATCATCGAACTTTGGGTCCGCTGCTAGTATAACTGGATGCGGCTGGAGATCAGCGTTTGATATGCTGCGACTACTGACCTCCACAACGCAGTAACTGGGTAATACCTTCCCTTGGTAAGACTGGTGAATGAAGGGAAACATCTTGAGAAACCCGAACAATGCGCGGTACAGTAGTATTGAGCTTCCAAAGAACCCAAAAACGTGCTATGCTAAAAGTAGTGTGTCTGTTAAGGCCCTTAAAGTGTTAAGACAGGGCTAAGGAAGTTTTAAACTGCTGACCTAGTTCTTTGGAGCCCAACGTCAACAAGGGCTTAAGTGAAGGACACATTAGCGACAAAGTAAGACGTAAATAATCTGTTTAGGCTTTGAAAATTGATGGTTTTGAAGGACAGCCATTAGAAATTACGACTGGTCACCTAGTGGTCGAAATTCGACAATGATTCATTTAAATTTTAATTTTGAACGTTGTATATCTCTTGGTTTCTAGGTCCTGCTAGGAACTTGTGTTTACGGATGGAACTGTTAGAATAAAATACCACCTTGAATTCATGCGAGCCTAGTACTTTTATCATAAAATTATGAAGAAAAAAAAACATGGAAAATAGGAAGCCCCAATAGTTTTACTGTAAGTAAGAAACATTTTTATGGTTTATACTACTCAACGAATCAGCAAAGCCCGTAGGAAAGTTATGTTATTTTTGTACTTATAATAATCCTCAATTTTGGTAGTATTCTTATGAAACCTACTCAAAGTTCTTTGAACAAAATAAGGTACTGATTTCCAACTAAATATTTTTACAATTCAGATCATCTTTTACACAGACCATCTGTCGTTTCTGTGTCTAGTACTGACATCTGAGTTTGTTTCGACTGTTTCTTCTCAGAGGAGTCAGATACAAAACACAGGCCCCATCTATGTGGTTAAAAAAAATTAATTTATCATTACGTCATAACATCATTTATCATCATTCTCATTCCCCACATCATCATTACCATCATTCTCCCGTCCTTATACGAATTCATTTGGTGTCGGCGCAGCATGTCTTCTTCTTTCATACTCGTACTTCTCTATCACTCGTCATCTCATCAGGAACCAAGAGCCGCAGTGGCCCAGTGGTGGCGGACCTGACTTATGTAATTTATATCACCACCTCTGCTTTCAAAACGATTAAGGAAAACATCGTGAGAAAATCGAATTTCCCTAGAACCAAAAATTCGAAGACATGTGACATCTACCAACCCGCACTGGCGCGTGGTGGATTATAGCCCATTCCCTCTCATAGAGAGGAGACCTGTGTCCCAGCAGTGGGAACATTAAAGGCTGATTTTGCTTATGCTTATGCATCAGAAACTTCCTTTCTTGCCATATTATTCTTCACAGAGTCCATCCGTCGATTCTTTGGTCTTCCCCAGCTAACTATAGTTCTCTTTCCCCACATCATTCCTAACAGCAAAAAAAAAAAAAAAATGAACAAAATACATGAGCTGTTTACAATTTTAAAGTCTTCACAAACCGTTATATCCAAACATACCATGTATCGTTTAAAACGACTTACTCACAATCATCTCACAAATGAAATTGACGCTCAAATCGGGTCCCTTTTGTCCCGAAATTTCTGCTAGCCCAACAAAATTACGACGCTCGCTATCTTACGTTGTTAATTGTCACTTTGCTGAATATTTCGTTTGCCCAAAACGAAATAATCCTTCAGTTATCAGTAGAATGAGCAATACGAAGTGATGTCAGGCGGAATAAAAGGCTTTACATGTCGCCGTAAAATGTGGTGTGCGAAACTGGTGGAATTTTCGTTGTTTTAGTTTTGAGGATAGTGGTGATGGAGTAGGGTCTTTCTTCTTTAACGTGTGGTTCGTGCCTAACCTGGCTAAGCGTTGCCATACAACGGGGCAACGCCGCCAGTCTCTTGGGAACGCTACCAGTTGACAGCGTTGACTTTTTTTTTTATGAATGGCGTCTCGCAGTTCGGTGTGTCGGGTCATTTGGTTCCCTTCAATATGGTTGAGTTGAATGGCGCTGAGCCATGCGTCATGTTCGTGAACAGCGCTGTCAGTTGTGACTGGTGATCTCTTAGCTGCCACGGTTTATTTTAATTACTTTATTTTGAAACTGTTGATTATTTTAATCTTTTACTCTGGACGCTCTTCATGTGCACGTCTTTCTACATCGTTCTCACATATATGTATAATCTCAACGTGAATGATGTAACCAAGATTTTGTAACAATATTTTGATTAAAAAGAGTGTCCATGGAGTTGCTTGCCCATTCTTCTCCATAGAGATCTACGCTTTGGAATGTGCAACTACAGTACTTTCTCAAGTTATTATGCCTTGTGACTGTGACTGTAGCTTAGCTTTTTTTTTGTATGACTTTCAAAAGTGCCTGTAGTTAATGGTCTAATTGAAATAAATGCTTTGAGTTTGAGTTTGAGTTCAACCTAGGAGGATGTCAACTGCTTAACCGACAGCGTTGACGAGTTTTTAGACGCCATTTATTGATTAAGAAAGTTACTTATTTGAACGAGTTCATCTGTTCAATGGATTACCGGACGATATTAAAGAGTGCGATAACGTGAATACATTTAAAAATAAGCTTAAGACACACATGTATGTACATTATAACTCCTAATACTCTGGAGGAAATTGTATTGTACTGTATTATCATACTTATTACTTTGTATCTCATTAAAAGCAGACTGTAATTTTCTTATGAGAAATACATTTATTTAAACCGAATTAAGGTTATTTTAATTTGTAATTTCAAATAAATACTCCCTCATTACAATGCGTCATTTGACGTTTTCCCGATTATCCCCAAAAACATGAAAAGTAGAAATATTGACATTTTGAATGGAGACTTTACTTGAATACCTTTCAATTAACATACTCACCTACCAATTTCCCACATTACATCTCCATGTCTTGCCAAGCGTGATACCTTTACCCTAAAAGACATTACCACCCGGCCCCCTAAGCGTGTGCATTGGAAAGACACTGATTCCCATGAGCCCATAGCTTTGATATTCATCATCCCCCATTTAAATTCATCCTTCAGAATATGAAGGCTGAATTCATCCTATAAATGATTTGATTATAGGTCTCGGATGAATGGGCTGGATGGAAATAAACTAGCGGTTTGCCACGACTTTGGTCGCACGGTTTTTGGATTTTGTCATACAAACTTTAATTTTCATGTAGGTACTTCGCTTAAACTAGTTGTAAAAAAACCCTTCACGAAGCCGTCAACGTGTGAACGAAGTGTACATCAAATTAAGTAACTCTACGCAAAAATGATTGCTGGAAAACGACTTTTTTTTTAGGTGAATTATCACGTTCTACGGTAGGACTCAATGTCACGAAATAAAAACAGTGTGCTGATGGATGCATATAATAGTACGAGGTCGTGGATATATTTTAAGTAACTTATAACATTGAAAACTTGAACAATTTTTTTTTTTTTAAATTTGGAACTTTGGTCCCAATATCTCCGTAACTAGAAAGTTCCCAGGTACGGTCTAGAACAATATGATATCACAATGACGGTGAGAACAAGTGCCGTTCGGCTTGTTAAAGGTACTTTTAAACCCACTACGCTTATGTCCTCCTTTACCACCAAAACCACGAGCTACTTAATCAAATAACACTCGTAATTCAAGTATGTCAGGAGTTTTGAGAAATTAAACGATACGAAATACTTTCAGTTAGTGTCACTTGTCAAAATCGGTATAGGTGTCGCCGTTTCCGTGGTTTTCGGGGATGCCGATGTCTGATGAATTCTCAAATTTTCGTCATATGAGTCGTTTTAAAACGCAATTGTTCAACACTGTTCATAGAGTAAGATCACTATGTACTATTTAAAGTTAAGTCTGTTAAAGTACCTGACGGTTGTACGAAATGCTGATACAAAAGTTTATATCACTTCACTAAAGAACTTTTCGGATCTACATATAAGCGTATAGTGCTAAAACGGCGCAATTACACTTTTCCGACACCAAATTGGATTGCCTCTGTATTTCGGGCAAACGAACAACTGCGAAAGAACGGGCGCGTACGCCCGTCTTCGGGCAATCTTGTTCAGTTTCATGGTTCGACATCATTCAAACTAGTCGTAGTGACAAATGCACCGGGTGCCCGAATTCGAGTAAATCTTTCGAGCACACGAATACGAGCTGACGACTATGTGTAATTTATTAAATGATGTGATGTAAGCATTTAGAACACGTCAAGCATTGTAAAGGCTTTCCTTCACCGGAGCATTCGCCTGAAATGTAACAATCCAAAATGCGTTTTTGTACAGAAACCAATGATTATTAAGGCGCTCCCTAACCAGTATTCCCAACAGTTGAGATCCAAGCATGAGGAAAAGTTAACAAGCAAACAGACGAATAAGTAGAAGCAGTTAGGAGTCTTGAAAAATAAAGAATTGAAGTGGCTGTTTGTAATATCAAAATAACAGCTTATTACTGAATGTATAACATTATGAAAATAATTACGGCACTAATAACAAAAACACATTTTTAAAATTTTTGTCTGTCCGTCTTTCTGTCTGTTTATTCCGGCTAGTCTCCGAAACGGCTGGTCGCATTTTGACAGGACTTTGACTGGCAGATAGCTGATGTTATACGGTCTAACGTAGGCTACTTTTATTTTAGAAAAATAATTAGGATTCCGTGCAAAAAAAATAAAAACCTTGAAATTGGTAACAAAATCTGATCAAAGCGAAGTAATATTTTTTTATAATAATTTCACACTAACGAAGGGCGCAAACAATAGCTAGTGTTAGTATAGATTTTATATAGATTGTTATGGGAGTCTCTCTGAATGGCTATGAATTCGGAGGAAGTAATTGTAGTGCCAATGCTTTACAGTCTGTTCAGTCGAATTGGGATTCAATTGTTCTAAACTTGTAATATTTTATTGCTCGTGTATAGGAATTACTTTATGGCTTGACGACATTACGATTGTTACCCCCAAAAAGTAAGGCAGAAGTGTGTGTACATTCACATTTCACAATTTTTGTAAATTGTTTCATTAGCACACTGTCTTATTACTAATTAACATTTTACATAAATTGGCGAGTCTATCACTTGGTCGCAAAACTCCCAAGTAACAAAAAGCGAGTCTTTTGCCATCAACCAGGCACACATGCAGACTCCAGTTCGCTAATGAGAAATTTCTGATAGAAAAACCCACGAACACTGCCTAGGGGTCCACCCCAGGACATTATGCACAACAGGCGTATGCAAGCACAGCTAGACCGTCGAGGCAGTTACTTAACAGAAATACATACAGGTTTAATATCAATCACATTGTCCGTTAAAATCAATGCTGTAACTTAGAATGGAAAAATCCTAGAACACTGCTTCAGTTCCGGGAATCAAGTTCATGATCCCAAAGTGTTACAGTCACGCCTGCGACTACTAGTCAAACCAACAGATTGCCATCTATGCCGAATAAAACTATCAATAATCGTCTTATAACAGGAACATTCCTTACGAACATGTTATTTTTCTGACAAGTCGCTCCGTACTCCTAATACTCTGTGGCTTCCGATTCAAGGCAGTACAGATACAGTGCAGTGGCCACTGCACTGTATAAAAGAACTTGGGCGATGAAACAGGTGAAGTGTACGCCGACGGTTTCGTGCCAAATAAAACGCGACGTCTTACGACGTTGAATGTAAAGGCCTGGTCAGACCAGATGCCTGGCGTGACGTACACGTGTACACGCGCGTGGTGACGTACACGTGTACACGCGCGTGGTGACGCGCGTGAACCCCTGACATACCGGGTTACGCATACGAGTACGCTTACGCTTACACATACGTGGTACGCACGCAACGCACCGGTCCTTTGCGTACCCAGCAATTCTTGTGCACGATGTCTGAAGAAGATTGGGTAAATGGACCAAGTAGTTCATCTGATGAAGAAGAAGCAATATTACTGTTATTGTGACAGAATATTCCTGGGTGTGCCAAAAAACAATGGGTTCAAGTTTTATATGACATATTTTTACTCTTTGTTTTTTGTGTTGTACAAACAATTAGTTTTTCTTTAATTTCATTATTCATCATTAAAACCGAAACAAAACATCACTTACTATCGGTAAAACTTGAAAACAAATACAACTGAATGCGTAAGTCACGCGCGTAGTCACGCGCAGCAAAGATACGTGCGTGTTCAAACTTGTTCGGTGTGACATCCAATAAGGAATGCCATTGACTACAACGTCATTACTGCACGCATCAATGTGACGTTGCTGTTCCGCTCTGCGTAGGTACGCAGCAAGTTTGACACATGGCAGCTGCAATGCGTAGCGTTACGCATGTAGTCTACGCGCACGTGTACGTCACGCAAGCGGTGTGCCATGTCTCTATAAAGTTCCATATATTACAACGTCATGGTACGTGCACGTGCACGTGCACGTCTACGTGTACGGATCCGGTGTGTTTTGGCCTTAAAGATGGACATTTTGACAGACTATAGAGGTTTACGGTAATATTCGAAGGCAAAATTAAGAAGAAATTACGAATTTTAATCTGTACCATTATACATTGAAATTGGTTTTTATGCCTTGCTGTGTGAACGAGTTGTTCTTTTAAACTTTGCAAGATATTTGGATGCCGTTTCCACCACCATCATTTAAAGAGTTTATTTTAAAAGGTTTTTCCGTTTAATTTTAATATACATATAACCTATGAAGGTAGCTAACACTCAGCGGTGGGTTGAACAAGGCTGCCAAAGATGATAATAGTGAAAGCGGTACTCCTGGACACGACTCGTATTGTTAGGAGGTTGTCTTGAGCCCTGACCGCCAGTAGCTTGGACCCTGTTCCCGATACCGCTGGGTTACTATTTTTTTGTGTTCATGTTTTTTTCCCATGTTTCTTTAAGAAATATTTAAAATTTTAAATAAGTACGTACAGAAGTAAATAAAGGAAATAATAGAGCGCTTTACAAAAAACCGCATCAAAAACCATTGCGTAGTTTTAAAGATCTAAGCATACATAGGGACAGTCAGAGGAAAGCGACTTTGTTTTGTACTATGTAGTGATTATTTTGCTGTTTTGACTCCTTACAAATTAGGTGCGTGTATTTAGTAGCATGAAATCTAGAGGTAAATAGAAGTAATGCGTCTGTTTGCAATTTCAAAATGACGGTACTTTTACTATAATGTAGCTGATGTTATATAAGGAGTAACATTGCTACTTTTATTTAAAAAAAGAATTATTCTTCCGTGCAAAAAAAATGACATAAGTGACTACTCATCCGCAAAATATTTCATCCGCGGATGAAACGTCACCCTTTTAAAATTATAAGGCGACGAATCATCCGCAAGTTCAGCTGAGTCGTCGCATAGTTAATATTGATGTGGTCATATCGGCCAAATAGACAAACAAACATTTGTGTCTAAGAACATTGTCTGTTCTTTAGTTATCCTATTCAAATAGAGAAGTACCTATTATTTTTATAATCATTTCACGCGGACGAAGGTCGCGTGGCACAGATCTAGTAGGTCATAACGTGTAATGCAGTCGGCCAACAAATGAGATTACTTAATAACAACATGAAATCCCAATCACACAGCACAAAGCGAAGCAAACTTCATTTTCGCCAGTTACACTAATTATTTCCGCACCGTTATCATGTTTACAAATGTATGGAATATGTGAACGGACCTAGAAAATTCCATTTGAACAGACACGGAAACTAGGGATGTGTAGCGGAAAATTTCCAATTCCAATATGGGGTGGAGAGAGTGATCTAGTCATTCGGAAGATTTGTAGTTCGAAAGATGATTTTGATAAGTGTTGGTTATTGATGCTCATATATTTCTGTATTTGGCCTGGTGAAGGCCACGAGGATTTGTTAGATGATGAAAGTGCAAGACCGGTTGAAACGACGATGCTGTTGCTGCAATCGAAACTTTGATGTTGCCAAGGATGCGGGTGTTATTTTTATACGACTGCAAAGATACCCAACAGAAAAATAAATAAAATAAATCGTGTTTTATTTCAGGCAGAATCCTCAACAACAAAAATAAAAATTGAGACATCACAAAAAATCATAAAAGTAAAATTAAATTCATTAATAAAAATCATTATAAAAATGTTTGATGAAATTGTTTTTTCATTCGATATTAAAACATTATGGTAGCTGAAGTTGAAAGTTACCTTAGAAATTCGATTCTACTTTTGAACTGATCACTTTTCGCTGTCTTCGTTTGGGCCAGCTGCAAAGCCACTTGCCATTTTAGTCTTACGACATAAAGCTAATATTTCTTGTGTTCATTCTAAAATATAGAAACAACAGCGGTGATAGAAAAGCGCAGACGTAGTGAAGCTCGACAAGTCCCGGAGAAACGATTTGACAGCCCCCACAAGGAAATTTAAAACTGAGGAGGATTACAAAAACAAACAACATCATTTCTCAAAACAAGTAAAAGCTAATGCCTCTTTGGTCGAATGATCGCGAGCGCGACTGTTGAGCATGAGGTCCTGGGTTCGATTCCCAGGTCGCGCTACGTGTTATTGGGTTTTTCCGTTAGAAATTTCTCAGTAGCAGCCCCTGAGTCTGGATTGTTGCCCGGTTGATAGTAACAGGCTAGCCCCCCGCATGGCATAAATTTCATATCCACAAGAATTAAAAAGTAAAACCATCACATCGCAGAAAGTTCACGGTCAGAAGATTCTGACCGTGAACTTTCTGCGATGTGGGGTAGAGCAGACAAGACAACGTGGAATCGGTTTTGCATCGACTCGTTTCTGTCACTAACTTTTATAGCACAACATGTATTGACTTTCAAAGACGATATTTTTATTTAAGGTTAAAAATGCTTATTTATAGTAATGACTATATGCCTAATAACATTATTCCATATGAAATTCTGCCATCTTCACAGTATGCCAAATGAAATTCTACCAAATAATCGTCGCCCTAAATAAACGTTATGCCAAACGAAATTATGCGAAATTTTAACTTTACCAAAGGTAATAGATAAATTATATTAAATATTTTGTATGCCTTAATAATATTCGTTTAAAGAAGATTATGCCAAGTGTGTTATGCCTAATAAATTTCGGAGCATCAAGATTCTGCCAGATAGAGGGAAACCCTTAAGAGAGTGCCAAACTTGAATATCACTTCAAACATTCCCTCATCTAAACCGTACCCACATACAAACTAGCAGTCAACCCTGTGCGAACTAATTTCATATCAGTGATCGTAGCCAGAGTTTTCGCGGAAACCTAATATTGACTCGGTATACGAACAGCAGCGAAAAGTAATTTGTGATTACAGTGCTGAAATCTTTTGAATGCGAGCGCCTGTAATGTGCTTTTTTGTGATTGAATTCCTTTATTTATGTCTGACAGTAATTGGAGCTGGTAATTTTAAAATGGGATTTGTATTTTTCAGGTGCGCTTTACCATAAAGTTCTCAGATTGAACATCTTTACGTTCTTGTTTCCAAATAAGGTAGAGTGGAGGTGAGGAGCTCGTAGCTAAATTATAACAGACGCACGGGTCTATCTTCAAGGTTAAGCCGCACTTGCCAAGGTCAGTCTATGGATGGGTGACCATCCGTTACATACTGAGTTTCTTCCGTGCCCTCGAAAGCACGATAAGCCGTTGGTCCCGGCTGTCATTTGTAGATCTTTGACAGTCGTTACAGGTAGTCAGTGGCCCGAGAGACTGACAACCAGTCTTATAAAGGAGTATCGTATTACCCAGTACTAACTGGGTTGTGGAGGTCAGATATGCAGTCGCCCCAAGTAAAATACTGGTATTAAGCTGCAACTAGGTAGACTGGAAGCCGACCCAAACGTAGTTGGGAAAAGAGTGAAGAGGCGGAAGATGATCACAGCACTTCAACGTTCTGACCATTTTTAAAGATTGTCTAGGCTACCTCCTTGTCCAACTCTGGTGGGTCTGATAGTCTGGATATGCACTCCATCTTAAGAGCGTTACCGTCTTATGGCATTTCATACAAACTTTGAACTTTGTTTTCGAAATGACTGAACCGATTTTAATGAAACTTCATACGTATAAGCAAGATACTTAGGTCTAAAAAGTTGACAGAGAATATTTTCGAAAAATAATGTTACGGCTAAATTAGACCGATTTTAGATTTTCCATATGAATAGAAATTTCCAATAAACTTCTTTTTTTTTTTTAAGACATTTCCAAAATATTCTATGTCAACTTAATAGAAATATGTATCGCGGTTATGTTTATGAAGTTTCATTAAAATAGGTTCTGTAATTTTGAAAAAAAAATGTGTTCAAAGTTTGTATAAAATGCCGCAGGACGATAACGCTCTTAACTAATTTCATGACAAACAAAGATATTATGTCATAAGCGCCTTTGCCAAAAGCCAAATAAACCACAATAATAACTCACAGTATTTGTTATTAAGCATTCACTAACGCAGTGAATAATAGTAATATGTAATTTTGGTAGCCGTCGTCACACAGCGGGACATTCGAAATCATCAGCACGGACACAATGCGACTCAACGAGATTGTTTTGTATTTTGAACTCAATAAGGGTGAGAGTTGAGTGATGAGCGGAGCGGATATTAATAGGGATTATATGAAAATAATATATTAACAGTTTTTGGTGAAAAACAACGAAAAATCACCGTGCACATTGGCTGTATTTACCATTAGGTTCAGCCCGCGGCTTTGTACGCCTCTGAGAAACTCAAACATTCTATAGCAATTGGTTATGGTGTAGCTTTCCTTGAATGAATGAAAGATTTTATTAAATCAGATGAATAGTTTCGGATATTTCCTCATCCAAACATCCAATACCCAAACTGACCAAGCTACAATAGTAGATTGTTGCATCGAGCGCAAAGTGAGTCATTAACGCTCCAGTGTTATGTTGGTGCCCGAGCGCAAGCGAGGGCACTAAATTAACACGAGTGCATTAATTACTCACTTTAGCAAGGTGCGTAATCTACTTTTCTTTCAACTACCAATCTACCTACCGTGATAAAATATACCTACTCAAAATAAAAATTCAAGTTAATGAAAACAAAGTATCTCGCGGCTTTTGTGGCAAAAGGTTATTAACAATTTCACTTGCAGTGGTTATTAACTTTCTGGGGTTGAATTCATATCGATATCGCTGTCTATTTCCATTTTTTTAAACTTTTCTGCCTAAATACGAAGTATCAAAGTTTTACAATTTATGGTAAAAAAATTGCGCGCCATTTGTAATTATTTTTTCACCAAGTCGATTTTATTATTTCCTAGGAATTTTGTAAAATTCCTAGGTTTCATACATTTCCGGTAACATGTACATAAATAAATGAAACTGACAGCCGCTATCTGTTCTTTCCTATGTCCGATGCCGGGTAGAACTGCCTCCGGATTCCGTGATTCCGCATAATGCGACGCAACTACAATTGACCTGAAACACAACTGCAGGTACAGTACGTTTGCAGTGTTCGATTAACAATATATCGGTGGCAACATGATGTCTGTATTGAAATTGATATTTTTGAAACAATCGTGTTAAATATTACATAATTATATTGAATGTAACTATAACTGCCATCAAAATGATAGCTTATATACTCAAACATGGATCAATTGCAAATTATTGCAATAGTTAATTGTTATAATTGTAAAACAATTAACAATTTTATTAACATTGCAATTTATTGTTGTTTTTGTATTGTTGTTGTGTTGTTTTTACCCGACTGCGCCAGAAGGAGTGTTATGTTTTTCGAGAGTATGTATGTATGTTTGTATGTATGTATGTATAATTGTTTGGCACGATCTGTGGCCTGAACGGCTCGATGGATTTTAGCTTTACAGGTGTCGTTAGATTCGTATTTACTGTGAGAGTGACACTGGGTATATCAAAATAAAAATTATTCAATAATAAAACAAAAAAAAACGGTAATTTAAAAAATTTAAAAACCCGACTGTTTAAGTCGCTAAGTTCTATTTTTTTTTTTTTTTTTTTTTTTTTTTTTTTTTTTTGTGTGTGTTGTTGTTGCTGTGTTAAAACAAGCTATAGGTGTAGGTGATCTAGCTTAACATCATTCTTAACCCAAGTGAAACCACAAGCAAAATTAAGTTTTGAACAGAGTTTTTAATTAACCTTTGTTTGTTCATTAATATAATAAAAACTTTTGATTACTCTGATTGTGGCAAATATAATAAATGCGGTCCATTTTATTATTAGTGATTACAAATACGTTTCGCTGGAAGCCACTCGACCACTAATAGATACAGAAGGTTCAGTAAACCAGCGAAAACACGCGTACCGTTACAAAAATGTGCTCTTGTAACATTCGGACCGTTGGTTTATCGTATGTATTAGCTTAAATGGTATTAGCACTTCGCCCGCGCCTTCATCCGCAACAATTTAATAGCTCGGCTAATATGCATGATATAAATACAATTAATTATAGTCTATACCACCCACGATAATGTAGCTATCCGCCAGTGAACGAATTTTTAGAATTGGATCATTAGTTCCGGAGATTACCCCGTACATACAAAGTTACAAACTAGGTACCTCTTTATAATATTAAGTATATACAAGCACAGATAAGGAATGATATGGTGGTATATAATCATAGCTTGGTAATCGTGGTGGTGTCCCTAATGAACCAACGACGATTTCAGGCCAAGATCTGTAGGTAAGCTTTGTCTAGGCTTATTCCTGTCACTATCCTTCGCTTAAATATCTTACCAGTCGTGAGTCAGTGTTACGAATGTAATTTAGCCAAAGAACGTCCAAAGATCTCTGTTTTAGTCTGTAACACAAAAATGACAGTCGCGGGGTGAATTAAGTATATCATACTAAGATGACAGGTACTGGAAATTATATCAGGAACCTTATGGGAATCTAATAAATTGTATTTGTTTTATTTCCTCATACGCAATGCACGGCATAGTTACCGTGGCAAAACGCACGTAGGACACGGCAAGCGCGACGACGAGTTCGCTTAATTCTGTAACTACTGAACAGCTGAGTTCACGAGTGGGTCGTTAGAGTATTTCAACATCCATTGTTGGTTTTTGATTTTAGCCGTATTATTCACATAAATGGAGTACTGCGTACAGAAAATGTAATGTTACATTGGATTAAAGGAATAATAACTGAAAATTTTCATGGGAAATATTCTGATGGAATATGATTCAGAATAAGGCGCTGAATGCAGGGTGTATTCAGTTTGCGGTGGGCTGCCCTTACTGCGCACCCTGTATGTGTGCGTGCGTTTTCTTTCGTTGTATTAAACCAACCTTCTGTAGTTATACATATATTACTTAGATGAATTCCAGTTATACCCTTCATATTATTATCGTTTACTTAGATTCCAGTTAAAGTCTAGAATATTAAAGTTATTGTAATAAGTATATTTTATTCTTGTGTGGTCAAAGCAATCAAGTTTACATTGTAAAATGGTGATTTTATGTTGTTGTATGCAAATATTATGTGCACACTAATGAGGTTTTAAAACAAATACATTGTATTTAACTTTAGAGGGTATTAAGGTTTGAAAATAATAATATGGCAGACTTCAAATATACAACCGCATACAAATTGGTATATTTGTTTGAGAGCTATATTGCCACAGACAGATAGATAAATAGTCAGGCAAACAAAAATACAGACAAAGGTTTCAAAAGTACAATATCAACCTTGATTTTCGTTACCTCGTTAGTCTAGTGATCGCAAGCTCGACTGCTGAGCTGGTCCTATGTTCGATTACCGGGTCAGACAAACTGTTATTGGGCATTCCCATCAGGAATTTTCTCCGTGGCACTAGTAGCAGCCACGGAGTCTGGATTTGTGCCCAGTAGACGGCAATATGCTCGCCCCTTATTACATGGGACTTAAGAGCGGCCAACCCGTCATACTTTCATATAAACGCTCGTACGTGATTATGCAGTTGTTACACATCTATCTTTGAATTTTTTGAACTAATTGGTATTTTGTGCACTATATCTAGGTTTCTATGGTAGAAAAAAAAAAAAAATTTAGAAACAAATTCAGGATAAGCCTACAAAAATTGCTTTTTTGCACAAATTTTACTAAACTTTGGCCGTTCATAATGCACTCATAAACTGTAAAAGTAAAGAAAACATCTCGATAGAATCCTTGCACATGTAATGTAAATTCTTAATGACAAATATTTATTTCACATATTTGTAAGACATTCAAAAACACGTATTTCCTGGCACAAGTTTTTGAAATTTTCGGACACTATTTTTCGTTCAATGTCATCGCGTTAGGCGGTATGAGGTGCGCGGGAGACGAGATGTGCGGGGTCAGGGCGGGGTAAGACGGGGGAATTGAAAGAAAATTGCCACTGTGGGTCTGGATGAAACAACAAGCTTTTCGACCATGCTCGCTTTGACGTAATACGGGCCGGGAAGGGCCCTCTTAAACATAACCGGCGAAATGTGGGTGTACTATTAGCTACACCTCTGCCTATCTCTTTGGGGATAACAGGCATTAAGTTGTCTATGTATGTATTTTTTCATCTAAAGTTAAAAACCCCCAATATGTCTGCCTATTTTTTTTCGTAACTGTGCTAGGGTTGGTCTCTAGACTAACCCGTTTCAGCTGAATTCCAGTATTTGACATGGAGCAACTGCTTACCTGACCTCCACATCCCAGTTGCTAAAAAACAGGATACTCCTTGATAGGACTGGTATCTGAGTATAAAAGACAATAACTGTCAAAGGCGAGGTCAACGGTTTGATGATACAGCAGCATGATACGGCAGGTATACCAAAGGTTTTCACTACAACCCTTTAAAAGAAATAAACCCAAACTCGTAAAACAAATAAAGCAATTTCACCCTTTCTCCAATCCACCATCGAACAGGTTAGATTTGTGTAAAATTTTGCAATATGAGTATCAATGTTTAACGGCAGTAGGTCACGACAAGGGTTTGTTCCACTCTGACCCAGCAAGGCGTGCCACCAGTGGAATTAAATGGAATACTAACAAAATAATAATCGTAGAGAAAAGCCAGTTTCATTCAAATGCTGCATTCAAAGTCGGACTATACATACATATCATCACGTCTTGTAATCTGCTGCTGCTGAGGTTTACCTAACAAGCACACCCACATTTGGGCACAAGTCCAGACTCCATGGCTGCCACTGAGAAATTCTTGATGGAAAACTCCAAAAACTCTTCGCCCGACCCGGGAATCGAAACCAGGACCACATGCTCAGCAGTCGCGCTTGCGACCACTATACCAACGAAGCCGTTTAACTATTTTTTTTTCTTAAATCCAACAATACCAACCCAATTGTGTTAGTAGAAAAAAGTAGAAGTACAAATCAAAATTTCTTTCTAGTTATGAAAACACAGAAGCGATGTGCAAAGTTCGAATTAGTATTTTCCTGTAGAGAAGAACCGACCAGAAACTCCATGATTACTCTTCTAAAAATATTTGGCTTATTTTTCACTGTCACCATTATCATCATAAATAAGCCTAGCCCTTTCCCAACGAAGGGGCAGCAAGTGCACATACCTCTAAAGTAGTTCATCTACTTATTGATAATTTGGTGGTTTTATTCTAAACCCTGACTAGTGTTAATAGTGAACACCACAGGTCAGTTTCCAATCAAATAGGTTTCAGCTGAATTACTTTGTTCACTGTCATTGTGTCTTAATCCTTGGGTATGAGACAACATTGTAAACCAGACTACTATTAATACCACAGCACTTAACAAAAATGTAAAATTAGTGGCACAACTTGGTGGGGTAAAGTGGAATAATCCAGGACACGTCTGTGTACCAGCTGTTACAACCGCAGTGATATCACGGTTGTATACACACTGTTTACTACGATGTGCATCGAATTTGTTGGGTGGGAGCCAAATGTGATGTTAGGCGGTGTCGTTGCAAGTTTTGATTGTATTATGTTTTCTTGAGTGAGTAATCCGTTGCTTTGCAACTTATTCAATACAGCAGGTTCATTTTTTGTGAAAAATGTTTGTGTTTTCTCGTTTTTGCCCATTGAAAATCGTCACGGTGGGATTGATCCACAAATTCTCTCTCTATGCTCGGAGATTATCCGAAAAGAACTAGAGTTACAAATGATCATCATCATTTCAACCGGAGGACGTCCACTGCTGGACATAGCTCTCCCCCAAGTGACGACACATATCTTACAAATATCTTAATATTTTTTTATCATCGTACAGATGACCGATGAAGCAGTTATCCTGAAGTGGATACCGCAAATCGGCAATGGTAGACGCATACCCCCAGACTAGACAGACTAACGTTTTTCAAAAGGTGTCTGAGACAGATCGGTTGCAAAAAGCGATAGGTGTTTCATGTGCCGCAACTAGGGAGACGCCTATATCCAGTAGTGGTCTGCAGTTATCTGAGTTGATTAAGCAATCAGTGCGTTGCGTTATTTCATACCAGATAAATGTACGTTTCGGCTAAAACCATTTCCATAGATGTTTGATGTTTGTTTGATGTTTGGTTTGTTGTTTTGTTTGTTTTTGTTTGTTTGTTTGTTGTTTGAATCTATCATTACAACTAGGCCAAAAGCTGTCCTGCCACAAAACCCATCCCAACCAATATCACGTAACAATCAACACAATCGTCCGCTTTCCATTAGCACCATCGGTGTGTCAGTTAGCAACAAAATTCTGTTCAGGCATAGCATGCTTGTAATTTGACTCCAAATGCTGCTATTTTGATGTTTTGCGAGGAGATTAATTTCGCTTTGAAAACACGTAGGAACCGTACTTCGACGTGAGAGAGAACTTATAAGGTAAAAATTTATCGGGACATATTGTACTCTTTTCGATTCTTTAAAACGTCAAATGCTTAAGGCCTTACACACTGGTTCTCCTTCATCAACATTAATTGTACATACATACGTAAGCAAACTTAAAAAATAAATACTTACATTTACCCAAAATCTTATAACTATTTAAATATATTATCTTATTTTTTAATATTCCAAAACGTCTATCGTAATAAAATATAATAAAACAACAACAACAATATAATATAATAATGTATAAACGTACATATTTATGGTAATCACTGACTTTCAGTGAATATAAAATGTTGATGGATTGGCACGGGGACATAGATATAATAAAATAAGGATATGCCCGTTATACAAAAATGTATCGCAACCTACTGTCTCCGTTTTCTCCCACCACCCGGCAACTACTACACATGCAATTCAGTAAAAGCAATAGATACGCAGTCGCGCACACACCCGCAATTCTTAAAACAGAACGTACTACACAATAAATTATAAACCTTATCCTATCAAGCACAGCGTGTATTTACCATGCAACGTACAACTTACTCACACAAAAACATCAGTCGGTATCGTTGTGCTGTGCAAAAGCAATTTAATTGAATACCCACGCTAGTGATTGACTAAATCGAAAAGTTATCGAATATTCATGTGTTCAAGTAATATGTAAATCAATGAATGTTGTTGTACTGACATAATGAATCGATACTTACTGAAATTGTGTTACGCAATTACTTCGCAGGTAATAGATTTTTGTTATAAAAAAAAAACCCTAGTTAGGATTTTTTTTTTAAATGTTAAAAACAAACAAACATGACAAATAAATATGAATGAATGAATGATACATTTATTTGCAAGAATATAGGTAGTTAAAATAAGTTCTTAATATCCATTCGTTTCACTATATTCGGCATTTCGGCCATACAAATATTGAGATTTTACATTTTGGCATAATGATAGCATGCAGTACACATTTATTAATTGCATGAATAATTATGTTGACTTATTATAAGCAAAAGTCACTATTATTATTATCTGAACCATGCCGTTTACTATAACGTATTCTAAGCTAAAATACAAAAAAAAAACATAAAAAGTAAGAAAATAGCACGAGGTTTGGGCCTTCAGTTAGGTGACAGTTTAGGTGTAACTTTGCGTAGGTGTAAAACGGGCTTAAGCCGTCGAGTTAGGTGTCACTTAGTGTTGGTGAAAACAGGCACTAGGCGTTCAGTTAGGTGCCACTTTGTGTTGGTGAAAACAGGAATTGGGCGTTCAGTTAAGCGTCACTTACTGTTGGTGAAAATGCGCATTAGGCATTGAGTTAGGTGACACTTAATTTTGGCGAAAACGGGCTTTAGGCATTCCGTTAGGTGACACTTATTGTTTGTGAAAACGGGCTTAGTGCATCGAATTAGGTGCCACTTAGTGTTGGTGATAACAGGAACTAGGCGTTCAGTTAGGCGTCACTTACTGTTGGTGAAAACGCGCATTAGGCATTGACTTAGATGCCGCTTAGTGTTGGTGAAAACAGGAACTAGGTGTTTAGTTAGGTGCCACTTTGTGTTGGTGAAAACAGGAATTGGGCATTCAGTTAAGCGGCACGTACTGTTGGTGAAAATGCGCTTTAGGCATTGAGTTAGGTGACACTTAGTGTTGGTGAGAACGGGCTTAAGGCAACGAGTTAGGTGTCACTTAAAACTGGTGAAAACGGGCTTAAGGCATCGAGTTAGGTGTCACTTAAAGTTGGTGAAAACGGGCTTAAGGCATCGAGTTAGGTGCCACTTAGTGTTGGTGATAACAGGAACCAAGCGTTCAGTTAGGTGCCACTTTATGTTGGTGAAAACAGGAATTGGGCATTCAGTTAAGCGTCACTTACTGTTGGTTAAAACGCGCTTTAGGCATTGAGTTAGGTGACACTTAGTGTTGGTGAGAACGGGGTTAAGGCATTGAGTTAGGTGACACTTAGTGTTGGTGAGAACGGGCTTAAGACATCGAGTTAGGTGCCACTTACTGTTGGTGAAAACGCGCATTAGGCATCGAGTTAGGTGTCACTTTGTGAGTTAGGTGATACTTAATGTTGGTGAAAACGGGCTTAAGAAATCGAGTTAGGTGTCACTTAAAGTTGGTGAAAACGGGCTTAATGCATCGAGTTAGGCGTCACTTAAAGTTGGTGAAAACGGGCTTAAGGCATCGAGTTAGCTGTCACTTAGTGTTGGTGAAAACGCTTTTTAGGCATTGAGTTAGGTGTCACTTAAAGTTGGTGAAATGGGCTTAAGGCATCGAGTTAGGTGTCACTTAAAGTTGGTGAAAACGGGCTTAAGGCATAAAGTTAGGTGTCACTTAGTGTTGGTGAAAACGCTTTTTAGGCATTGAGTTAGGTGACACTTTGTGTTTGTGAAAACAGGAATTGGGCGTTCAGTTAAGCGTCACTTACTGTTGGTGAAAACGCGCATTAGGCATTGAGTTAGGTAACACTTAATGTTGGCAAAAACGGGCTTTAGGCATTCCGTTAGGTGACACTTATTGTTTGTGAAAACGGGCTTAGTGCATCGAATTAGGTGCCACTTAGTGTTGGTGAGAACGGGCTTAAGACACCGAGTTAGGTGCCACTTAGTGTTTGTGAAAACGGGGTTAAGGCATTGTAGTGTGATCAGGTCGTTAGGTTGGTAGAGTTGAAATGATACGTCTGTTTGGTTTCATGGTCCGGTTTAATGTGTTAAAAATACTTACAATTTATTATAAAACAGTGTTGCTGAAGAAGCACTTTAAATAAGGCTGTCTACATACATGCATACACACTACAGCATCGAGTTAGGTGTAACTTAGTGTTGGTGAAAACAGGAACTAGGCGCTTAGTTAGGTGCCACTTTGTGTTGGTGAAAACAGGAATTGGGCATTCAGTTAAGCGTCACGTACTGTTGGTGAAAATGCGCTTTAGGCATCGAGTTAGGTGCCACTTAGTGTTGGTGATAACAGGAACCAAGCGTTCAGTTAGGTGCCACTTTATGTTGGTGAAAACAGGAACTAGGCGTTAAGTTAGGCGTCACTTACTATTGGTGAAAACGCGCATTAGGCACTTACTTAGGTGTCGCTTAATGTTGGTGAAAACAGGAACTAGGCGTTTAGTTAGTTGCCACTTTGTGTTGGTTAAAACAGGAATTGGGCATTCAGTTAGGCGTCACTTACTGTTGGTGAAAACGCGCATTAGGCATTTACTTAGGTGTCGCTTAGTGTTGGTGAGAACGGGCTTAAGGCATCGAGTTAGGTGTCACTTAGTGTTGGTGAAAATGGGCTTAAGGCATCGAGTTAGGTGCCACTTAGTGTTGGTGAAAACGGGCTTAGTGCAACGAGTTAGGTGACACTTAGTGTTGGTGAGAACGGGGTTAAGGCATTGAGTTATTAGAAAAAAAAAAAATGAACACAAGAAACATTTTTTTTTTATATTCAACCCATTTAGAATTAACTTAACTATGGTTCCGTATACAATTTTGTTCTATTCTTATGAACTATAACATTTTTACCATTCATATTTATTTTAACATTAGGGGTAAGGTCTTCTATTACAATATATGGGCCGGTGTACAGAGTATCCAATTTATTTCCTATCTCATTTTTCAACAATAATGCATCACCTGATTTGTAAGCAATAGGATTAATTGACTTATCATAATTTAATTTTCTACGTTCTTTACTTAAAATTAAATTATTTCTCGCATCTCTTTGTGCTTTTTGTAATCTGTACTTAAATTCCAAAACATAATTTTCAAAGTTATACAGTGGTTCTACAATATTACATAGATTATTAGGCAATCTACACACTTGTCCAAACACTAACTCGTAAGGTGTATATTTAGTTTCTGAATGTACAGTAGTGTTATATCAAAAACACCAATACTGTAACCATGAACTCCAACTTGAGGGATGATTATCTGTTTGGATTCGCAAATAGCTACCTAACACTTTGTGTGAATTTATTAATGAACCGATACTTTGATGGTGGTAAGCAGTCGCAATTGTTTGTTTTATATTTAAAATATTGCATAATTCTGACATCAATTTAGAAATAAATTCAGTACCTCTATCACTTGCAATTTCTGTTGGAATTCCATATCGTAAAATAAAGTTTTCCGCGAATGCTTTAGCAACTTCTGTTGTAGTTTTAGTTTTTAAAGGGTATGCTTCAACATATTTGCTGAGCTCGCACTGTAATGTTAAAATGTAACTGTAGCCTAAATCATCTTTATCCAATGGACCTACAATATCTAAGAAAATTTTCTCAAAGGATGAAGATGCTGTAGATGTAATTGTTAATGGTTCCTTATGGATTTTAGTATATTTATGTTTTTGACACTTGCTGCATTTTTGTACATAGCACTTAACGTCTTTTTCTATTGATGGCCAATAATAATATTTTTTAATTTTACTTATCATTCTCCTAACTCCTACATGACCACTACTAGGTAATAAGTGAAAGTCATTCATTATTACTTTCTTATCGTCATCATCATAGATTCTTTGGACGTCCTTTACAACACATATTCGAGGAAAATCACTCGATTTATTTTTAGCAATATATTTAGCTATATTTTCGATGAGTTCTTTATTTTTACGCGTTTTCATAATTATTATTTCTTCTATATTTAATTTTTTTGCAAAATAATGCCATCTCTTCCAATAAATCGTCTCGAGAGTTTACTGATACAGAAGATGAACTTGCAAACAAATTATTTTTACTTTTGCAATAAACAAAAGTCTTATTTCTTGAGAAATATAACAAATCGTCTTTATTTAATGATTTTAGTAATCTGCGCAGATTTCTTTCCGGTAAAATAATTAATTCCACATCCGTATCACATTTTTTAAGTACTTCAGCGACTTTAGGTTGATCAGACCTATTATTATCGTTGGAAGTCTCAGTACTAGTTGTCAAATCAGTTAATTGCTGCGCTTTTCTGCATTGCGCTCTAGTCATTACATTTACCAAATTGTTATTCATTTGTTTCAACTCGTCTGAAGTTAAAATAACTCTAGAAAGCGCGTCAGCAACTACATTTTCCTTTCCTCTAACGTATTCTACTTTAAAGTCGTATTCCTCTAATAAAAGGCGAAATTTTGTTAAACGACTAGATGGATTTGACATGTTAAAAAGATAAAGCAAAGGTCTATGGTCTGTTCTAATTACAAATTTCTTTCCATATAAATATGGCCTAAAATACTTTATTGACCAAACTATTGCCAGAAGTTCCTTTTCTATTGTTGCATAATTTAACTCTGCTTTGTTTAAACCTCTACTAGCATATGCGACAGGTTTTCCGTTAGAATTACTTAACACGCTGCCAATTGCAAAACCGGAACTATCTGTTTGTAAAATGAACTCATTTTCTTTTGAAAAATTTGGATAATCTAAGACAGGTGGGCTAGAAAGTAACTGTTTAAGAGTTTCAAAGGCATTATGACATTCTGTTGGCCATTCAAATTGAACCTTCTTTCTACATAACTTGTTTAGTGGTAAAACAATAGCTGCAAAGTTGCGAATAAATTTCCTATAGTAATTACTAAATGCAACAAAACGCTTGACGTCATCCGCACATGTCGGTGTCGGGTAACTTTCAATTACTCGGATCTTTTCAGGGTCAGGCAAAATTCCTGAGGATGATATTACATGCCCTAAGTAAAGAATTTGTCGCTTTAAAAATTCACATTTAGAAGGATTTAACTTTAATTTAACTTTTCGTAATCTTTCAAAAACTGACATGAGGTTTTTATTATGTTCTGCTAAATTTCGACCAAATATAATTAAATCATCCAAGTAAATAATGCACTTTTCGTAATTCAGACCTGACATAGCAACTGTCATTAATCTACTAAATGCAGACGGGCTAATTTTTAATCCCATAGGTAATCTACACATTTGGAACTGGCCTTTATCAGTAGTGAATGCAGTGTACTTCCTAGATTCTTTTGATAAATTACACTGATAATAACTACGACTTAAATCGCAATGACTAAAATAAAAAGCACCCGATAATGACTCTAAGATGTCTGTAATATTCGGGAGAGGAAATTTGTCATCCTGTACTCTCTCATTTAATTGTCTGTAGTCTATTACTACTCTCCATTGACGTTGACCGCTCCTATCTAACTTCTTAGGCACTAGCAACAAGGGGCTGGACCACTCACTGCTACATTTCTCTATAATACCATCTCGTAACATGTCATCTATCTGCCTATTAAGTTCCTCTTTCTGCGTGAACGGAATTCTGTATTGTTTTCTATACACAGGCGTAGCATTATCTTTCAAATGAATTGATTGCTCATAAACGTTAGTAACACTTAATTTATCACTTGGTAAATGAAATATGTCCGAATATTTGGCACAAATTTGCTCAATAGACAACTCTTCCTCCTTATTTAAGTATGAACCTAGATTAAGTAACGAAAATAAAGTTCGAATTCTCTCTGTGTTAACAACTGGCCTTTCAAAATTACAAAATTCGTAGTTTTCTAATGTATCAACCTCGAGCTCATTCAAACATAAAGACACTTCCTTGTCTGTGGTATTCAAAAGTCTCACAGGAATCTTACCATTTTGAGGCCTAGCTACTATACTAGCTAAAAAAATACCTGGTATAATTTCCTTAGGATAAATTACACAATCATAATTAATACGCGTTGGTATATATTTAATAACCTCACATCGCGGTGCGACGGTTAAATTATAGTTATAACAATATAAAGGTAATGTAACTTTACACTCTCCCACTTTGAGATTAAAGTATTTGAGCCATAATCTATAACTCCAGAGTACAGTTTAATAAAATCTTGACCCAATATTCCTATCAACTTACATGGTAACTTACTAAATACGTAAAACTTATGTTTAAAAATTATATTCTTGGATTGTAGAGTCAAGTAAACAAATCCTATAGACTTTGAACTTCCACCAATACCATGGATAGTTAAATCGCATTTATGCAACTTTAGCCTAGCTAAATTTAAAATTCCATAATCAATACACGATAAAGAGGCCCCAGTATCTACTAAAAATTCTAGCTGTATCTTATTTAAACTTAAATTTACCCAATTAATGCTATCACAAGTAAAAACTTGATTAGGAACGAAAAAATTGTCCCAAATTCTGATCCGAAGAAATATCATTACGATTATTTTCTGATGTAGGTAAACCATGTTGTTCATTCGCAATAAAATGATTTAAATTTCTATTATTAGAATGGTTTGCGCAATACCCGCGATTTCCGCGAACATTCCTGGCACCGTAACTTGACGCGCCACGGCGATGTACATGGGCGCCGCGGCTGCCTCGCCACGTGTTTCTTGGCGCAGCAGAATTCTGATGCACACCCTGTGGTCGCCTACCATTGTGGTTACTACCTCGAAAATATCTCGATGCATATCGACTACGAAATCCACGAAGAGCAAATTTATTATTTCGAGTGGGCTGGTTATATGACATAACGGCCTGACGGTCCGATGATGAGCTAGTTTCATCTTCGGCTACTCTAATGGCATCCTTTAATGAGTTCAAATTTCTTGCTGAAATAATTGTTCCTACTTTTTGGCTCCTTAAACCCTCGGAAAAACATCTAATAGCGTTCCTTTCATTGAGAGGACGCAATACTTCGTACGCTTTATCATCGCCATCAGCCTGGGATATTGTTAAATCTACAAACAACTTTTCCATTTCCTGGCCAAACTCGGTAACTGTCTTTTCACCTTGCCTAGCCTTTTGTAATCTAGACTGCAAAGCAGTATCTGACTTACGAGTAAGTAAATATTTACGCATGTCTCCTAATAGTAACTCAACGGAACTATAGGAAGTAGCTAACCGCATTTTTGCTCCACTTGTTATTCGACTCTTTAAAACAAAATTTATTAATGTCGGTTTATCACCATCATCAAGCATTGAGTCATACAATTCAATCGCATACATTAATTCGCTGGTCACCTCCTCATCACCAGTCATTTTAGGCAATAGGCTCACAGCCGTCTTTAAATTAAACTTTTCACCTGATACTGACATTGTTGCAGATTTATTTTGATTTTGACCACTACTCGAACTAGATTCCATCTCAAATTTCAAAATTTTGTCATAACATTTGTTTATGCATGTACACAGAAATATTAATTCTTTTGACACATCTTTAGGCAAACTACTTAAAATATTTTTAAA
Source organism: Eugnorisma glareosa (assembly GCA_947578425.1). NCBI lineage: Eukaryota > Metazoa > Arthropoda > Insecta > Lepidoptera > Noctuidae > Eugnorisma > Eugnorisma glareosa. Next base: position 6,798,967 of record OX387980.1, read on the forward strand.
TGACACATACAAGCTCTTAGCGTCTAAAATCTTATTATCATAATTACTACCTACTCTTCTTGTAGGACCTAACTTAGAAATAGAATCCGAACAATGTTTTAATTGCTTATATATATCTGATAATTTTAATTCTATACTCATAATCCAATCCAATAATTATATATTAGATTCCTCAACAACACCAAATTTACACAAAACAAGTAGGTAAATTATTCAATAAAACATATATAAAAGAAATTGAGACGCACGTGGATATTAATTAAAACTTACTTGTTGGTTACGCTTACGCATTACTTTCTGTATTCTCGCGCTCTCGGAGATCCTTGCGACGTTGGTAGCTGACACGGGACAGGACTCGCTCCAAAGCATCACTCCTCAGCTGCTTCTGCATCCAGTTAGTGTGGCATCGCTTGTACAGGCAGAAGAATCCGTACCGCCAACAGCATACAGGCACATATTATGGACAGAAGAATGTTGTTCGTCTGAAGGTGTTCCGCCGTAGCTTGTGCGTGGTTGCTTCCAGCTGCAGACTGCGCAATAACCACTTGCTCCTTGCTTTGCGTAGTTCCCATAGTCTTTCGCTGCCTCAAATTGCAAATATCTCGATGCTTGGTGCGAAGTTCCAAAAATTAAAGAAGGTTGAAGGTCATGTAATGTAGTAATTAGAGTGGCACGTGGACTGGCAGAGTCGTTGCATTATGGTAGAGTGACACGAAGACTGGTAGGGTCATTGCAGTATTGTAATTAGAGTGGCACGTGGAATGGCAGGGTAGTTGCAGTATGGTAGAGTGACACGAGGACTGGCAGGGTCGTTGCAGTACGGTAATTAGAGTGGCACGTGGAATGGCAGGGTAGTTGCAGTATGGTAAAGTGACACGAGGACTGGCAGGGTCGCCATGTAGTGTGATCAGGTCGTTAGGTTGGTAGAGTTGAAATGATACGTCTGTTTGGTTTCATGGTCCGGTTTAATGTGTTAAAAATACTTACAATTTATTATAAAACAGTGTTGCTGAAGAAGCACTTTAAATAAGGCTGTCTACATACATGCATACACACTACAGCATCGAGTTAGGTGTAACTTAGTGTTGGTGAAAACAGGAACTAGGCGCTTAGTTAGGTGCCACTTTGTGTTGGTGAAAACAGGAATTGGGCATTCAGTTAAGCGTCACGTACTGTTGGTGAAAATGCGCTTTAGGCATCGAGTTAGGTGCCACTTAGTGTTGGTGATAACAGGAACCAAGCGTTCAGTTAGGTGCCACTTTATGTTGGTGAAAACAGGAACTAGGCGTTAAGTTAGGCGTCACTTACTATTGGTGAAAACGCGCATTAGGCACTTACTTAGGTGTCGCTTAATGTTGGTGAAAACAGGAACTAGGCGTTTAGTTAGTTGCCACTTTGTGTTGGTTAAAACAGGAATTGGGCATTCAGTTAGGCGTCACTTACTGTTGGTGAAAACGCGCATTAGGCATTTACTTAGGTGTCGCTTAGTGTTGGTGAGAACGGGCTTAAGGCATCGAGTTAGGTGTCACTTAGTGTTGGTGAAAATGGGCTTAAGGCATCGAGTTAGGTGCCACTTAGTGTTGGTGAAAACGGGCTTAGTGCAACGAGTTAGGTGACACTTAGTGTTGGTGAGAACAGGGGTTAAGGCATTGACTTAGGTGACACTTAGTGTTGGTGAGAACGGGCTTAAGACATCGAGTTAGGTGCCACTTACTGTTGGTGAAAACGCGCATTAGGCATTCCGTTAGGTGACACTTATTGTTTGTGAAAACGGGCTTAGTGCATCGAGTAAGGTGCCACTTAGTGTTGGTGAGAACAGGAGTTGGGCATTCAGTTAGGTGCCACTTAGTGTTTGTGAAAACGGGGTTAAGGCATCGAGTTAGGTGTAACTTAGTGTTGGTGAAAACAGGCACTAGGCGTTCAGTTAGGTGCCACTTTGTGTTGATGAAAACAGGAATTGGGCGTTCAGTTAAGCGTCACGTACTGTTGGTGAAAATGCGCTTTAGGCATTGAGTTAGGTGACACTTAGTGTTGGTGAGAACGGGCTTAAGACACCGAGTTAGGTGCCACTTAGTGTTTGTGAAAACGGGGTTAAGGCATCGAGTTAGGTGTAACTTAGTGTTGGTGAAAACAGGAACTAGGCGTTTAGTTAGGTGCCACTTTGTGTTGGTGAAAACAGGAATTGGGCATTCAGTTAAGCGTCACGTACTGTTGGTGAAAATGCGCTTTAGGCATAGAGTTAGGTGACACTTAGAGTTGGTGAGAACGGGCTTAAGGCATCGAGTTAGGTGTCACTTAAAACTGGTGAAAACGGGCTTAAGGCATCGAGTTAGGTGTCACTTAAAGTTGGTGAAAACGGGCTTAAGGCATCGAGTTAGGTGTCACTTTGTGTTGGTGAAAACAGGAATTGGGCATTCAGTTAAGCGTCACGTACTGTTGGTGAAAATGCGCTTTAGGCATCGAGTTAGGTGTCACTTAAAACTGGTGAAAACGGGCTTAAGGCATCGAGTTAAGTGTCACTTAGTGTTGGTGAAAATGGGCTTAAGGCATCGAGTTAGGTGTCACTTAGTGTTGGTGAAAACGCTTTTTAGGCATTGAGTTAGGTGACACTTAGTATTGGTGAAAACAGACACTAGGCGTTCAGTTAAGCGTCACTTACTGTTGGTGAAAACGCGCATTAGGCATTGAGTTAGGTGACACTTATTGTTTTTGAAAACAGGCTTAGTGCATCGAGTTAGGTGCCACTTTGTGTTGGTGAAAACAGGAATTGGGCATTCAGTTAAGCGGCACGTACTGTTGATGAAAATGCGCTTTAGGCATTGAGTTAGGTGACACTTAGTGTTGGTGATAACAGGAACTAGGCGTTTAGTTAGGTGCCACTTTATGTTGGTGAAAACAGGAATTAGGCATTCAGTTAAGCGTCACTTACTGTTGGTGAAAACGGGCTTAAGGCGTTGAGTTAGGTGACACTTTGTGTTGGTGAAAATAGGCTTAAGGCATCGAGTTAGGTGCCACTTTGTGTTGGTGAAAACGGGCTTAGTGCATCGAGTTAGGTGCACTTAGTGTTGGTGATAACAGGAACTAGGCGTTCAGTTAGGCATCACTTACTGCTGGTGAAAACGCGCACTAGGCATTTCATTTCATTTCATTTCATTTATTTTCATTAACAATTTACATTGTGTTGAAAAAATACATATTAAATAAAATTATCACATGCAGAAACAAATTCATATAAAAGCCTATTAAAATTGAAGTGAAGTGTATTCATTTAAAATATGTCAACAAATAAATATACAATGTCAAATTAAATGTCAAGTTAATAGCAGGTAGAATGTCAAAATTAATGCCAAAAAATAAGAGAACAACTTCGTCAAGGTCCTAATGATGAGCATAGTGCTAATGTCAAAAGATAATTTTAATTAAAGCTTGTTCACTGCTATTATTTTAAGTGACTATTTTTATCATTTGACATAAATTCTGATACCGAGTAAAAGCATTTTTCCAACAAGAAGGCTTTTAATTTAGTTTTAAATGAGTGAGATCTATAAATTAATAATTTTAAATCAGTCGGTAACCTATTAAATAATTCTATTGCTTGGTATCTGGAACAATGCTTAGCTATGTTAAATTTTGGTGCCATCTTTTGTTTAAATTCCTTCCTTCTTGTGCTTTCTCTTATCTCACGTTCCTTTTGTGATTCATACTCATGAATATTCTTAGCAAAGTGATTTAGGATTACTAATATATATAAACTTGGTACTGTCAAAATTTCTAATTCTTTAAGGTGCTCTTTACATGAGTCTCTTTGTGAGATTCTTACTATAGTCCGTACGGCACGTTTCTGTAAAATAAATGCTTTCTGACAGTTATAATGATAGCTGTTGCCCCAGAGCATTATGCTGTATCTTAATCTAGATTCTACCAGCGCGTAATATATAGCCTTAAGTTGCTTCAGATCCAACATATCTCTAAGGCTCCTAAGTGCATAGCATGCTGATGATATTGAAGCGTCAATAGCAGCTAGCTCCTGTTTCCAATTTAAAAAAACATCTATGGCAATCCCTAAAAATTTGACTTTGTCCACTAACTCAATCTTGTTTCCTTTGACTTGTACATCTAAATTATCATTATGGCGAGTTGTAGTCTTAAATATCATGATGTTTGTCTTACTTGTGTTTAACAAAAGGTTATTGGCTGTAAACCAATCGCAGAGATTTTGTAGGCTTTTGTTAACATTTTTGGTCAATTTTTTTAAATCATTTGCCCCAATTATTATATTTGTATCATCTGCAAAAACAACAAGTTTTACATCAGGCTGAACATAATGCATAAAGTTAAGCAAGTCATTTGTAAATAAAATAAATAGTATAGGTCCTAATATGGAGCCTTGGGGCACACCTCGTTTTATATTTGTAATGTTAGAGGTGTATATGACTTCATGATTACTTTCATCGATGCTTTTTATTTCGACAAACATTCGTCTATTTTGTAAGTAGGATCTTAAAAGTTGTAAGGACTTGCCTCTGATTCCATAATATTCAAGTTTAGTTAATAATAATTCATAATCAATCGTATCAAAAGCGGAGCTAAGGTCGATGAATAGCCCTGCCACTTTCATTTTGTCATTTAATTGATTAATTATGTCATTTATAAGAGTGTTTATTGCATCTGAGCAACCGACGCCTTTCTGATACCCAAATTGTCTTAAATTAATTATTTTATTTACATTTAAATGCACCATCAGCCTAGTTTTAATGATTTTTTCAAATACTTTCGATAAGGTTGGCAAAAGGGATATAGGTCGATAATTTTTCGGATCAGTCTTAATACCTTTTTTGAATATTGGAATTACTTTAGCCAATTTCAACTGGTCTGGAAAGACTGACTCTTCGAAACATTTATTAAAAAACTCAGAAAGAGGGAATGCCAAAAAGTCTATGTTCTCCTTCAAAATAGATATCGGCAAATCATCAAAACCGCAAGATTTTTTATTGGCCATTTTACTAATAATCTTTGAAATTTCAGATGATGTTGTAGTGCAGAAGGTTAAATCACTTTCTACCCTTTTTGTACTTTCTAATAGATAAGTCATTGCTCTTTCTTTTTCATTGCTAGCGAGTGACGATTTGAACACAAAACTGTCAATGAATTGATTTGCGACCTGCTGGGGGTCAGATATCACTTCATTATTCACTTTTAAGATTAAGTTTTTAGATTGCCTATTTGTTGTTTTCTTTGTACACTCGTTAACAAGTTTCCACGTCTGTTTTGTTATGTTTGTAGCATTATTTAAATTATTCATTATGGTCTATTTCTTGATTTGCTGAATAACTCTTCTATAAATTCGAACATAGTTGTTTTTATACTTTTTTACACTGGCATTATTTACTGTACCTGAGCAAAGTACCCTTTTCATTTTACTTGAAACTTTAACCCCTTTAGTAATCCACTGTATTGAGGTATTTTTATATGGCTTTATTCTAATTGATTTCTTTCGGTAACAATCTTGAAAAGCTTTACTCAGACAGCTTATAAAACTATTTATTCCCAAATTAGTCCAATTTTTATTACTTATAGTTTCCTTGAAAGCAATACTATTTTTATCATTAAATATTCTTTTTTTTATTATTACATTTTGATTAGATTTTTTAGATTTATTTTTTAATTTTTCAAGAGTTACGTTGCAGAAAAGTCCACCGTGACCATCTGCCAAACCATTGTGATCTACAGAACAATGATCTGTGTCATCATCAGCGAGATTTGTAATTATGTTGTCTAAACACGAATATGCGTTGTTCCGTATATAAGTAGGAGTATTTAAAAGGTATCGAAAATTATAACATGTCAATATGCTTAAAAATTCAGCATGTTTCTTACTGTTAACCAGTACGTCAATATTAAAGTCTCCACATATAATGCACTTCTTGTTAATAAAATGTTCTAACAATTTTTCTAAACTAGATATAAAACTCTCAAAATTTTTATCATAAGGACTTCTATAGCAACAACAAAGATATAATCCTGTTTCAGGATCTTTAACCCCACATATTTCAAAACTATCTGATCGATACATTTTATTTACAAAATCTATGTTTTCACTTTCTTTATTTGAATGTACTAAAATAAGACTCCCTCCCCTTTTTTTGTTCGTCCTTGTATTGTATGAGACTAAATTATAATTGCAAAAGTTAAATACATGAGCTGATTCTAGATTTAAGAAATGTTCAGTTATACACAAGTAGTCCAACTGAGTACCCCTGGTTGCAATATATAATTCTAGCTCAGTTTTTTTATTACTTATTCCACATACATTTTGATGAAATATCCTTACACAGCTAGTTTTCTGCATCAAAGTACGTTTACAGTCTGTATTTGATCCATTATTCACGAAAAAGGTCAGTGTCGTTATTTACTGTGCTATGATTTGATACAACTTTAGATGAAAGTTGGTCTTTGTTAATTTTGTTGAAGTAATAAGGAATGGTACCAGGTTTTAACCGACACTTTTCGCTATCTTCATAAGCTTGCGCCATATTAAAATTATTGTAACTATAGCTATGTTCATGATCTGAGAGTTTAAAAAGCTCCAAATAGTTTTTCAAGTTTCCGAAGACATTTTTAATTCCTGTATTATTGATTTTGCCAGAATACCTACAAAACATTTCATATGAATATTCTAGTAGATTATTCGTATCAAAAGTGTATGCAAATTCAAAGATCTGATTACTTAGGTACAAGAGTCGATTAAAAGCTTCTATTCTGGTATTGAACAAACTAGTATTCGATTTTAATTTAAAAGTAGGACAACATACGATAATATTCGTATGCAGTATCTTTTCCAGTTTACATTTTATATGATCTACTAATTCTGCATAATTTTTGGAGACTAAAAAGTCTGCAGATTATACAATAGTCATGAAGAGTGTAATTTACAAGTTTTATGTCTAATGTTGAAAGGAGCTCCACAATACCCGCCTTCGGCTGACAATAGTGGCATATTTTGTAATTTGGAAAGGTGTTTTCGGCAGTCCCTAATACAGAATTGATATTATTATCACTTATTATACATAACTTGTTTAAGTGAGGGTTTTTTATAATTATATCTCGTTGTGTCATCGAGCCCGTTACGTCCAAATGAGTGGTGCCCTCTAGGATTGCTTGCAATGGTATGTCATCTTGGATTACGTTAGACGCCAACATTGTATCTTCCGACGGCATTTTGTTTATTCCAGTTTGTTGAATAGGACTCTGTTGTGTATTTTTGAACTCAAGTTTGGTTCTAATAAGGCATTTGCGTTTTATCTTGGGCTCGGATTTTTTTGAGGATGTGGTTGTACATATATGGGTCAGTTTGTCGATTCTTAGTTTGTAATCAGTGATTATTTTGGCTTGTGAACTATTTTCCAACAACAAATTCTCTATTTCATTTTCTGCAATTATTAACTTTTCTTCGAGTAGACATATTCTGCTTTTCAGTTCTTTCACGTCGTCATTTGATTTTAAATATAAGTCGGGATAGCTACGGTTCAACTCGTAAGAGGCCGTCGAAGTAAGCGATCTATATTCTTCTTCTTTTTCTGATGAGTCAAATGAACTGTTAGAAGTAACTGATTTATATTTATTTCGAACAGTAACGTTGTTAGTGTGAACCTCGTCTTTTGTAGTGATAGGATTATTAGACATTTGCCTTGAGTTTTCTGCCATCCTAATTTAAATATCGTCAGTATTATCTATAGTCGTGTCCCAGACTGTTAATCAATGTGGTATAACATCCAAAAAGTATAGCAATTAGTGGGATGCGAACTCGCGCTTCGTCGAGTATGTAACACAGCCGTACGACTGAAACCGCTAAACCAGTCGCACTGATAGTAAACGGTCGAAATTTTGCTTCTATTTAAGTGTTTATTATTTTAGGATGTAGGTAGACTGCTCCTCATTTTGTTTAGGTTTATGCGTTGTCACAGTATATTTTTAATCGAATTTTATTATCACTGCCAATAGTTAATTACACTAACTAGTCAAGTATTTTTGTACTCACAAGTTTTTAAATTCTGTTATGTTACTTGTAGTTCCGCACAATAACTGCTTGTCGTACTATTTTTTTTTGTTTCTTGGGTTTTGGATTGCACAATAGTCACTTTTTCATTAATCGATTTTAGTTCAAAACGTGTATAAGGTTACTAGATAACACTGTCACGCACTATTTACTAGTTTTGGTAATGTTTAAAGCTGTTGTCACTCTAAATATCTCGTAGTTTACTTTTTAAATGAATTTAATATACGGAGCCAATATTGCCGGTTTACGGTGTACCCACACGAACCATCATTGACTTAGGTGTCGCTTAGTGTTGGTGCGAACGGGCTTAAGACATCGAGTTAGGTGCCACTTATTGTTTGTGAAAACGGGCTTAGTGCATCGAGTTAGGTGCCACTTTGTGTTGGTGAAAACAGGACTTGGGCATTCAATTAGGTTAGGTGTAACTTTGCGTTGGTGAAAACGGGCTTAAGGCATCGAGTTAGGTGTCACTTATTGCTGGTGAAAATGGGCTTAAGGCATCGAGTTAGGTGCCACTTAGTGCTGGTGATAACAGGAACTCGGCGTTCAGTTAGGTGCCACTTTATGTTGGTGTGAAAACTGGAATTGGGCATTCAGTTAGGCGTCACTTACTGCTGGTGAAAACGCGCACTAGGCATTGACTTAGGTGTCGCTTAGTGTTGGTGCGAACGGGCTTAAGACATCGAGTTAGGTGCCACTTATTGTTTGTGAAAACGGGCTTTAGGCGTTGAGTTACCACTTAGTGCCGCTAAGTGTTGCTGATAACAGGAACTAGGCGTTCAGTTAGGCGTCACTTACTGTTGGTGAAAACAGGAACTAGGCATCGAGTTAGGTGCCACTTAGTGTTGGTGATAACAGGAACTAGGCGTTCAGTTAGGTGCCACTTTATGTTGGTGAAAACAGGAATTGGGCATTCAGTTAAGCGTCACTTACTGTTGGTGAGAACGGGGTTAAGGCATTGAGTTAGGTGACACTTAGTGTTGGTGAGAACGGGCTTAAGACATCGAGTTAGGTGCCACTTACTGTTGGTGAAAACGCGCTTTAGGCATTCTGTTAGGTGACACTTATTGTTTGTGAAAACGGGCTTAGTGCATCGAGTTAGTTGCCACTTAGTGTTGGTGAGAACAGGAGTTGGGCATTCAGTTAGGTGCCACTTTGTGTTTGTGAAAACGGGGTTAAGGCATCGAGTTAGGTGTTACTTAGTGTTGGTGAAAACAGGCACTAGGCATTGAGTTAGATGACACTTAGTGTTTGTGAAAACGGGCTTAGTACATCGAGTTAGGTGCCACTTTGTGTTGGTGAAAACAGGAACTAGGCGTTAAGTTAGGCGTCACTTACTATTGGTGAAAACGCGCATTAGGCATTTACTTAGGTGTCGCTTAATGTTGGTGAAAACAGGAACTAGGCGTTTAGTTAGTTGCCACTTTGTGTTGGTGAAAACAGGAATTGGGCATTCAGTTAGGCGTCACTTACTGTTGGTGAAAACGCGCATTAGGCATTGACTTAGGTGTCGCTTAGTGTTGGTGCGAACGGGCTTAAGACATCGAGTTAGGTGGCACTTATTGTTTGTGAAAACGGGCTTAGTGCATCGAGTTAGGTGCCACTTTGTGTTGGTGAAAACAGGAATTGGGCATTCAATTAGGTTAGGTGTAACTTTGCGTTGGTGAAAACGGGCTTTAGGCGTTGAGTTACCACTTAGTGCCGCTTAGTGTTGGTGATAACAGGAACTAGGCGTTAAGTTAGGCGTCACTTACTGTTGGTGAAAACGCGCATTAGGCATTTACTTAGGTGTCGCTTAGTGATGGTGAAAACAGGAACTAGGCGTTTAGTTAGGTGCCACTTTGTGTTGGTGAAAACAGGAATTGGGCATTCAGTTAAGCGGCACATACTGTTGGTGAGAACGGGCTTAAGGCATTGAGTTAGGTGACACTTAGTGGTGGTGACAACGGGCTTAAGGCATCGAGTTAGGTGCCAAAAAAGTATCGTTTTTTGATTTTTACATTGCTTGTCCAGTCACTTAGCGACAAACTTTGGTAGTGGTTAAGGAGCCATGTATTTATTGCAAAACTTGTACAGTCGCTGTGATATTTGAAAATAGAAATAACATAGTAAGAGCAAGAAATATTTTACGATTTGTGATATTAAAGACAAATATAGTAAAATACTTGTACATACAAGTATATATGTATATATATATTAGTAAGTGATTCTATGATTTATAAAGTTTTGGTTTATGCTTCGATTTTTACAAGAAACGACTGAACAACACGGCATTCTTATAAGTTGTCACGATCGCGGTCGAAAGCACACTAGTTCGCGGAGACGGCCATTTCCCCTATGACATGCTTATCGTGCGCTCGTCGCGGCGTCACCGACACGCCCCCTTGCCACTTCTCCTGTTTTTTATATTTCTATGGCAGGGCAGAATGGAAGAAAAAAACGTGTTGCGCCGACCCCAAGTAACAGGGGACAAGGGCAGGAAGATAAGAGGGAGAGAACCTCGAGTCTCAGCCGCCGCGGGAGACGCACCGGGCGTCAGGGGCCACGTGGTGGCCCCCGGTCAACGTAGGCGCGGGCCTGTGGACGGTAAGCTATGGGCTAGCTCGCCGTCCGTCCGTCTTATGACGACAGGCCGTGTCGACGACACGTTCTTGTTCAGAGAGAGATGAGATGTCAGCAAACGAGAAGGGGTCCGAAAGGACCGATGCCTGCCAGGGTTGCGGGACTGTTCGGAAGAGATACCGCGGCCCTGGAACACAAAAGGCATAAGAAGGACCATGGATGGGTTTTAGTCAGTACAAGTCTGACACTTCCTGCCACTCCGCCTAGAGTGGGAGGGGTCATTTGATGACTTCCCATCCTTAAAAAAAAGCGCAGGAAGACGATGATAACTTTCAGTGAAGGTCGATACATTGTAAAGAAGGTTTTATGTACTCATAAACATTCGACACATAATAAGCAAGCACGTAATTAAAATTTCCCTTTGTCGAGTAGTCGAGCAAAATAGAAGCAGTTTGGGCCTCGATCGAGGCATGAGCAATTTGGACACTCAAATGGCTATCTGTAGTGTGTAACTTTGTACTGGTAAACTGGATATCCCTGTTATACCATTTAATGATGTAGCACCGTCCAGAATTCACAATTCCGAGAATTTTTCAGATAAGCGAAACAAAAGTTAAGACTCAAAACAAACAATACCAAAAATGTAAAGGTTTTTATTAACAAGTTGGCTAGCTTGAAACAAAGGCAGGAAATATCAAACATCAACACTTCGTAATATAAAAAGTCATCATAGGGGCATTCAATCAGTGTTAAAGTGTGACGATGTAAGATGTGACACAAAAAACAAAGAGATTTAAAACATTGTGAGATTTAAAAAGACTTATAAAGCGGACATTGGGAATATTGTCAGACAAAAATATTGATCCCGAATTTTTTTGATTTTGACACACGAAAACTACATGACAAGCGAGCCCGTAATATTAGCAAGTAGTAATCACCGTTTTGTTCATCTTGTCCGGTCTATCGCTAGTAAATATTGGAATGTCTTTGATAAAAAATTTGTCTTGCAGAAATACGAAACACGTTGAAAGAGATTGCCCCTAGTCTTGGCCTTCATTCAGGTTGTTGCTGCTGTTCTAATTCAGGTGCTGTTGTAGTATTTTCGTAATGCAACTTTCTTTTCGTGGAATATATTAAGTTTCTCTAGAAGCATTCTACCTAAAGCAATAAGTTTACTTTGTTTTCGAATTTCGTATTCATTATCATGAGATTCCTTTCAACTGAAAATGTTTTGTAGTTACTAGGTAGGTAACTACATAACTAACACATACAGTTTAGTAATACTATTAGTCCTAATTTCCTTTCCAAAATAGTTGGCTGAAAGACTAGTTCAGTAATTAGAGCATAATAGCGTTACAAGTCGCTCGAACTCTCACATGTAAACATTCAACCGAACAGAATTGGCGAACATTCTCATTGGCCCCGTTTTGAATTCGCGTTCCTGTCAAATGCATTACGCTGAACCTACTTTAGACTTTATCTCTTCGTCAGAAGGTGGGGTCTATGTTATTTGGTTGATAAATATAAGGTTGTAAATCGAATCTGAACCCAAGTCTGCCAAATTGTTTCTTGAATGTCTTAATGGCAAAGATTCTACGTCGGCTAAATGAAGTGGAAGATTTTACATGTTTGAATCGAAAGGAATACGGAATGAGGGGGTTTATTGTGAGAAAGAAGAATCGGGACGTGTGTTGTTATCCGGAAGATTTGTGGACGTTTGTCTTTGTCTCTGTGTTTGCGGAAAAGTGTTTTCTTTTTGTTTTAAGGTTGAGTGTTCTACTTGTTGGGTTTGTGAACTGGAAAGGGATGTGGTACGTGAAGACGTTGCAGTACTATAGTAAAATTCTACTTTATTTACTACTAGATTTTGCCCGCAGCTTCGCTCGCGTTTTGGTCGGAAATTAACCCACAGCCACATTATAAATATAGCCTATGGCACTCGGGGATAATGCAGCTTTCTATTAGTGAAAGAAATTTGAAAATCGGTTCAGTAGATTCAGATAGTACTGGGTAATACGATACCCCGTGGTAAGACTGGTTGTCAGTCTTTCGGGACACTGACTACCAGTAACAATTGTTATAGATCGACGAAATTATGTTTTTCATACCCTCAGGTGTTGTGGCACGTTCAGAAGACCCGTGTTTAAGTGGTCTTCTACTTTAAACAGAGGCATGGTAGACAACATCTCCGCTATAAGGATGTGCTCCCATTATCTGAACGCGCCCCAAAGGGTGATAGCCGTAAGGCTGATCCGGGGGTACCGCACGATCTCCGGCGAGGCGGCGAGCCTCCTTGCCGGATTGCTGCCATGGGATCTGGAGGCGATAGTCCTCGCGCGCCTGCACGAATGGCGCGTGGGGGCACTACGCCGGGGGGAAACTCCGCTGCCGCGGCAAATTGTCGCTCAGCGGACAGACTTCCGGCGTGATCTCATGGCGACATGGAGAGAGCGACTTTCGCAATCCCGTGCAGGGCACGCCACATGCGGTAGCGTGGCGGTAAGTCCCCTCTTTGAGGAGTGGCTAGAGAGGCGCCACGGCGCCCTCACCTTCCGCCTGACGCAGATCCTCACCGGACATGGTTGTTTCGGGAGGTTCCTGCACCTAATCGGGCGGGAGGAAACGCCCGGGTGTCACCACTGCGAGGATCGACCGGAGGACACGGTGGAGCACACTGTGCAGGTCTGCTCCGCTTGGGCGGAGCACCGCCGTGTCCTCGTAGCGGCAATCGGCGGCGGCAACCTCTCGCGTCCGGCCCTAGTTCAATCCATGGTCCGGAGCGAGAGGGAATGGGACGCCGTCACCTCCTTCTGCGAAGCAGTCATGCTAGCGAAGGAGGTGGCGGGACGTGAGAGGGAGAGAGCCTCACGTCTCAGCCGCCGCGGGAGACGCACCAGGCGTCGGGGGGCTAGCTCGCCGTCCGTCCGTCTTATGACGACAGGCCGTGTCGACGGCGCGTTCGTGTTCCACGCGCGCCTCAAAGAGAGTCAGCAAACATGAAGGGGTCCGTAAGGACCGACGCCTGCCAGGGTTGCGGGACTGTTCAAAAGAAATACCGCGGCCCTGGAACACAAAGGGCAAAGGAAGGAACATGGATGGGTTTTAGTCAGTAAAAGTCTGACACTCCCTCCTGCTCAGCCCAGAGCGAGAGGGGTTATTTGATGATTTCCCATCGGTAAAAATAAAAAAAAAAGGATGTGCTCTGCTTAACCCAGAGATCAGCGGTGGCCCAGTGGTTCGAACCCAAGCAGGCGCATTACTTTGTGTAATTTATTTCATAACCACTGCTCTCAGAAACGGTGAAGGAAAACATCGTGAGGAAACCGGCACGTCCTAGAACCAAAAAAAAAAGAAGACGTGTGACTTCTATCAACCGACTCTGGGCCCGTCGTGGATTAATAGCCCATTCCCTCTCATAAAGAGAAGGCCGCGTGACCCAGCAGTGGGAACATTCTAGGCTGATCATGCTATGCTGCTTGACCTGCCAACTAACCACGAGATTCTCTTGGCATGCCAACTTATGCCAAACAGTGAGCACTGCACTGCTCATGAGCAGTGAGCATTGCACGAACATAACTATCTACTTATCTTTTTCAAACACCCAAGCGAAGCACTTGAGATAGTAAGTTAACCTTTTGCTCTAAAATCTACTGACCGAAACTACGTGAAGCCTCACCTAGGTAAGTCAGAATTGGCTTTATAGGAGCTTAAATTTTAGAGGTAAGAAATAGGTCAGGTTTTAAAATTGAATGAGTTGTAGCTTTATCCCATCTCGGCGGCTCGCTCGAGGTATCGCATCAAACTGATAGTTAAATACTTTTGTGTTGACGTGGCTTTGCTTGCAAAAGATTTTATATTTAAATAAAAAAGTGATATGTTGGAGAAAATGTAAATATAACCTTTTTAGAGGAAAATAATAAAAAAACGGCCAAGTTCGAGTTGGACTTGTGCATAAAGGGTTCCGTACCATCATAGTAGCGGAACCACTTTAATTTCAGCGGCAAAAAAAAAACAATTCCCTACAAATTTCAACTGTCTACGTATTTACGGATCATGAGATACAGCCCGCTGACAAACAGACGGACGGAAGGACGGACGAATAGCGGGCGCTTATTAATAGAGTCCCGTTCGTTAGCCTTCGGTTACGGAACCCTAAAAATACATCAATGTTTTGGAACGACTCCGCTGACGGTGATAGTGATCACTAATTTGATCATAGAAGCTGTCTACTCTAGCCAAGTCAGCTCCCAGACTGCATTGATTTAACTAGGCACTTATAATGCAAGAGCGAACTTGGTAATTGGGGCATCACAACTCGAATTGAACCTATACAGGTAACAGGGTTTAAAGATGCTCGTGCTACACGAAAAAGGGAGGATCGAGGACTAGCGAGGTGTCACATCTAGTCGTAAACTTCCCGACGGTATCAACTGACTTTTTAGCAGACTTTCTTCAAAAAGTAGGAGGTTCTCAATTCGGCTTTATTTTGTTTATTTATTTTTTCATGTTTTAAGCTACTACGTTTACTAGCTACGAAAGAAATTTATTATTTATACTATACTATACATTAAAATTTATAAATTAAAATAACCTAAAGTAACTAACTTATTAATAAAATTAAAAAATGGCGTCAAAAAACTCCTCCTCAACGCAGTCAACTGGTAATGTACCCAAGAGACTGGCGGCGTTGCCAAGTTGTATGGCAATACTAAGCCTTTGGCCAAGGTAAAAGCCGTAAAATGAATTTAATTTTAACATTTTTTTTTAAGTTAAAGGATCCCGATTGGTCCCATAGAAATTTCATCAAAATCGGTTCCGACTTCCAAAAAGACACTAAAAAAGTTTAAAATAACTTTACTTTCGGAAGTCGGTGACTTAGTGTTTGTTTCATTGACTTTTTGCCACCGACTTCCGAAAGTAGATTTTTTCAAAGTCGGTTTTTTTTTCGCAGAAAGTTTTTGTATAAATTTATATCCTAGTCTCGCAAATAAAGAAATCTGTTTGCCCGATGTAGATTTTTGTGTGACGTCATGATGTATGAAGTGTAGTTTGTAAGTAGTCACAAAGTCCCTACAAAGTAAACTTAGGTTCTAACGGGCACTGTATTTTGCAACTCACTTCATTTAGATTTTTCAACAAGCTTAGATTACAAAAATAAAATAAAAAGCATAGAACATAGCGACTTAAACAGTCGGGACCCATTATTGGGACAATTTAAGCCGGTCTATGTATGTTAATGGGTCCCGACTGTTAAGTCGCTATGTTCTAAGCTCTTTTTTTTTACGCAGTCGGGTTTTTTAAATTACCGGTATTTTTTTTTTGTTTTATTATTGAATAATTTTTATTTTAATATACCCATTGTCACTTTCACAGTAAATACGAATCTTACGACACCTCTCAAGCTAAAATCCATTGAGCCGTTCAGGCCACAGACCGTGCCAAACAATTATACATACATACATACTCTCGAAAAACATAACCCTCCTTCTGGCGCAGTCGGGTAAAAATCCACCAAAATCAGAAAACACTAGAATCAACACAAATTACGTCTCTCCCGCCAAACAAACAGACAAACAGATATAAATAAAGCCTTACTAGACAGGCTTCGTTTAAAGTTTCACACCAGCGCCTTTATTGGAGGCAGTCACGTGCTCCAGCCAGCGACGTGGACTGAAATCACGACGTAATAAACTAATATTGCCGGCGAATTGTTCTTCTTCAATTTTAATGGAGTTTTCAATTCCGATGGTGTTTTTCGCTTCAAAGTTAGGAATGAGGTTTTAGTTTTATGGGTTGTCGTTTGTAAGTCTTGTCTAAATTATTGGAGCTTACTGAAAGATTAGTAACTAAATGTCAAAATTTGAAAAAAAGGAAAAAACCTGCTCAGGTGAAGATTCATTGGTGCCTCTGCCCAGGGGCCTTAGTCTGCTATTGCAATAGTGTCAGAATGGTCTATCATTGATTTAATAAGGCCCCGCGCAGACGAATTACCCTTTGTACTCACGTCAAACGAGTTTCGAACGCGCTTCAATACGCCGTGGGCGGGGGGCCTTATTAAATCAATGATAGACCATTCTGACACTATTGCAATAGCAGACTAAGGCCCCTGGAGTGTAAATTTGGTGTTTTTCCAGAAACGATTGGGCACTCAATATTGTGTCCTGCGTGTCTGGTTGTTTGTCAATTACAGGAACTGATGGGCACTACTAAAGGCGCCAATCTAGTAGCTCAGTTCTAGGTTGACAAAATTTAGATTGCCATCTACAGTCTAAGAAGAGGAACGAAATGTCAAAGCTGTTTATAAGAAAACGTCCGTCTAGTTACTTAAGTTGCATTTGCTATCACAATCCAAACAATTTTTAAATAAATATATTTTTAAGATAATTATTCTGTCCGACAACAAATCAAACGAACAAAAAATAGAAATAGTTGAATCTTCATGAAACTAAGCTTGTTACTGCTTTTTTTTTTTTTTTTTTTTTTTTACCGATGGGAAATCATCAAATAACCCCTCCCGCTCTGGGCTGAGCAGGAGGGAGTGTCAGACTTTTAGTGACTAAAACCCATCCATGTTCCTTCCTTTGCCCTTTGTGTTCCAGGGCCGCGGTATCTCTTTCGAACAGTCCCGCAACCCTGGCAGGCTTGTTACTGCTGCTTATGCGTTTGGGGTGAGAGGATGTTTGTTTGTTTGTTTGTGCAAATCAATGTTGCCATTTTTCTACAAAACTACTAGTCCGATTTTGATGCAGTTTTCAGTTATGGGTCCGGGTTTGATTGGTGCATGTTCTTAGATAGGTGTTACGGTGACAACTCACCAGGGGGCGCTGCAGCAAACATTTTTTGTGCAAATTAATGTTGCCTAGGCTGCGTCACAACATCCTCTCCTTCATGGCATCCAGTCTTTCTCAGCCACCTTTTCAAAGACGTCGGTCCATCTAGCTGTGGGTGTTTCGCAGTTTGCTTGGGGATACACGGTCTCTACTCCAAGAATCGATTGCTCCATCAGACTTCGTTCCTTTGCCAAAAATGCCCTCTATGACCTGGGGGCCTAAAAGGGCCGTTTCAGCAGAATCATAACAGGGTAACCTTTTTCGCCCGTGGTACCTTCTCGTAGTCCCTGGAAGGGACCACTGAGCTTTTTTTCTTCGTGGTCACTTTAATACTGGAAAATTCCGTGGTACCTTCTCGTATTCCCTGGAATAATACTGGAATAATATTCACACGGAGGTTTTTTCTTCGTGTTTCCTAAAATAATAATAATAATACTGCTGAATTTAATTTATACCTAGGTAAGTCAGATAAAAACTCTTTGCTAGGCATTTGGTTGGTACTAGGATGATATCAATTAAAACATTACATTAAAATTTGTAAAACAAAGTGACAATTCAACTGTTTAAGAATTTTAACGTGATTCATATTATTATTATCCTATGATGACTTTGCTAAAACAGCTATTCTAAGTACCCCTACCCTGTTCATTGCCACTTCAGCTTGCTAACTCTGCAAGCAATGGCTCCTGTCATTTTCTGAGAAACTTCATTTTAGAAACAAACCAATTACTTAACATTACATAATGCACCAAATAATTCCAATAATATGCAAACTAGCTCTTCCAACTTCACGCTTTTTAACAAAAAAAAAACACATACAAGTCAGATCCTACAGAACCATATCAAAAGCTCATAAAATCCAATACATCGGCAATACCCAACGGCTTTACAAATCGACCACCAAAATCTACGGTTTATGGCGATATAAAAGGTAAAAATTGTTACACAAGTTCATGTACGTATTTGATACGTAAAAGGATGGGTAGGTACGTTCATGAAATAAATAAGAGTCAGCCCTAATGCCCTTTGGTTATCCCTGGATTGATGGGCCAGGGTTCTACCGATCGTCTTTGGTTTCCCCGGGCGATTGGGTCGTTTCAGGATCCCTGGGATTTAGTTTGTACAATATTTTTAGGTAAACTAAGACATCAAACTAATCTATAGTTTTGGTAAGGTACAAAGACGAAAGAGGAGCTTTTCCGGGGCTTGCAGTTTTCTAAAAGAGCTAAAAAATAACCACGGGCTGTTCAATACCTTACCATAATATACCTACATAGGCACCTATAAAATTAATATGCTATGTGATTATTATACCTGTCGGAGATTACCCCGGAATTTACTACGCTAGGCTTCTACATCATGTGGGCAGACGATGGGTTTCGAGCTATGAAAAGACACTGAGAGCGATACACTGTTTCTAGTAAAACTAACGAATTACTGGAGATTACAACTTAACACAATAACACGGGGCACAATAAATCGGGTACAGTTCCAAGAGGTCTTAACTCGGCCGCGATCAGACACTGACAGACTGTCGTCCTAACTCAGAGTTTACCTCAGGGCTATGTTAAAGCACGCTGTGGTGTGGGTAGACTTGTAAGTAGGTCGCGTGATGTCACCACCGCGTACTTGCGATTCATTTTAAGCCCGTACCAAGGACACAAGATTACCTAGTTCAGGCACAAATCAAGGGTGAACTTGACGTAGATTTAAGAAAATTTGTAAACGTTGTTTGTGCCTTATATATTGAAATGGAAATTTTTTCCCCATAAAGTCGATTTTCATTTCATCATACTGGGCCTGAACAAAACGACTTAAATAGGAAAAAGTTTCAACATCTCACAATACCACATTTGTGTTAATTCCACCTCGTTGGTCTAGTGGTCGCAAGCGCGACTGCTGAGCATGAAGTTTAGGGTGCGATGCCCGGGTCGGGCAAAGTGTTATTGGATTTTTCCATTAGGAGTTTTTCAGTAGCAGCCACAGAGTCTGGATTTGTGCCAACCCATACATGGGACATAAACATTACTGTCGAAATGTGGGTGTACTTTAGGTATACCTCTGCCTCAACCTTCTGGGATTACAAGCGTGATGGGTAAGTAACATAGTACCTATGTTAGGTGACACTTCCGGCTCGCTACATATTTGCGATTAGACGCTCCTTGTGGGGCTCCACTTCGCTGTCAATGTGGTGAAGCAGTCGATTAAACTATAGATTAGTAGTTTGTAAATACGAGTATAGTAGTATTCTAAATGAGCACTTTTAAATATAACGATGTATTTTCTTATGTTTATTCTTTACTAGCGACCCGCCCCGGCTTCGCACGGGTCAATGTTATACATATAAACCTTCCTCTTGAATCACTCTATCTATTAAAAAAAGCCGCATCAAAATCCGTTGCGTAGTTTCAAAGATTTAAGCATACAAAGGGACATAGGGACAGAGAAAGCGACTTTGTTTATACTATGTAGTGACTACGTCTTTTAAAAGATTTAGTTATTTACCGTAATGTTGATTTTATTCCTAATTTTACCTTCCAAAACTTTTAATAATTGTGTTTGACCTTGATTTCTGGGTGAAATTGAAATTTAAATAGACGAAAAAGTAATTTAGATAGATCGAGCTACTTAAAAAAGTATCAAAATATTAGATATTTAATGCTCATTTCTCTTAGTTCTAAGGCCCAACAATTAACTATGAGACGAAATATTTTTTGCGTAGTTGTAAACAAATTACAATATCGATTGATTTGATTTCATTTATATCTCAAAGAAAAAGGATCAATCATTAAAAAAGATGACAGTTTAGATATTTTGCTTACTGTTTTTGCAAAATTAAAACGTGCACGTAAAAATTTAAACGTGTACCGTAAACCGGGGTTATTTTGATCAATATTGAACTTTGAAGGTCCATATCTTTTAAATTTATGGGTGTAAAAAAATACAAAAAATGTCTAGTAATCGGTTTTTAAAGTACTGTCGATTCCTGTAATAATAAGTGAAGAAATGTAGCTCAATTTTGAGAAAAAGAATAAAAACTATGTAATCAAAGTTATACAAAGAATGGGGTTACTTTGATACCTCCTATTTTATCGCGTAACTAGAAAGTAAACCCAATTATAATGCCAATAAATTTAAAAAAATCAAAATCTGCCAACAGGAAAAGTTAATATTGACCCTTTTGTCTTATGGGGTAACTTTGATCTAGTAAAAGTCATCAAATAATGAACATTTCTTTATAAAAAATTTGTTGACAAAATTCAGTCATAGTAAAATCAGTTCTTATTTATTTATTTTAAGAACGAAAAGAACTTAGAAATAATTAATTAAAATAACATATAATAATAAAAAATAAAAAAATAATGACCTTGTTCCTTGTGTTTGGCCAATGGGCCATATATATATATATATATTTTTTAATATTTCTAAAGAAATGTTTAAAAATGTATAAAATAAGAAAAAATATAAATAATGGAAAAAATTATTAAAAAAAACTAGTATCTTAAACTAGCCAAAGAGCTCAGAAACAGAACATGTTTTCCAAAATTTATATTATTATATACTTAAATGTTAATTTTTTATTTTATTTTTAAATGCTTTTTTATATTCATTTGTTTAGGAATATTTAAAAATGTAAATCATATGTATTTAGATGAAAAAAGAAAATAATAATAATAATTAAAATTTGATAATATTTTGATCAATCTCACACCATATGGGTTATCAATGACACCCCGCACTAAACAAACTCAAAGTCATTGCATTAATTTTGAGGTTAGAAAAACAATAAGCACTGTATTGGTTAATCGATCATAGGCCACATAGTGGAGTTTATCTAGAAATTTAATTATAACATCACGTAATTAACTACACATGAAGTTTTGCAACACAATTATTTGGCTATAAATAGAGAATAACAATATATTTGTATTTTTTAGTTAAAATTATTGGCGAATTTCCAGCGTGTCCTCAGAAAAGGATTTGACAGTTCTTCAGAGTTGCTAATCTAGAAGAAAAAACTACCAAATTGCGTTTCGTTTTATGCAATTCGCGATTTTAAACGAAATGAAAGTTTTGATCAAAGTCATCCCGTAAATCAAAGTAACCCCGGTTTACGGTATGCCGTTTTTATAGTTGAGACTAAGGCTACACTCTTGTGTAATAATTTACGGTCTGCTAAAAACGAAATATCATCATAGTCCCAAGTGTAATGTAGTTCTGTCACGACATTATGACGATTTTCAAATCGTAGTAAATGGCCTACAACCTATAATAATAGGTATTGAAAGTCTGAAATAACTTTTGATGAGGGATGTTTATAAACTAAAGTAATGTTAATGGGGAACCGCCACGGTAGCCCGCGAAATACAAATTTTCTTACGTTTTTTTGTAGGACTGTAATTTGCAGGTCACTGTCAAGTTGTGTGTTGATTAATATACAGGGTAACAGACCCTTCACGAAGCCGTAAACCAAGCATTCTGTACATCAAACTAAACAACTCTACGCAAAAATGTTCGCTGGGAAATTACTTTTTTTTTGGGGTGAAAAAACACGTTTTACGGTATGACTCAATGTAACGCACTTATAACATTGTGCTGATGGATGAACTGAATAGTACGGGGGTCGTTAAGGTGTTTAAAGTAAAAATCTGACAGTAAAAACATGTTTTGTATTGAAAAAAAAAACTTGCAGACGGCTCACAGGTATGGTTTAGAACAAAAAAAATATCGCAATGCCGGGGAGAACAAGTACCTTTCGGCTTCGTTATGGGTCTTGTTACGCCCTTTATGATTCACGACCTCTTATTGGGGTAGATGTGGTCTTGAGTGGAGACCGCGAATCGGCAAGCGTAAGGTGGGACGCCCTCAGGCTCCGTGGAGCGACGATCTTCGCAGTGTGTTTGGTAGCAAGTAAATGAGAGTTGCTGAGGAGGTGGCCGATTGAGGAGGCCAGCAGTGGACTGCTGTAAGCTGATAACGATGATTCTGATGATGAAGTTTCTATGCAGGGGCTCCTTCACGAAGAACAGTACTAGAACCAATAAAAGCTAATATTGTAATTCCCCAAACCCGTAGTAATAAATATTGATATAAATGCAGGTGATATTTTCAACAATATTAAACTCAGTAGAAAGTTATTCGAGCAATACATTACAGAGCGGGACCCTATACAGAATCATTAAAATAAATGTCGCATACTAAGTGACTTACAACTTGCCAAACGAAATTTAACCTTATGTTTTAGTAAATAAGAAAGTGTCTGATCAGGTATTTTGCCAAATTAGACTTTTTTTCTACCGTGTTTAATAAAAATGCCGCCGGTCTAATCTTCAATATCCGTTCTGAAAGAAGAATTATCATATAAATAGCTTATTCGTTTTGACCCTGTCACTCCTTACAGGTTTTTTACTGAAATACTCGATATCTATAAATAAATAATAATATGTGTGTTTCAGTACACATATTTTGACTATCAACTGCATATGAATTCATTGTTTCGCATCATCATGTACTTACCTAGCCTTTTCCGAGCTATATTGGGGTCGGCTTCCATTCTAACTGGAAGCAGCTGTATACCACCTACCTGTGTATTAGATGTACCTGTATATTAGATGGAGCGACTGCCTATCTGACCTCCAAAACCCTGTTAGTGCTTGGTAATACGATACCCCTCGGTAAGACTGGTTGTCTGACTTTCGGGCCACTGACTACCTGTAACAACTGTCAAAGATCTAGACAAATGACAGCCGCGACCAACGGCTTAACGTACTTTCCGAGGCACGGAAGAAACTTGGTATGTGGGTGGTCACCCTCCATAGGTATTTTAACTGTATTTAATTGTATTTTTTAACCGACTTCCAAAAGGAGGAGGTTATCAAGTCGTCTGTTTTTTGTTTATGTTCAGTGATATCTTCGCCAATTGTGAGCCGATTTTGATGATTCCTTTTTTGTTTAGATGCATTATTTCGTGGTGGTCCCGTTTCAATTTGGTGAAGATCTGTTGCTGATCTTCGGCGATAAACAATGGAACTCTTAACCTTTCGTATGCCGAGTATATAGACACAATTAAAAAGCTATTGTGTCTCGCGTAGATCCACGTTCCCGGCACACGAAGGGTTAAATAATAGGCAGCAAATCGGCCGTGATTGCTGCAATCGCTTGGATGTTTATTGTTTATACAATATCGTAACATAACATAACACCTGTATGCTCTGAGGGTGTACATAGATGTGTACAGTTCAGTCAGATTTTGACAGCTTATGTTAAGTTCCATTTTATTGAGGTTAAGCCTATTACTATGAAATGTATTGTTAACAATGTAAATTAAATGCATAGCAAATATTTGTATAGGATATTACAACAAAAAATGGAAAAATAAAAGAACTTTTTTGCAAAAAAATAAAACCGACTTCAAAAACACAAAAAAGTGAAAAATAACTTTAGCTTCAGGAGTCGGTGACAAAAAAACTGAATCAATCAATACAAAAGTCAGACTTTTGTTTTGATTGATTCAGTTTTTTTTATTGTAAGTAAGTTTAGAGGTGGGTACTTTATTATATTAGAGTTATTTTTGTGGTATTAACATCAGATTGGCGTTTTGCCTGTTAAAGCGTTATTTACGTAATTTAAATAAATAAATAAATTATATACCGAGTTTCCTTCGTGCCTCGAAAAGCACGTTAAGCCGTTGGTCCCGGCTGTTATTTGTAGATATTTTACGTACTTTACAGGTAGTCAGTGGCCCGAAAGTCTAACAACCAGTCTTACCAAGGAGTATCGTATTACCCAGTAATAACTGGGTTGTGGAGATCGGATAGGCAGTCGCTCCATGTAAAATACTGACATTCAGCTGAATTTGGTTAGACTAGAAGCTGACCCCATCATAGACGCCCCTAAGACGACCCACTGACCCATAGTTAGGAAAAAGCCAAGGCAGCTGGTGATGTTATTGTTATATCATGTTCTATTTCTGATATTCCTTACATTTTCTTTTAAAAGGTTTGTCTAAGTATATTGCCTCCCTCGCTGGAATCGTATATTTTCTGTACAAGACATATGTCTTATTACTTAGTTTCCTTTTATAATATTAACATTATATTCCTAACCATTCACGGTTGAACAAAGACCCTAATTTCACATCAACGTTCCAAGAATATTAGATGAATTTGACATTAAAACCACGCTAAATAATCATAGTACGTAACATTTACTGGTTAAAAAAGCAATTGCAGTCGAAAGTCAAATTCAAATTATTTATTTTTGAAACATAGGTACATTAAAATAAGATCTAATTTGGATGTCAGGATCGCTATGTTTAACCTTATAGGCATACGAATGTTGGATACTTATAATACTTATTAAAACTTTTTTATGCATTGGATTATTCAAATGATTGTTCAAATTAAATTAAATATTACTACTATTCATTCATATTAAATTACATAGAGTTACGCTTAAATAAATCGGATATTTGACTCTCCCAGCGACATGCTCAATTATTTTGTATTTAAATTGTCTGTTAGGAATTCACCAATGGAATAGTATGTTTTTTTAACCATTAAGTCTCGACTCTTATAGTCGTCGGTATCATATTATAAATTTTTGGAGCCATTCCCAGAAAGCTTTTTGCGTATAATGCTGTTTTATGAGGCATAGCATGAATTTTGTCCCGGTGACGTTTACTAGTCAGTGTTTCGAATAAATGTAAGTATTTTTTAACGAACATTGCTATTTTAAATGCGTATAAAGATGGAAAAGTCATTATTCTTAGCTCAATAAAGTATGGTTTACAACTATCAGTCGCTTTAATTTGGCACACTGCTCTTGAACACTTTTTTTGTGCCTTAAACACTAGCTCCCTATCTGATGAATTTCTCCATAACATTATGCCAAGTTTAGAATGAAACGTTTCGCTACAATTGACACAACTCACCTGGTATCCCAAATTAATGTGTAGACACCCCCAGGAATTTCAACATCTATTATTTCACAACACATACAGTCACAAGTCCAATTAATTTTGATTACTCTCCCCGCCCACCAGTCGACGCACTTTTGAACACACGTAGAAAACCATCGATGTTAATCTTTATTGCGTAAATTACACACAACCCTAATCGTTGATATTACGTAGTTATTAGAGGCAAAGCACTTAATAACTTAGGTGACATTATCAAAGTCAGATCGGTGGCTCGGTCGGTGTAATAAATAACTAAAATTATACCCGTCTCTGATAAGGAAACCCTTACTAATGAAAGGGAGTGGCGGGGAAAAAATGTTCCGGTGAGGTCAGAATTTAGTGGATTTTGGCCGAAAAAGTTGGTCGAAAATTATCTTGAGACAAGATTTTGATGAACTCGCTTTATGAGATTGTTCCCTGGAATTGTAGGCTTGTACTAATAAGCCAAGAGAGGAAGACTAACGGCCGTTTTCAATAACTTACTAACAGTTAACGGAACGTGGCTATCTCAGATAAACAGTTAAAGTAACATCAACTGTCAAGCCTCCAAGAGACAGATAATTGACGTGGATAGGATATTCCTGTCAATTCATTGCTAACTTTGTTTATACAAACACCGATAGCTACTAGAGTAAGGCATATTAACTAACCGTTACGTATACGTAAGTAAGTTATAGAAAACGGCCGTAAGGAGACGATGGATGGATTGTGTGAGGAATTGTATGAAAGAAAAAAACCGGCCAAGTGCGAGTCGTACTCACACGCACATAGGGTTCCGTAGCACCAAACAACATAATAAAAATATTTTGAAGGCATTTGTTCATATCTTGTATTGTTTTACTTTCATCAACAAAACTAAAGGAGAAAACTGAAATACTATGAAGCATGGTACTTTATTCAAATTGAACGCAACCACAGATTATACTGTATTAATCAAAAGAGGATAAAATATAGTTTAACTTAATTATATCCTAGTCACGTAAATATCCTGCAGAATAAAGATTTTCATTTTTTAAATTCGCTTGGTAGGATATTGAAGTTCACAATGCAACATAGGTAGATTTTGGCCACACCATGTTTTACGTCTCATTTGAAAAAAAAGCTAGATGTCATTGTCACACTGCGTGCGTTCTGTTCTGTGTGTTATTCGGTGCATTTGATCTCAACCTTATTTTCTCACGAGTCTTGCTTGCTTCTTAATATTCGATTGATTTTCTGAATGATAAACCTACTGCTCGCTACACTGGACTTCGATTAACTTCACGACTTGGTTTTCGGCGATTGGGAAAATCGTGTTTTTGTTTGCTGAACACGTCCAGTACCTACCCAACATGTTTCATTTCTTGAACTGTTTATTATATTAATATACTCCGGTCAAGACACTCCGAGACAGGCCGACCGCGAGAGTATAGAAATTCGTCTTGTTTCAGCGTAGTTAATTATTTACATTTCAGATTGTTCTCAACTTTAATTCACGTAGGACGTACTTGATGTAGATTCTACTTGTAGATTGATTGCAATTCATGTGGAGTTGTTTTTATTTTCAAACTACTAATTTCACGCTACCAAACATGGTTGGTAAAACCTACCCACCTACCTACCTGGTTGGTGATCTAGGTAATAGATCAATCTATAACTATGGAAAAAGTATGCAAAAGCAACGAAATGAAAACGAATGAAAGTACTGTAGAATAGTATGATTAGTTAGGAACAAGATTTATAGAGGGCGCTTTTCGCGACAGGTTGGCATAAAATCTCGTGACTGCGCACTCTATACCAGTATACATATGATGCTCTGTGATGCTACGTCTATGTAACCCCTGGCTGGAGGCCTTAGATTCATTTTTAAGGCATCCACAGGGAATAGTCCGGTTAAGCAGTAGCCAGCCTCAGAGGCTGAACTGCGAGATGCCATCACCAAAAAAAAAAAAAAAACTACGTCTATGCATTGAAACGCGCCGCTCCCACGCCACCGCTGCCGCCCTGCAGCTCGCTGAGTTCGTGTCCTTGGCCTGAAGGATGTCTCTTTATACGATATTTTAGCCTTTGCACTGACCATAAAATAGAGCGGCTCATCTGTATTTTAAAGCTAAGAATATCACAAGTACATTTATTTGTAATAATAATTTATAATTGGGCCATAACACAGCAAAGCGCCATCTATTAACATTATTAAAACTTCTCTACATCTTCACTAACTATTCAATCTTTAAATATTATTTTCTCAAAAATGCAGGCAATTTCCAGCTCGAAACTTGAGATTAGGCAGTCTATTGTGCAGTATTATCTGTGATGATTTTCTTTACAGTGGTTAAATAATCTCAGAATAAAGTACCAAAAACAATTATGTCCTTTGATTTTCATAGTATGTTAATGAAAAACAAAGTTGTTGCTGCAGTTTGATGAAAAAGTCCCATATATCTCAAAAAATTAACATCAATTCATATTCAATCCAATTTTGGTTGAAGGTTTTGTTACGTTCTATAATCCTATATTTTTTTCAGAATTATTCTCCTCTTACTTTAGAAATTAGAGAGGGACACACACATTT
The DNA here is from genome assembly GCA_947578425.1 of Eugnorisma glareosa. NCBI lineage: Eukaryota > Metazoa > Arthropoda > Insecta > Lepidoptera > Noctuidae > Eugnorisma > Eugnorisma glareosa. Next base: position 6,826,926 of record OX387980.1, read on the forward strand.
TACCACTTTGGAAGTGTTTATTTTTCAAACGATTGACTTTGAGAGAAAATGGTTTTAGGAACCTCAATGCCATTTTTAAATACCTATTTATAGACACCCCGCACGTATAGGTTTGATGAAAAAAACATTTTTTAGTTTCAGTTCCATGTATGGGGAGACCCCTTAATCTTATATATTTTTTATTTTTGTATAAAAATATTATAGCGGTGTACAGAATACATCTACCTACTAATTTTCAACTGTGTAGTCTTAATAGTTTCGGAGTAAAGTGGCTGTGACATACACGGACAGACAGATAGACAGACAGACTTGGCGAATCTATAAGGGTTCTGTTTTTAGCCATTCGGCTACGGAACCCTAAAAAGGAGTAAATGATAGCGTGACGGTTGACAGAGGAGAATGGAAGAATAAAAAATATTGCGCCGACCCCGAGTAACATGTGACAAAAACAGGAAGATAATGATGACTAATAAACACAAGAAGATCTAAAAAACAATGAGCGGATATTGCGAAAAAACTCGTACAAAATATAGATCCCGAACATTTTTTATTTTGACACACTGGGCGTGCGATACTAAACAGACCGTTTTGTTGCTAAGTAATAACAAGTATTGGATTGTGATTCTCTTCGTCTTGTCCCGTCTATCGCTTGTAAATAATTGAATATCTTTGTAGAAAACAATAGTAAAAGCATGAGCTCAGTTGTTTTGGCAATTATTGTACTGCGATTTAACTGTCACTGTCAGTCAAATATTTATTTGTAATTCCCAGTGTCTACCAGAGGGGCATAGACAAAGTGACTGACATCTTCGCCGATATTTTTTAGGACTAAGAAAGTTTGGCGAGATGGGCAGATCATAATAATATTGTTGCCATCACGCGTGCATCATTTATGGAATTGCACAGTCAAACTCAGTAACGAGCGTATTTGCATGTATGTGCGTATTTCTATTATAATTATATAACCGTAATGTTGTGTTTTTTACAATCTAAATTGATTAAATACTGATTCTATAATACTTTGTTTCATTACTAGACCGCCATACATGTATATGACCCCAATATTACGACGGGCCTTTTAAAAGGCCACCATTTTCAGGCTTTTCAGAAAAGTTCATTTTTTTTCATCATTTTCCCTAGTTATAATGAGTCATATAAAGAAACATATCCAAAAATCACGGTTATCGGAGGTCACAAATAGTTTCAGTAACATCTGGGTTAAAATCCTAGATGAGACTGGTACATGTGGCTGTTCTTAAATACCCCTAGGCAGATTTTTGTTTTCTCTAAATAATAAAGAGTGTAAACATACCCTTAACGAAGCTGAAAGGCACTTGTTCTCCCCGTCATTGCGATAGTTTGATTGCTCCAGACCGTACCCTGAAACCGGTTACGGAGATATTGGGGGTCAAAGTTCCAACTTTGTCACAAGCTTTTTTTTTAATTACCTACTTATTTTCGTTACGTACTTATTATCGACCACCGTCCAATGCATCCTAGTCCTACCGTAAAACGAGATTTTTAATCCCAAAAAAAAAAAAACCCTGCAATATTTTTTGCGTAAAGTTACATTATTTATTGTACAGAATGCTTGGTTCACGGCTTCGTGAATGGTGCGTTTACAACTTGTATTAATATTAGTATAAAGGTTGGATGATTATGAAGAAAGCGCACAAAGAATTTTCGGAAAAATACAAAAAAAAAACATATATAAAAAGTGGGCCAATCCATGGATTTATAGATTGATAAATCTCCATGATTGTATCCACCCCAATCCTGCTCATAACTTCACAAAAAGATTCACATTAACTCAATTACTTCGCATTCAAAGGAACATTCGAAATCTTTTAAGTCTGAATCTCAATACAAGAGAAATCACTCACGGTCCGCCGATACTTATATTTTTATATATTATGATCGTTAAGAGACATTAAAATGATATTATCGAATATTATGACAAAGGTTATAAAATGAACTGAAAGGTTATATAATGATACTTTTATGGTAAGTAATACGTAAAGAAGTAAGAAAGAAGTAACAAAAAGAAAGAAAAGAAGAAGAAGCAAAAGAAGAAGCAACAAGAAGCAAAGAAGAAGAAGGAGAAGAAGCAGCAAAAGAAGAAGAAGCAGAAGAAGCAGCAAAAGAAGAAAGGAAGAAAAAAAAGAAAGGAAGGAAGAAGGGAGAAGTAGCATAAGTATTGATACCTCGGTTCATGGATCAGGCAGGGGTCGAGTAGATTAAGTTTGTATTACTAACACTAGTTATAAGTTATTATAATGCTAACAAATTGGATCCTAGTTATCTTAAATAAACGTTTATTATTATTTATTATTATTAATACTTATTTAAACTTTATCGGAATATAATTGATGGTCTTATAATGCTGGTTTTATCTACATTTGATGCTCATCTGTTCTGGTTTATTTAAACTTAAATGAAGGTGAATTAAATCTTACTAACTGGGTTGTGGAGGTCAGATAGGCAGTCGCTCCATGTAAAATACTGGTACTCAGTGTATTCGGTTAGACCGGAAGCCGACCCCACCATAGTTGGAAAAAGACTAGACAGATGATGATGATGAAGGTGAATTAAATCTGTAATTTTTTTTTTGTATGTATTTGTAACAAAATTTTGATTGAAAAGTGTGTCCATGGAGTTTCTTGCCTATTCTTCTCCATAGAGATCTACGCTTTGGAATGGGCAACTACAGTACTTTCACAAGTTTTTATGCCTTGTGTCTGTGACTGTAGCTTCGCCTTTGTTTTTCTGACATTCAAAAGTGCCTGTTAAGGTCTAATTGAAATAAATGCTTTGAGTTTGAGATTTTTGAACGTTTTGAATGTCTCGTCACGAAATTTAGACCCTCTTGTCACACAATATCACAATTCGTCGACGCCTCCCTCCGCCTTAACGTAGCCCCTTACTGGCTACTGAGAAATACAGAACCACCTAACAATGGTACGTATTGTTCCTACCGAGGAACAACACATACCATTGGTAGCCAGCTTTCTATTACCGGACCAACACAGCGTGTTCCGCTAACTGGAAAACCACTAAATCATTCCATCCAGCTCCCAAAAAACAAATGCTGAACGCGCAAACGTTTATCTCTCACAAACACACTCACAAATCAACGTACCACAGTTCTAGGTGCAGATTTATTATCCAAAACTGTTTCGGAAACGCAGTTCTAAAAGTGACACCAGGTCTGTATATCAACGGGCTATTTGTTGCCCAGAATATATCGGGTGGCGTCCACACTATCCATCATTTTCGTCACAAAATTGGTGCATGCTCGCAACAGGTGTTGTACGAACCATTGTTAAGGGTTGTACTGTAAGCTGTTTTGAGGATATTTTGGAAGATCCTATTTCAAGGGTAGTTTTCAGCCAGTAGATCTTTACTTAATAATAATAATAGTCCTCCTGACCGTTTTCGGTGACGGCGGTCAATCCCAACGCAGAATAGCCATCGGCGCGGGAGATATTATAGTGCACAAATGTGTGCGCAGACACAGGTGCACTCTCTGTTCCTTTACTCTCATACTCCGATGAGACGGCAATCCAACGCGACCGGAGAGAGATCAGACGCAGGACTCACACTTTTGCGCGAACGGACACTTGTGCGAATGGTCACAGCACTTTAGTGTGAAAGGACACCTGTGACTGAAGAATGAGTACGCAACGTTCTAGTGTTTGCAATAATTCTAGGGGAACGAACGGTACGTCTCCCTCAGTATAAAATACAAAAACAAATATTGTTAAATTAGATGCATTAAATTCTGACGTACAATGGTTGAAAGAAACATGATACTAAGATATTACTTTATAATATCTAAGAGACATTACATCACGCCTGTAATACCCGAATGGTTAGGCAGAAGTGTATCTACACACCCACATATCGCCAGATATGTTTATGTCCCATGTAATTGGGGGCAGGCCTATTGCTATCAACCGGGTACAATTCCAGACTCCGTGGCTGCTACTGAGAAATTCCTGATGGATAATCTTAATAGCACTTTGCCCGACCTGGGAATCGAACTCATAAATTCATGATCAGCAGTCACGCCTGCGACCACTAGACCAACGAGGCAATCATGCAAAATTTTAATTAGATTAGTTTGGATACTGTCACAAATTCTGCAATCAATCGTCATGATAAAAGCAAAAATATTTCAGCAGTGATTTAATGACCGATACAATGGTGTACCGGTCATTAAATCTCCATAAGCTGCAATGAAAAATTACAGGCTCATAAGATTACGGGTGACGGTAACGCAGTTACGCAAAGCCCTTCATCCAACAGTGGACTGAGATGATTGATTGTTGTAGACGAAACGGTTCAGCCAGTGCACAATCTCATTAATTTTAGACATAACCTAACCTAACATATCATCTCCACTAACTACCCTGGAGGGTTAGGCACGCACACAGTACATTCACATTTCGAATGGCTATTTAAATCCCATGTAGATAATGTAATAGGGGGCGAGCCAATTGCCAACAACTGGGCACAAATCCAGATTCTGAGTACATGTGAGTGATCTACGAAAATCATGGTATCCTACCAGCGATAAAAGTTGTGGAAAAGTCGAAAATTGTATTGAATAGACATAACCTTCCGAGATGATAATACTGTTGAAGGATGGTGTAGAAATATAAAACGCTTCGGAAAATGGATGGCGGCGGCACATAGACCAGCCACATTTTCACCGTAGAGTTTGATGTGACACGTCTTAAAGCGATCAGCGAAGGGATCCTGGCTAAAAAGTAACAGCTGTTCTTGTCGATCTTCAGTTGGTTGGTCCGTGGATAGGTGACCCATTACATACCGAGTTACCTCCATGCCTCGGAAAGCACGTTAAGCTATTGGTCCCGTCCACGTCTGTCAATCGTAGATCGTTGACTGTCGTTAGTTAGTCTCTCACCCGAAAGTCTGACAACCAGTCTCACTAAGAGATATTGTATTACCCAGTACTAACTGGGTTGTGGAAGTCAGATAGGCAGTCGCTCCATGTAAAATACTGGTATTCAGCTACATCCAGTTATACTGGAAGCCGACCCCCAGTTGGGAGAAAGCTACGCAGACGATGATGAGTCAAAAAGAGAACAGTGATCCTGAAAGGTTATATATTATAGAAACTATCCATGGTTGCATGGAGATATCTTTGCTCCAAGATTGAATTGTAATCATTCGCTACACTAAACTGTTAATATAGTTCTAGACAACATAGTTATTGTTATTTTAATGTTCAGTTTACAAAATAAGTTCACACTAATACCGATTAATCTTAATTAATACACCCATTAAGGACAAACTATCTACGACATTTTCGATGATAAGATTCTGAAAGCTGGTCTGTAGTAAATCGTCGTTTTATTCCCTGACGCCTGTTTGAAGCACACAATGTGCGAATATTACATTCTGTTCAACAATACATTGCAATTACAGTTGGCAATCAAACATACTGAACAGCAGAACTGAAATTACTGGAAATTTTAGAGTTCAGACACAAATGTCAAATGGTGAATTTCAAATTAATTTGAAAGTGAAAGCAATGAATGCTATCGTTTTTGAACTCACCAGATGGCGCCATTGTCGAGTAATGTCATGTCCATAATTTTATTTCCAGAGCCAATAGCTTCATAAAAAATATATTTTATTATGTACTAGCGACCCGCCTCGGCTTCGCACGGGTGCAATGTTAAACATATAAACCTTCCTCTTGAATCACTCTATCTATTAAAAAAAAAACCCCATCAAAATCCGTTGCGTAGTTTTAAAGATCTAAGTATACTTATGGACAGACAGCGGGAAGTGACTTTGTTTTGCACTATGTAGTGTAGTATAACTACAAAGTGTAAACTTCAAATACATATTTACAAAATATTCTCCCTAAAATTAGCAAGCATGAGACATTTAAAAAATCTTTCTTCCTGCAAGTACTAACAAAAAAGATCCTAAGTTGCTACATAAAATCTTCAAGTCATAATTAATCAGGAATTTCTCAATCTAGACCACAATCGTGAATATTTGTAAAATTACGTGATAAAAAGCACGCAACGCGCGAACTCTTTTTGACATCTGACATTTCCAATAATGGGTCCCGACTGTTAAGTCGCTATGTTCTATGCTTTTTGTTTTATTTTATTTTTTTACGCAGTCGGGTTTTTTAATTTTTTAAATTACCGTTTTTCAAATTTTATTTATCGGCAGCACTGTCGTCCTCCTCACCTGGTCTACGGGATGGCACTTCCTTATTTAAAATATCGCATATCCTTAGCCGATCGTTTACTATAAGCCTTTTCTTCCTCAAGGAAGCTCGGAACAAGTTTAGTTCGGACAAGATTGGCGAACTTGTCAAATTGGATTTACGACTTTGTAGTTCCGAGTTTATCCTTACTGCGTAAATTATGTTCGCACCGGAATGACGTGGTTGTCGAACTTAATTATGTCATTGTCATTACTGCGAAGAGTGACGGAAGTTTCCTTAAGATGGTTAAAGAGTGAGATGGTTTGGATTTGAACTGGTTTATCAGCTTTTCGGGTATTATAGGTAGATCTTTGATTTAGTTACTATATTGATCGAAAACGGTCAGGAGGACCATATAGTGTATTGTTATTGTATTTATATTTATTTTCTTCTTTTTTTTACCAATTCATCCATAGGTCTCAAGTTCGAAACCAAGACACGCACCTAATTCTTCGGATTTTATGCGTATTGCATAATTATCACTTGTTTCGGTGAAGGAAAACATCGTGAGCCCTGAGAGATTTTTTGACGGCATGTAAAGCTAAGTCAGAGGCCCATGGGCGGCATAAAAACTCTGACACCAGGTTAGGCACTAAACACACGATAAAGAAGACTATATTTATGCCTTTCTGAGGCATCGTACCATTCCTTACAATCTTATTAAGCAAAAATTATATTATACCAACTCCTGTTCTACAAAATATGAATTCAAAATGGATTAATTCTCTCAAGGTAATAAATGTAGGCACCAAAATGAAAACCTAGAATTTCATTTGACAGATACAGCGAGGTAGACAATTTCATTACAATTGTGTTAACCGTCTAAATTAAATTGTTTTACAAAGGCTTGATAAATTGATACTATTTTGGAAAGCTAAGGATGAATAGTAATTAGGGATGATCAAGGAATATCTAAAACTAAATTAAGGTCTAGATAGATATTTTTGTGATATACCCACCGTGCCCTTAATTTTCTAACCTAGTTAATAATTTTGCAATTAGGTTACGCCAATGTTGGCAACATAATTTAGTTTACATTATGTATTTTATCTCTCAAACCAAAACCTTTAAGCATCAGTAGACTTCAAAACGAATTTTGCCTCTACTTCTTTTGTAAATTCTAAAAATTTTGGAAATTAACCATATACGACATTTTAAACGATGATAATACTCTTTATCAATACGCAAATACTTACTACTTTCTTACATCACGCCTGTAACACACGAAGGGTTAGGTAGAGGTGTACATAATAGGGTAATATAAACGATTAGAGCTAAAAATACACAATTTAGTCCGTCAGCTAGAATATCAAAAAATATTGGAAAAGTATTGTTTCTATGGTCATGTAAACGAAAAATGATCATGATACATCCCGTAGAAATCTCGCGTGACGTCACAAGCCTGTTACTTTTTACTAGCCAGTGACGTCACAAGCCGGGGTCTCTCGTTGCGCTGTATCGTCGTCATTTTTTGATTATGTGACAAAAGAAAAAATACGTGTCCAAAGTTTTTTGGTGATCTAACCGACGTACTTTTTTATTTCGATCTTGTCAAATAGCCTATTGTACATATTACACCAGTTATGTTTTACCAATACTTCTTTTATGAGTAACATCCACCACGCGGGACCTGTGTCCTGTTACTTGTCTTCGGATTCTTGGTTCTAGGAAGTGCTGGTTTGCTCACGATGATATAAGTCGTGATCATAAAATCCCTATCTGCGATCGAACTCATCGTCATCATCATTTCAATCCGGAATCACCCACTGTTTGATATAGGCATTTCTTGTGCTATTCTTCTTTGTTATGTGCTACACTTAACCTTATGTTTCTCACGATATCATCAACCCCACCCAGGTTCGAACTCATGAACTTCCAACCATAAATTGCAGTCGGTACAACTGGAACACTGCAGTGCCCTAAAATGCTGATCTAAGTCATTTGATATAAGATATTTCCTTTATTTACTGTCCATACCTATAAGATTAGATTTTACTGTTAGTTGCTTTAAAAGCCAAATAAGTGCAAATTGTCCGCACTAGTAAATCAAATTTTTTAGTACTGTTTACTCCGTTCCCACAGACAAACTGTGAAAACGGTTTTGTGGGGCATTCCTACGTTAAGATTTTTTGTAAACTTTCCTTAAATAAAATATAATAAATAAAATAAAATACGACCTTTCTCATCGATTGCTTTAAGTAATGTTTCATATTTCTTGCTCAGAAACAATTCCGTCCTCTTCAAACTTCTTAAAAACTCCTTAGACTTCAGTGGCCCTTCAAATGCCAAAGAGGTCCTCAACGTCACCTCTAACAAAACATGAAGTTTTACTCTGATGTTATCTAAAGCCATAACTTCTGAACACGATAAAGTGGTGTTTATAGTAATAAGCATACAAAGTTACGATATAAACAGTAATAAACTGGCCGGGATCGGGTACGTGCTCGAAATCCTTCGGCTTTACGCAGTCAAATTACTGACGGGCCTTGAATAAATGGTTTTACGTGGAATCGATCTGGTCGGTTTTAGCGGTCATATCGCGCATTCTTTTGGCATCGGAATTGTGTACCGCACTATGCCATAGTGCTTCATACAATGTAGTAATTTGTTTTAATTTTCCTTCGGCACAATCTACAATTTTTCACTAAAACGGCGCGTTTAAAAAAAGAAGCCTTGCATGTGCATTGCAAATGGTACCATTGATAATATTGATTGTACTTTTAATTAGCTTTACGAGTAATAGTGTATTTCGTATTTATAGTTTGGTACTTACCTGTTTATGATAGTCGTTCAGTTCGTTCAGTCATACGTTGTAGAAGGACGTAGAACGAAACTATGGAATCCCACCTCCCATGTAAGGATCATGAGAGATGATCCTTACACACTCCTTTTGCTACGTTCTTTTGCAATGTTCATGCACGTCGGGTGCTAGAATTAAATTTTCTGAAAAGCATCAGCATTGAGATCAGTTTACGTCCTCCTAGGGTATATGGAGCATCCCCTCCTGGGGTTTTCATTCCCACCTACCACATTAGAGAAATTGTGCAAGTACAAGATTGGAAGCTGATTCCAACTATACCATTAACTTTGCCCGGGTTTTTTATTAATCCTAATCCTAAATTCCCAACTTTTAATATTATAAAATGCGAAAGTAAGTTTGTTTATTACCTTTTCACGCTTAAACCACTGAACCGATCATCCTGAAGTTCGCATACCATTCATCCCGAAAAAAAGTACTGTTCCCAAGGGAAACAACAATAACGTTCTTATGATAATAGATGGTGACACGTGTCTTTCGAACGTGTCACGATTGTTTTTTTTAAGGGTGATGAATTGAATGCCAAATTATAAATTAACGCGAGTGAAGCCGCGGGCCAAAGCTTGTTTACTAAAAACGAAAAGTCGGACGCTGATTCAAACATAGTTGGTAAAAGGCAGCTTACTGATGATGACGGCATAAAATTACCGAAGCTTGCTCCCAAAAGTACAAACTTCGGTGAACTCACTTCAATTTTTTTTCTAAAAGTCATTATAAAGGGTTTCGTCCAATTACAGCTAATGGATGGAGTTTGAGCCCGGATGTCCAACACAAGGACTCAAGTTAGGAAGTTTGGGCAGCCGTATATCATGTCATGGCAATTTGGGAATTTGCTCTGCGCGTCTGCGCTTGGGGATGGTTTAGGTGGTTGCAATTGTTCACAATTCTTTGTATGGAGGTAGATATTAGTTTTTTTTGTTGTATTTGTAATGGGTTGTGTTTTTTATATAAAATAAAAATAAAATATGATAAATAAATAAAAATTTAAAAAAAATTGGATGTGACATATCCTGCGTATTGAAAGACCAGAAAATGATTAGTCATCACATTTTTAAGAGTTTACTTTCTTTACGTTTACTTAAGTGCTATTTGTAGTTAGATGCGTGAAGTGGCGTGCAATAGAGGAGATCCACATTCAGCATTAAGGTGGATACAGCCCGAAAAAGAAGAAGTAAGTTAATTATTGTCAATAAGAATAATACCAAAATAATTTCTTCATTGCAAAATGCTACAAAAGTTTTCATCGGAATTTTCGCTGCTAAATATTTGGGGCTGCTAAAAAACTAAAAAGGCCTATCCAAGCCTAACCAATTGCTGCGGCATGTAAATTTTAAATTTCCACAGAAAAGTCGGACATCGGGTAACTATAGCGGAGTTTTTGGGTCGAAAAAAGTGGTACGACACTTGACTAGCTTTGATACAGTTCATCAGTTCGCTTTGTCATATAGATACTCTTATCGTGTCCGTTATTGATACTGCTTCAGTATGTGTTGCTTTTTTTCACAAAGAGGAGGTTTATGTACTATTGGTGAGAACGATATATGCCTAATGCTGTTCCATAGACGAAACTTTATTTTTCACTATCTTTTACCTTGTCCTATGTTTTTGTATTAATCATCAATCTTTCCATTTGCATGAGGTTGGCAACACGTTTTTTCAATCATTCAACCGTCACGAGATTTGATTATTTTCGAATAACGATTAATTTAGCAAATTTGAAAATAGGCTGTGCGTCTAGTAGCTGCCAGCTAGATTGCTGAGCGAGGGCTTTGGATTCGATACGCACGTCGACCAAAGTTTTCATTTAGGAATTTTTGAGTAGGAAACTTTTTTATTGCTTTTTTTTTCGGATGGGAAATAATCAAATGACTCCTCCCGCTCTGGGTGGAGCAGGAGGAAGTGTCAGACTTTTACTGACTAAAACCCATCCATGTTCCTTCATCGCCCTTTGTGTTCCGGGGCCACGGTATCTCTTTCGAACAGTCCCGCAGCCCCGGTTGAGTAGCAGCCTGGAGTCTAAATTTTTCCCCGTTGATTATTATCATAGGGTCACTCTCTATTAGCAGGGGCATGTTGTATGGTCTGTCATACAAACGGTGTTATCTGTTTGCACACGCTCGCCGTTTTGGGAAACGCCGAAGGCAAATTCACCTTGCCCTATGAAGAACTTTACACCCTGTTCTTCAAACCCTTAGGTATAAAGAACAGGGTTTATAGTTCTTCATCCCCGTAGAGAGGGGAGGATCCTCCGATCAGAAAGTTGTTCACACATAAACTGTCACTTACGGGATATCTTCCGTGATTGTCTATTATTTTGAGCTCCCGATATTCATACAACAAGCGATCATGGCGCTTGCAACAGCGTCGAAATATCGGGAGCTCAAAATAATAGACAATCACGGAAGATATCCCGTAAGTGACAGTTTATGTGTAAGTGTAAACTGTGAAAGTTTAAAACAGTGTCAGAAAGTTGTTGTATCTGGTGGGGCTACTTCCCGACGTTGACGTTGTGGTCGGGTTTTTCTATATGGTCGTAAGTCGCGGAGAATATCGCCATTTTAGGAATTGGAGGTTAGTTCTGCATTTGTGACATAGATGGCGTTGTAGTACTTTTTGTAGTGCCACTACCTTTTCCACTACAGCTTTTTCTTTTTTACCCGACTGCCAAGAAAGACTTATGTTTTCGCGCGTATCTTTTATGTTTCTTTGCAAATTTCTTTATTACCTCGCATGTTTCACATGGCTGGATATATTTCGACGATTACGGTATCATTAGATTCGTCTCAAAAATCCAAGCGTAGACAGGTGTCAAAAAAAACTAACAACAAAACAAACAAACTAAAAACAAGCGCTAAATTAATGGTTGTCGTAAGTCGTTAATATTTTTTTAACAACCAAACCTATCGAGTAGGGAATCAAAATGAAGGAAATTAAAAGGAGATTGGCGCTTCCCATGACCCAAGGGCTCGCTTTGACCTTGGCTCTTGGACATATTACCGGCTGACAGCGTTAAGGAGAGTTTTTCGATGCCTTTTTATAGTTTGTTATTAGTTTATTTATTTTATTTCATTTAATAGTATTTAATTAATAATATAGGTACATAATACAATTTGTAATCGGGTTTTTTGATACTACGAAAAGTTACTTGATAAATTATGTCAATTAATTTTATCACACACACTCGTATTCTGCAAACATCCACGAGCAAACTATTTTCATCCTAAATTCACGCTGTTCTCTCAAATTAATACATCAATTTTCACCATCCGTACTAGGACCTCAGCTTTATCCCTCAGCACCTGGCGCCTAATAGTACTGATTGTGATGACGTCGTTACACAAGTAGGTAATGACGTCACTCCTTCATTAACAGGTCAGTCTGACTTCCAATTGTTTTGATAATGTCTTTCGGGTCTAAGCTGAGTTTCCGAACTATTTCAAAATGGAGGAAACGTTTATTGAAGAGTTTGATGGTGTAATTGGATATTAAAATTTAGTCTATTTCCCATTTTTTATTCTTTTTTATCGTGTGTTAGTTTTTATGCCACCCATGTGTCTCTGACTTGGTTTTACATGCCGTCGAGAAATATATCTCCGGCATTTTGTTTCCGTCACGACGTTTTCCTTCACCGAAGCTTGTGATAATTTTACAATACCGCACATGAAGAATCAGAGTAGCGTGCTTTAGGTTCGAACTCGTGACCTATGACTTGGCAGTCCGACGGTCACACCACCAGGCTATCACTGCTTTATTTCGACGCGGCTGCTTAACTGATCATACAAAAACAATATTTCATTCTATCTTATTTGTTACGTTATCGGTTAAACATACATGTTTACGTTTACGATACTGAATGAATGAATGTTTACGTTTTGACGTTATCGGTTAAACATAATGACAGTATTGACAATAGATTTCTCCTTATTGACCAAAAACGAACATTTATTTTTGAGGCAAGGGAGACACGATTACGTTAATAATGCTTCTTTACATAGAAATATAAAAAACAGGAGAAGTGGCAAGGGGGCGTGTTGGTTTCGCCACGACGGGCGCACGTTAAGCATGTCATAGGCAAATGGCCGTTTCCGTGAACTAGTGTGCTTACGACCGCGATCGTGACAATTTATAAGATTGCCGTGTTGTTCATTGGTTTCTTGTAAAAACCGAAGCATAAACAAAAATTTTGTGAATCATAGAATCACTTTCTACAAGTATTTCACTTTTAAAACCATGAAAAACAACAAATCATAAAATATTTCTATCTCTTAGTATGTTATTTTTGTTTTCAAATATGACAGCGACTGTACTATTTTTGCAACAAATACACTGCTCCTTAACCACTACCAAAGTTTATCGCTAAGTGACTGGACAAGCAATGTAAAAATAACATAACGATACTTTTTTAAACGGATGCATCGCGTAGTACGGTCGCTGCTTCTTGCGACGAGTAAGGATGGGCTTGTGCATCGACCATGTCGATTGACGAATGAAATATTACTATTATAATTTGTTTTTCAATATATCAACCGTTTTAACTTGATTGGAAGATCGAAGTCGAATAATGTTTTTTACGTAAGTATTTTAATTATTTTACAGCGTAGTAGGGAAAAATGCGTAACTAACTTTCGTAAAAATATGTAATTAAATTTCAGTTTATTAATCACTGGAGTGTTTTTGGCTTTGAATTATCATAATATATAATGCCTTATCCTCGTGCTATTTCCTTACTTTTTATGTTTTTTTTTTTTGTATTTTACTTCCATTAAAGTTTAGAATGCCTTATAGTAATCGGCATGGTTCAGATAATATAATAGTGACTTTTCCTTAAAATAACTCAACATTCTCATGCTATTTATTTGTTAGGCATGGGTTTGTTTTTATTTATTAAACATGTTTTACTAACTAGGCTTTTTTATAACAAAAATCTATTACCCACGGAGTAATAGCGTAACACACTTATAGTAGGAATCAATTTCATTATGTCAGTACAACAGCATTCATTGATTTACATATTTACTTTGTTGCTCAGATCAATTTTTCGAACACATGAAGATTCGATAACTTTCCGATTTAGTCAATCACTAGCGTAGGTATTAAATTAAATTGCATGCACTGTGCAAAAGCACAGCACTACGATAGCGACCGATGTTGTTGTGTGGGTAAGTTGTTCGGTGCATGGTTTATAATTGTTTGTGTAGTACGTTCTGTTTTAAGCAATGCAAGTGTGTGCGCGACTGCGTATCTATTGCTTTTACTAAACTGTATGTGTAGTAGTTGCCGCGTGGTAGGGGCGAAAAGAAGACAGACGGTACCGATACATTTTCGTCTAGCGGGCATATCTCCTTGTTTTATATATCTATGCTTCTTTACATTACATATTATAAAACAAAGTTACTCCCGCGTTTTGTACGCTTAGATCTTTTAAACTACGCAACAGATTTTAATGAAGTTTTCAGCAATAGATGAAGTGATTCAAGAGAAAGGTATAAATGTATAACATTGCACCCGTGCGAAGCCGGGGCGGGTCGCTAGTTTAATAATAAATGTTAAACCTAGGTATTGAACGGTTTTAACAGCACTTAAAGTGTCATTAGTGCATTGCTAAGTAGTCTTGCATTATGAGCTTTTTCGTACTGAACTATTGCGTATTTTTAAACTATACTAATGTCGTTTTAAATGATAAAAGAAAAGTTACCACACCCCATTATATGAGACTTCAATATAAGTGCCGAAATGTGGTACCCCTTTAGGTCACAGTTAAACGTATAGGTATACACTAAGCAAAAACCGTTTCTTTTTTCGCACTGTAATAATTAATGTTGTACTTACGTTTTCACGAAAATGGTATTTTAGGTATTTTGAAAATGGTCTTGGGAAACGTAACGTTTGTGCTTACTGCTGAGAAGCACAATTTCCTGCCGTGAGTCTTCAAGTCGCGAAAGCGCATAGCTTACTTCTAGACAAGCCTGTACCGCTAACGAGCTAATCATTAGCTTACCATCAGGGGAGCCGATACGGTCTAAAGCCAGACAAGTGTCAATTTAGGATACTCGGAGATGATGCTAGGCAACGCAGACTGTTAATATCTCTCGCTTATTTACTAACGAAATAGGACTTATCTCAAAGTAGAAACAGTTATATCACGAGAGAATCTCGTTTGAATATTAATAAGTGTTTATATTTCATTGTTCGTAATTGTACAACTCTTCTTTATTCGTCACAAAAAACTAAGTCAAAACACACATCATTTCGCCAGTTATATTTAAATTGCATGTAAGTAATAGGGAGCAAGCGTATTGCCATCAACCGTGCACAAATCCAGTCTCCGGGGCTGCTACAGGCGTGATTTTATATGAGCAAACTTACTGTAATACGGCTTTGCATGAATGGACTCACAAGATGACCTCCCTTTTAATTATTCCTTTCTTTTTTAAATTATCTCTTTCCAAAAGAACATTCTCGAATATAAAGGGTGTAACAAGACGCATAACGAAGCCGAACGGTACTTGTTCTCCCTCATCATCACCCAATCTTGCGATCATTTTTTGTTCTAAACCATACCTCTAGTTACGGATATATTGGGGGTCAAAGTTCCAACTTTAGCACAAGTTTTTTTGTTAAACATGTTTTCAATGTAAGATATTTGAGTGCTGTTAACCCCTCCACGACCCCTGTAATATTCAATTCATTCATAACCACAATGTTTTGAGAGCGTTACATTGAGTCCTACCGTAAAACGTGATTTTTCACCCCAAAAAAAAGTCGTTTCCCAGCAATACATTTTGCGTAAAGTTACATTGCGTTGCGCTTAGTTTGATGTACCTATTACTTGGTTGACGGCTTCGTTAAGGGTCTTGTTACACCCTGTATTACTGACAAAGAAGAATTATTCAGATAGTAGTAAGTTGAACTAGGGACAATTACGTTAAATTAAGTAAAAGTCCTGCTCACACCTCACACACCGGCAGCATATTTTAAAATTATGACACATAAAATTCATGTCCACTTAAGTTGAGCAAAAGGTAGTGAAGACATAAAATTATTTGCAAACACCGTCCCTTTAGGCTACCCGTAGAGGAACGGAGCGAGGAATCCACAAAGAGTCGTCCAGCTAACCATTGAACAGGAGCGGCTTATAGGCGCGATGTATTAGCTACAAAGCGTTCAACCCGGAGCAAAACCGTTAACCCGTCACTGCCGGGGCTTCTCTGTTCCCTGACCATTATAATCCGGATCTATTCAGAGTTCAGCGAATCGATTTCTTCTAGGCAAGCGTGCTCCACCCTAGGCCGTGTCATCGCTTCACGTCAGGTGAGTTGCGATCAAACGCATGCCTATGTAATATAAAAAAGTGAGTAAATTAAAATACGAGTGTGCATATAATCTGCGATGTCACATTGTTGTGGACACGACGCCATACGGCATCTACCGGATTGTGTATACAACACTACACCACCCGAGTAGGTCGCAACACAAACTAGATCAAACATCGATAAGACGATAACATCAACAGTATCTACAGACTACTAGCGACATCTAACATTCGACGTGTGAAGTGACCGTGACATCAACGAAGGTTACAACCACATACAAGCATGAGATGGTGAAGACACACACTAATTTGTGAAAACCATCTATTTAAACCCGCACCACCGAGGAACTAGTCACTCATTCATATCCAGCCTGTGCCTTTGCTGTCCTCCCCAGCGACGCGACGCCCAAAGCCGAGGCTCGTATCCCACAGGGGGTGCCCTTAGCGAGTGGTCGCTTAGTTTTTAAGTTTAATTTAAGCCCCTGGCTGGAGGCCTTAGAATCACTTTTAAGGCGTCCACAGGATTTGCCCGATTAAGCAGTAGCCAGCCTCAGAGGCTGAACTGCGAGAAGCCACATCAAAAAAAAAAAAAGGAACTAGTCACTCGCTACTTAGAAGGCACAGTGGGCGATAGCCCCGCAGTCACCACTGTTTTTATAAGCTTGACCTGAGCGGAGGCCCCATCGCCCTCAGGGATAGCCTAGCAAGGAGGTGAAGGAATAGGATAGCCCCGCAGTCCATCCATAGTTCCACTAATAGGTTTAATCTTAGACTCTTAGTCTAACTTTGTTTGTTAAAGTCAGTCAAGTGTTTGAAGTAAAGAGAATAAACACCTATTTCTCATCCAACGTTGGTCTTATTCCACCGCAACCATTACAGGGGGCGTAAAATGGCTGTTTTATCAGAATCAAATTCGTCCATTTTAAGAGTTTTAAAATTTTAAAACTCTTAAAATGGACTTTGTGGTCATAATCATAAAGACCATTTTAAATTTTTAACGTGATTCATATTATGATTCAGATAAAGCTTCCATTTTAGGCACCCTGTACTATTTAAAAAAAAATGAATACTAATTTTCACTGCACTGACTGACCACTATAAAAGTCCTGGATTTTGTAGAATTTTAAAGTTAATTTGTTCCCATTGTAATCCCAACATAATTTTGTGTTTTTTAAACAATTTGTTTCGCACACTACTTCATACAATATTTTGAGCAACACGAAAACATTTTGCAACATGCGTATGCGGTTTTACTAACTCCACACGAATGTGCTTCTTTCCGCTCCTCTCCACTGCAATAGACAAGCTACCTTACAATGTGTGCATAGACAACTGAAGGTTAATGGGTTCACAGTGTTGGTACGTGTCCATCGGTTCTCTTATCTTCACTTTGTTATAAAATACTGAAGATTCTATAGCTGCCATTTTGTCGCCACTCGCTGTAAAGTGCACTCTAAATAATATGAGCAAGATAAACTGCTTATTTTCATTTTTAAAAGTGTTGTGCTAAGTGTGGATGTAGCGTGCGAATGTCAAGAACGTTGTGTAAACTTTTCAATAGATGTTGACATCTCTAACCTTTCGTCTTCTAGGTCCAATTTAACTCAATGATGTAATTATGGGTTTATGGGTTTCGTGCTATGAAAAAACACTGAGCGATAGTCTGTTTCTAGCAAAACTAACGAATTACTTGAGATTACAACTTAGCACAATAACACGGGGCACAATGAATCGGGTACAGTTCCAAGAGGTCTTAACTAGGCCGCGATCAGAGACTGACTGACTGTCGTCCTGGCGCAGAGTTTACCATCTTGACTCCGTGACAAGTGACACTGTGGTGTGGGTAGCCTTGTAAGTAGATTGCGTGATGTCACCACCGTGTACTTGTGATTCATTTTAAGCCCGTACCAATGACCGTCTCCGACATATATATTATGTTACGGCTAAAGGTAAACTTAAGATTAGCCGGCCAAACTTAACATAACCTAACCTAACTTAAGTTTAGCCGGCTAATCTTAACTTTATGTTCACACCTACCTTTAGCCGTAGGTAACTTATACATAAATAAGAATTTCACGTGTAATTTTTCTATGAAAGAAGAAGAAACATCTCAATTAAATCTTAACGAGCTGTCCTTGTTATTGTAATATTGACTCTATAATTTATCTATATATATACAAACAAATATATAAAACTGAAGTGTCTGTTTGTAATATCAAAATAACAAATGAGGTTGGCTTGCAGGTGGAGGTCTGCCCCCCGGAGCGAGACGGAATGGGACACCGTCACCTCCTTCTGCAAAGCAGTCATGCTAGCGAAGGAGGCAGCGGAACGTGAGAGGGAGAGAACCTCACGTCCCAGCCGCCGCGGGAGACGCACCGGGCGTCGGTGCGTCGTCGCCACGTGGTGGCCCCGTGCCACCGTAGGAGCGGGCCTGTGGACGGTGAGCTATGGGCTAGGTCGCCGTCTGTCCGTCTTATGACGACAGGCCGTGTCGACGGCGCGTTCGTGTTCCACGCGCGCCTCAAAGAGATGTCAGCAATAGGAAGGGGTCCGCAAGGGCCGATACCTGGGCTGCGGGACTGTTCGAAAGAGATACCTTGGCCCCGGAACACAAAGGGTGATGAAGGAACATGGAGGAGGGTTTTACTCAGTAAAAGTTTGTCACTCCCTCCTGCTCAGCCCGGAGCGGGAGGTTTTATTTGAAGATTCCAGTTACTTCCAGGTACTTTCCGAACCACAAAGGAAACGCGGTATGCAATGAGTAGTCACCACTTTACGTACTAACATAGGCAAGCATGGCTTATTTTGGAGGTTGATCCGTGCGGCTGTTATTTTTCTGCCACAAGCTCCGAGTAAAAGTGAATGTGTTACTCGTATGTTTGCCCGAGTGATATGTGAAATTTTGTTCCTAATTTTAAAATTAAACTAAATTAGTAATTAAGTAGATAGCATAGTAAATTCTACGTAAATTTCGAGTGTCTACCTCTTACGGTTCACAAGATACAACTCTGTGACAGACGGATGGATAGACGGACAGACAGCAGAGCCTTGTGCATAGGCGTTGGTACCCTGAGGGTACAAAACCCTACCAAGACAAACAAGGGGTCAATGACAATTGAAACAAATGCTAGACTCAAATAAATAGCAGACAGAAGACAACACAAAAATATACGAAACTATGTAGTTAAAATGAAAACTTTTCAAACAATTTCTATGAATTTAAATGCTTTTGAAATGGAACTATAAACTACAGTTTATTCTTCTATACATACTAAATGAATAAAATTGAAGTGTTTGTTTGTGATATTAAAATAAAAGCTTTTTACTGAATGCATATTTATGAAAATATATACGGCACAAGCACAGACTATTAAAAAAATAATTGTCTATATGTCTGTCTGTTTGATCCGGCTAATCTCCGAAACAGCTTGACCGATTTAGACAGGAGTTGTACTGGTAGATAGCTGATGTTATAAGGAATAACTTAGTTTAGCTACTTTTATATTGGAAAAATAACAGGATTCTGGGGAAAAAAAGTAAAACCTTTGAATTTGGTCAATCTGATTTAAAAACGGAAGTAAATTTTTTTTAATAATAATTTCACGCAAACGAAGGTCGCGGGCAACAGCTAGTTCTGTAATTAATACAAAGCCAATGACCGAGCTAATACTAGGGAAAACGGTATGACGGTTAGAACTTCAGTAATTAACGAAAGAATTTGTAAACTTAAGATTTCTTTGTGTTTGTAATAATTAAACATTATAACAAATTAGTTCTCGAACAAAAAGACTCAAAAAACTGGCCAAGTGTGAGACAGACTCGCGCATGAAGGGTCCCGTACCATCGTAGTAGGAAAGCCCCGTTTAATTTTTAATGTATTTTCATTATTTGTTGTTATAGCGGCAACAGAAATAGACATTCTGTGAAAATGTCAACTGTCTAACTATTACGATTTGACGACCCGCATAGCGCAGCGGTAGTGAGGCTGCCTTACGTTCTTAGGGTCCCGGGTTCGAATCCCGGTAGGAGCAAATGTTTGTGTGATGAGCATGGACAATTGTTTCCGAGTCAGGGTTGTTTTTATGTATAATAAGTATGTATTTACAAACAAAAAGTATATATGTATCTATCAACTATCTGGTGTCCACGACACAAGCCTCGTTGCTTAGTGTGGCACCTAGATGGCGCTGTGTGTAATGTCCAGCGATATATATATATGTGTATATATATATATATATAACGGATCATGAGATACAGCCCGCTGACAGACAGAGGAACTGATAGTGTAGGCTTAGTAATAGCGTTCTATTGGTTACCCATCATGTATGGAACCCTAAAAATAAAAATAGTCTCTAAATATTGTCACTCTACGTTAATTTATGAGTACAACATTTAAATTCAAACGTCGTTGCGTCGGGGGACCGCTTTGTTTATCACTTTATGTACGTATCTCATCTGCTTGTACTAAGAGGTCTACTTAGCACCCCTCTTTGTTGGTCGGGGGTTAAAAACTAATATCATAATTGGGTGAAATAATAGTCTCCTTTATTATATGCATGAATTGATAAGCCAGCGAATAATATATGTACGAGAGCAGCGGTGGCCCAGTGGTGGCGGCCTCGACTTACGAACAGTAAGTCATGGGTTCGAACCCATGGCAGGCGCATTACTTTGTGTAATTTATTTCATTACCATTGCTCAAACGCTGAAGGAAAACATTGAGGGTCACGTCCTAGAACCAAAAATTCGAAGACATGTGACATCTACCAACCCGCACTGGGCCCACGTGATGGATTATAACCCATTCCCTCTCATAGAGAGGAGGCCGAGTGTCCCAGCAGTGGGAACATTATAGGCTGATTGATTATACTTATGCAGCGAATGATATTGTATTCGATGATTTATTTACTGGTCACAAATCTAATCACTCCGGGACTGTTACTGAGAAATTCTTGATGAAAAAACCTATTAACACTGTCCGACCTGGGAATCGAACCTCATGCTCAGCAGTCGCACTTGCAAACATTTAGATTAACGATTTTTTTTTATTGCTCCACGGGGTAGCAAACCGGAATATTTGGTATTAATTTCAGCTTGATACCGCCACGCATTCCTGAGAAAAAGGGTCTTGACAGACAGACAGACGGACAACAAAGTGATCCTTTACAGGTTCCGTTTTGCCGATTGAGGAACTGAACCCTAAAAATTAGTATGTACAAAAACATCACCTGTGTAAAATCCTGAAATGCCTTAAGACGTTAACGCTCTCAGCGTTAAAGCACGCAACGGTACGGTACGGGGCTGGTACGGTTAGCGATCTACGGTCGTACGCATAAGCAAGGTAGTTACATAGGTCTACAAAGTTGGCAGAGAACATTTTCGATAAATAGTGTTACAGCAAAATTAGACCGATTTTAGATTTTCCATACAAACAGAAATTTCCAATTATCTTTTTTTTTTAAAGACTTTTGTTCCCTGTCAACATTTTAAACATATAATTACGTATCCTGCTTATGCGTTTGAAGCTTCATACAAATCGGTACACTTATTTCGAAAACAAATGAGTTCAAAGTTTGTATGAAACGCTCTTAGAATAATGTAACCAGCTGGTTTGAAGAAGATCTAAAGAATCACCCTCCATTGCATGGCGCTCTTAATTTATTATAACTGGCTAACATAAATTTCTTCAGAGATTACAACCATGACGGTATGAAAAATATTTTTATAGAAGGTGTGCAAATAGACACAGTTGATGCTAAAGACTTTAAAAATTGCAACAAAGAAGAGATAAAAAAAAAAGAATATTTCACGGCAGAGGTGTAAACAGAAAGATAAAAAATCTGAAGCACAGAGTAATACAGAAGGGCAGCTCCTTAAAAAAACATTTAAATAAAGCGTGTAACAAGACCCTTAACGAAGCCGAAAGACTCTTGTTGTCCCCGTTATTGCGATCATTTTTTTGTTCTAGACCATACCTGGGTACCTTCGTGTAGCAGAGATATTGGGGGTCAAAGTTCCAACTTTTTACAAGTTTTTTTTTTTAAATACATGTCGCCGCGCGCCGTCCTCGATTGCGCGCGCGCCTCCGATCATACGACTTCATCATACTACCGTAGCTAATACGCATAATCTTCTCTACGCCTACGCCTGTTAGCGCGATGACATACAATGCGGCGCGCGGCGGTGGCGCGGTGTCGGACGACACAACTCCGCACGAGTCTTGTGTGCTCACGCGACGCGTCTAGCGTGATAAGTTACTAGGCTGTTGCCGTTGGCTATCTTGCTTTTTACATACTTGTATGTAGTCGACTTAGATTGATGTACAGAATGCTTGGCTGATATTATTTTGCCACAGTGGAAAAAGGCGCACGCACGCATAGACATTAACACACGGCGATCTCAAAGAAATGGCAGACATGAGTGCACTCGCTGTACTTGAAGCATGTCTGAGTGTGCGTGTGATTTCGCACTTTGTGTGGAGCCAACCTTCTGTTACTCTGCCTGTCTTTGGTCGAGGGTCGTGTTCTGTCGTAAAATCGGGGGATCCTTTCTGTTTTTATTTTTATTATTTTTCAAGTACAAAACAATTAAAACTTTTCGTGAGAAAGGAAGGGATTTGAAGCGTGTAATGACGGGATTTGAGTAAAATATGAATTGAAATAAAATTGTTTGCGAAACTTTTGGGAAGGTTTGAAAGAAGTATTTTGAGATGGGAATTCTTGGAGATGAATTTGTAATCATTGATATAGAACAGATTGGTATAATATTTGTGTATTGAAATGGAAGAGTTGAAGAAAATTCATTGGTCTAATTTAGGGTCACGCTGTATTCAGAAATTAGGCTAGGCATAAAAGAATGAACAATAAGAATAACTTTTTTACCAACGAAAAAAAGAAGGAGGATCTCAAGTCGACACGTATTCTATGCATGAATGCATACACACTACAGGGGGCCTAAAATGGCTACTTTATCAGAATCATAATACGAATCACGTTAAAAATTTAAAACTCTTAAAATGGACTGTGTAGTCATAACCTTATAGACCATTTTAAGAATTTTAAATTTTTGGCATAATAAGTGGCTTCTAGTGGTGGATTTCTTGTCAAGCCATTAAGGGACCACGGAAACAGGGTAAGGGAAAATTGCCGCTTTAGCAGAATCATAATAGTTGGTTGGTTGGTTGTATGGTTCAGAGATCACACTATTCACAAACACACACGATTACAAATCACGAAACGCATAAAATTAATAGTAGGTTTGTTAACACTAGTAATACAATAACCACATAAAATCTTTAAGTAATGGCACATCAAACGAGCACTAGCCGGCTTGGGGCTTGGCGGCGACCGGCCAAGAATTTTAACGTAATTCATATTATTATAATATTATGATTCTGCTAAAGCGGCCATTTTAGGCACCCTGTTTCCGTGGTCCCTTAATGGCTTAACAAGAAATCCATCACTAGCAGTCACTTATTATGCCTACAGTCATCCACACAAAAATATCCATGGTATCTCGCATAGATCTAGGTCACAGCAGGCTGAACATCAGTGTTAACAAATAAAGTATGAGGTGGTCTTCTACTGAAACTCCGTACTATGCTAGGCTAGCTCAAGGTCTAAGACTTGCGGTACGCAGAAAGTTCTGGCGATGAAAAATAAATAAATAGTGAAACATCAGAACAGATCATTTAGTGCCTAGCCTTTTCTTTACTTTGTAGGGGTCGGTTTCCAGTCTAACTGGATGCAACTGAATACCAGTGTTTTACATGGAGCGACTGCCTATCTGACATCCGCAACCTAGTTAGTACTGGGTAATGTGATTACCCTTAGTAAGACTGGCTGTTAGACTTTTGGGCCACTGACTACCTGTTACGACTGTCAAAGATCTAAAGATGACAGCCGGTACCAACGGCTTAACGACGTTCTGAGGCACGGAGGAAATTCGGTACGTAATGGGTGATCACCCATCTACGGACAACCTAGGCAGAAGATCGACCTGAGCGGCGATTATTACGTAGCCACGAGCTCCTCTCAAAATCAGAACAGTTAAGCGATCTCCAGAAAACGATTTTTTAATTCATTGCAGAGCAAAGTCGCACAATAAGCAGGTTTCGTTGACTAATGAAGTAGTATATAATTTAAAGGGTTACGTACTTGTCGATTTTCTGCCAAACTTTTGCTGGAAGCATCCCTGCCCATTTTGCGATTCTCGTTTCCATAGATTTTGTTACGAATTTTACGAAAATCTCAACAAAATCCCTGAAATATTTTGTAAAACACAGTACTGAATTTAACACCGTAAAAAGTAAGAGAGATCAATCACCTTTGTGATTGAATTACACAAAAATAAAAAATAATGAACTCAAAATAAACTTTTGTTTTACGTAAAACATTAAAATGTTCATCTAATTTCATTTCCTTTTAGGGGTTTTGTTTCCTTTCAACTTCGGAAACTTTTTGAAATCATCTTGTCAGTTAAATTTTGTATTTGGAACAACCGCGCTACTTCCTACACTTATTGTTTTTTTTTTTTGTTGCAAGACATTTCATGAAAAAAAAAGACAATCAAATTTTTATAACCAACCTATAGTCGAGTGCAATAATTAGACAATAAGGTGGAACGAAGTTTATAGTGATCGGATTTTCATGGGACTTTTTCCTTGAGTTTCTAGAAGAGTGGGGAAGAAAGTAAAAAAAAATTCGCGACTTTTTTTTTTAATTTCCTCTGAAATATTTTTTTTTTCGTTTATGAATAACTTCAAATTCATATTGTGGCGTAATAGTATGACCTGCGCGCATCCATTAAACGCATTGGCGTTTCACTTCACACGTAAAAGTAGTTTTCTTGAGTATTTTTACGTCCAATTTGCTGTGTAAAAGCATTAGTTACCATTTCAAAAGAAATTTAAGTCGTAAAAGTCGATATTTTAGAAATTGTTGAAGAAAATAGGAAGTTTAAAAAATACTTGAAATATGCATTACATCGACAATAATGAACAAAGAAACAGCCCAAATTGGCATTTAATGGATGCACGCAGGTCACACTATTACGCCACAATATGAATTCGTTGAATTTGAAGTTACTCATAAACGAAAAAAAAAAAAAAACTAGAGGAAATTAAAAAAAAAAGTCGCGAGCTGTGACATTTTTTTTAACTATCTTCTCCACTCCTCTGGGAACTCAATAAAAAAAGTCTCATGAAAATCCGACCACTATAAACTTCGTTCCACCTTTTGAATATTTTTTGTCTTATTGCACTCGGCTATTACAGCGAAAGGCAAATATAGAAAGCAAATGTGAGTAAAAATGCCCTAGAAAGACATACACTGATCTTATTGATGATGTTCTTCAGAGAGCTCACGGGGCCTAAAATGGCCACTTTATCAGAATCATAATACGAATCACGTTAAAAATTTAAAACTCTTAAAATGGACTTTGTATTCATAACCATAAAGACCATTTTAAGGATTTTAAATGTTTAACGTGATTCATATATGATTCTGATAAAGCTTCCATTTTAGGACTCCAGGTGTGAGAATTCGCAACCGGCGTGCGTGTATGCAGAATACGTATTAACGTGGACGAAACAAGAGGATCGTACCGGTGTCATTCGGTAGTTATAGCGTACTCATAACATCATTACGCCTTGTAGTCACCAAAGGGTTAGGCAGTGATGTACCTAACATGTACACCCACATTTCCCCAGATATGTTTAAGTCCTACGTAATAAGGGGCTAGCTTATTGCCATCAACAGGGCACAAACCGAGACTAATGGAAAAAAAAACCTGAAGAAAAAACCCAATAACACTTGGCCCGACCCGGGAATCGAACCCAGGACCTTATGTTCAGTAGTCGCGCTTGCGACCACTAGACCAACGAAACAGTTTTGGCCTACTCCTATGGGAAAAATTATCAATTTATGTAGGTATGTATGTCAAATAATAATATCATCATATTAGCGCTTTAGTGAATGCTAATAATTGTTATAATAGGAAGCTACAAATGATCCCCGAGGGCCATAGGCTATATTTACAACGTGCCTGTGTGACAATTTCCGACCAAAACGCGAGCGAAGCCGCAGGCAACAGCTAGTAGTTTATAATAGAGCAGTACCGGGAATCGCACATAGCTTAGTGAAAAACCAGCCTTTAATTTCCTCACAGCTGGAAAACATAACTGCCGTCCAAAGGCTTCACGGGCCCAGTGTCGGATGGTCATTTCTTCGAATTTTATTTCTAGGAAATGCCGCCTTCTGCACGATATTTTCGATTCAAATGGTTGATTACACTCTGATATTTACTTACTTTTACCTAGCGACCCGTACCGGCTTTGTACGGTTGCAATGTTTTAAATATAAACCTTCGTCTTGAATCACTTTTTCTTTTTTTTTTCGGATTGGAAAGTCATCAAACATACCCTCCCGCTCTGGGCTGAGCAGGAGGGAGTGTCAGACTGTTACTGACTAAAACCCATCCATGTTCCTTCCTTTGCCCTTTGTGTTCCAGGGCCGCGGTATCTCTTTCGAATAGTCCCGCAACCCTGGCAGGCATCGGTCCTTTCGGACCCCTTCCTGTTTGCTGACTCTCTTTGAGGCACGCGTGGAACACGAACGCGCCGTCGACACGGCCTGTCGTCATAAGACGGACGGACGACGAGCTAGCCCATAGCTCACCGTCCACAGGCCCGCGCCTACCCACCCCCATGGCCCCCGACGCCCGGTGAGTCTCCCGCGGCGGCTGGGACGTGAGGTTCTCTCCCTCTCACGTTCCGCCACCTCCTTCGCTAGTCTTGAATCACTCTATCTATTAAAAAAAACCCCATCAAAAACCGTTGCGTAGTTTTAAAGATCAAAGCATACATAGGGAAAGACAGCGGGAAGCGACTTTATTTTGTACTATGTAGTGAAGAAGCTGAAGTCCAACATAGATTAATTACTTAACTAAAAGATTTCCTTTAGTCAACAAGAACATCCTTATTTTCCATTCCACCTTGAAAACATCATCCAAATTATAAGCTCTTAAAAGACAAAATCCAATTAATAATGCGATGTATTGTGGCAAAGACTTTATTTACCTTATAATTGAATAAGAAAACGTTGTTTTTACAGCCTTTTAAACAATTATACGAATGTTTTCCCGTTTCTTTTGTGTTATTTTGGAGATCCTCTCGTATTCTAAGAAAAATAATAGGAGACAGGAACTTACGAAGGGTATTTTTACGCAATTTCTTTCTAGAATTATGAGAGTAACGTTTCATAATAAATATTTTATGTTACAGTGTCTTAACAGTCATATTTTTAGAAAAAATGGGACTGTTTTGATCAGAATTTGTGAAATGTATTATTATCAGCCTCGACATTCAATTATGGTCTTGAAGATAGAGATGATATGAGATGATGATGAGAAGATATGGGATCTGCACTAAGAACAGTTTTGAGCTAGACAAGTATACGATTTTTTTAATGTCATAGATGTTTTGGGTTCCGTTACCAAATGGCAAAAAAACGGAACCCTTATAGATTCGTCCTGTCCGTCTGTCTGTTTACTCTGAGACTATTGGCTCCACACAGTTGAAATTTATAGAATAGATGTCTTTTATGAACCTCTACAGAAGAGTGTTGTGAAATTGGAAAAAATATAAAAATAGGGATGGCCTCCATACATGTAATAGTTATATAACATATATTATATATATATACAATTTATTAAAAAAAAAAAAAATATCTATGTTTCTACTAGATATCAAAAATGATATATCTTAAGTCAATGATTGATGAGATATTCGCTTCTAAGGCCGTCAAAATTGTTCCCCCGCCCCGCTATTTTTAAAGAAACAGAAGGGAAATCCAGAAAAAATGAGGCTTTGTAGAATGTAAAAGGACCTATCAATGAACATTGGTTTAAAAATATTTTTTTGAGAAATGAGACTTGTTTTGAGTGTAAATTGACATTTAATAAGCATTAAAAATATTGTTTGGTACTACGGAACCTTTTGTGAGCGAGTCCAAGTCTTACTTTGCCGGTTTTTCTCATCTAATCGTAGTTCTACAGAATTAAAGGTCTATTTATCACTTTAATAATCTTCTTTAGTCCTTTCTTTTGTATTATCATTTCCTGCCCTGGGATTGTTACTTGGGGTCGGCGCAACACGTTTTTGTCTTCCATTTTCCCCTGTCAATCGTCACGCTATCATTTACTCCTTTTCCCTTCATATAATTCCTCACGCAATCCATCCTGGTCATTTCTATAGAATGTCCATTCGATTTTAAGAGTCATGATGCTTGAAAGATTCTACAAATTCTAAAAAAAATAGATTTCAAGATTAACATACCTAATAGATGCTTGAAGATACCACTCAAAACTCTTAATGATGTGCTCCAAACTTTACAAAATATAATTCAAAACAAACGTCGATACAAATACCACTTTGACATGAAATAATATTTTATTTATCCTCACATTATAATATACGGCCAAAGTTATAAACTAAAGTTTATATTTACTGCACAAGTCTAAAACTATGCAAATTGCTGTTTGGGTTTTAGTAATGACATTGTTTGTTACAAACAAATATAAGCAAATTCGAAGTGTAAAGCGAATGCGAAAATGGTTTAAATAAAAAAAAAACCTAAAATGTCGGTCTCATAACCGAAGAACATGGGTGATGCATACGATATGCCGTCAACAATGTACGGACCCTCCTATTCAGGGTCTACTTCTGTTTGAGTCCATTTGAGTATGCCGAAAGAGTTCATCAAAACCGCCATGACCCAACAGTTGAAGACCTTATTTACGCATGATAAAAGACTATTAAATACTTTTCTCAGGCGGCCAAAGAAGCTATCCTTCAACGATTGCTACATGTCAGCAACATTGATGCTCAGCGCTTCCAACATACCCAAATACTCTATGATCATTTGAAGATGTTGCAGAAATAATAAAATAAAAATCACCATAATTCACTCAAACACAATAAAAACTGAAGTCCCTGTGTAAACATTTTTGGCTCAGATCAAAGTATTTTTGGTAAAAAAACATGCACAACACTGTCATAAAAATTTTCAACGATACAGACATGATAGCCACTTTATAACTACAAAACCACTTCACAAACAAAATAAAAATTAAGTTAAAAAAACTATAAGCCGACTATGTAACAAGAATTTTTGTGATATACACTAACAACCCGACTACTGAAAAATCACGCTCTAATTAAAATCGGGGTTTTTTTTCAGTTTGTAGCCTATGTTACCCGGGCCATAATAACGA
This sequence comes from Eugnorisma glareosa, assembly GCA_947578425.1. Taxonomy (NCBI): domain Eukaryota; kingdom Metazoa; phylum Arthropoda; class Insecta; order Lepidoptera; family Noctuidae; genus Eugnorisma; species Eugnorisma glareosa. The sequence continues at coordinate 6,856,587 of OX387980.1, forward strand.
ATCGATTGACACCTTATTCATCAAAATCGGATGAATAGTTTAGGCGCTACGGAGGAACATACTTAAATACAAACATGGATACATACATAGACTGCTAAAATCATAACCCTTCCTTTTGGCTTCGCCGTAGTCGGTTAAAAAACAACTCCAATATTCCTAATGATGACGGTGACATTATAAACAGGGCAAACAAAAAATACACTCTCTCCAAATATCCCAAGACAAATTACAATTGTTTCAGAACCTTCAACGAATTTAATTTCAAGGAAAAGCTGACGCAAGAAAGACTCCAAGTGGCTCAGAAGAAAAATATAGGAAAGTTAAAACGTTCGCATCTTCGCCACGTTTCTTTTCAAAAGATAAATTGTAGGTCGGAATAGTAGGACTCTGCGAATAACTCATTGATATTTCTTGAAAAATTACCTTTGCTTATGCAAGCAATATGAACAACTATTATTTAATAGTGTGCGTATTCAAAAGGAGCTCCTGGCTAATCATAACAACCGCTAAGATCGATCTTCAGGATAATCCGTGCTTCCCTGGGTTTGTCCGTAGATGGATGACCACCCATTATATACCGAGTTTTCTGCGTGCCTCGGAAAGTACGTTAAGCCGTTGGTCCCAGCTATTATTTAGTGGCTGGAAAGTGGCCCGAAAGTCTGACAACCAGTCTAACCAAGAGGGCATCGTATTACCCAGTACTAACTGGGTTGTGGAGTCGAGATAGGCAGTCGCTCCATGTAAAATACTGGTATTCAGCTGCACCCGGTTAGACTGGAAGCCGACCCTAACAGTATAGTAGTAGTAGATAGTTGGGAAAAGGCTAGGCAGATGTTGTTGTACTCGTACATATTCAAAATGGTGATTATTATGTTTTTGCTGACTGACTCGATGGTCTAGTGGTTACAAACGCTTCTGAGCATGAGGTCCTGGGTCTCTCAGGTCGGGCAAAGTGTTATTGTTTTTTGCTATCAGGAATTTCTCAGTAGCTGTTACGGAGTCCGGATTTGTATCAAGTTAATTTCTATAGGCTCGCTCCCTATTCATCGTCATCATCATTTCAGCCAAAAGACATCCACTGCTGGATATAGGCTTCCCCCAAGTGTCGCCACATTGAATGATCCCGTGCGTCTCGCATCCAGCGGATCCCCGCAACCTTCACCAGCTCACCGTCCACAGGCCCAGAGGTTCGAATCATCTCTCAACTCTACAAATACCTACAGTGAAAAGCCTTCATTCAAATAGGCCAGCACGTCGAACAAACTTCACCCAATCAAAGTACTTAGGAACAATAATTTTAATTAGCTTCAACACCAACAATATAAGCCGTTAAGCGGCGGCGCGGCGCGGCGGTCGGGTAATGCATTCGGGGTCATGCGTCGCACGTGATATCTCATTTAGTTATAGTTAATACCTGAGTTTGTTTTGGGGAGGAAGAGATTACACTTCTATTTATTTTTAAGCTGTTTTTTAGTGTTCCAAACCTTAGTAGAAAAAATCCTTATAGGATCACTTGCCCGTCTGTCAAGAACCTTTTCCTCAAGAACACGTGAAGTTATCAAGCTGAAATTAATATCAAGTACTCAAGTCTGTAACTTCTCGTCTTTTCACGGAGGAAACTCGGTATGTTATGGGTTTAATATCGACCCCCTCTAATCAGGCGAAATTACAAATGGTCGTTCGCCCGAATTCGATTGCCTATGGAATTAAGACAAACGACCAAGACTAAGTAAATAAATTTAAAAAAAACCGCCAAGAGCGAGTCGGACTCGCGTACGAAGGGTTCCTTACCATTATCTAAAAAAAAATATCTTAATTGGCGTCAACTATGCATGTAAGGGAACCCTTACATTTTGAAGTTTTTTTTATTTTTTGGAATTTTTCCTTGTTTGTGCTGTAAGGCTTTGCTTTTTGCCAAATTTCATGATTCTAGGTCAAAGGGTAGTAGTATGTCAGTACCCGATAGGTTTTTATTCCCTTGTGAGATCGCATAATAAGCGACATAAGCAGTCATATCTTTTGATCGCGTTGATTTACAAGTTTGAATTTTTATTGCTCCAAGGGGTAGCAGACTTGAGTATTTGGTATTAATACCGCCACGCATTCCTGAGAAAAAGGGTCTTGACAGACAGACAGATGGACAACAAAGTGATCCTATAAGGGTTCCGTTTAGCCGATTGAGATACGGAACTCTAAAAAGAACGCGATTGATTACGCCCGTCTTCTAATAAACTCGTCCGGCTCCATCGTTGGTTTTTCGCAATTGAAAACTTCGTTTGCGATGACTAGTATAATGAATGCATCGGGTGCCCGAATTCGAATCAAGTCTTTCGAACTTTCGAATACGGGCAAATTAAAAATTTAATTGCGCCATTACATGGAATATTGTTCGTTGAAGCTATTGAGGTAACAGAGATCAGCAGAGCTATTGCGTATCTCTGTTGACAGTTCATAGTTACGAGTTTTGATATTCAATGACAGTTCTGCACGGGTAGCGTCGGTTGAAACCAACAAGAACGGTCATTGTATATCAATACTCGCCAAGTGATCATCGCTATGAACTGTCTACAAAGATTTGCAATGGGAACACCCAAATACTCCGAAATATTTTATTTTGATGTTCCGATTTTCAAAAGTCCGGATTTCATAAATGCGATTAATTAGTTTTTCCGATTTTCATACGTTCGAAGAATCAAATGTTCGAAGGGTTCTCGGTCCGAAAAACGACATTCCTATTTTTAATACTTCGAATAAACTACTACCTGATTTTAGTAGTTCTGAATCACTTTTCCGAATTTTATTTGTTCGAATTTCATTATATCGAAAACTATAGACCGACGTCCTTTTTGTTATATGCATTATTTGACATATATTTTTAAAGTCATGTCATCATGTTGTGCTACAAAATTTATTAACAGAAACGAATCGCTGCAAAACCGACTTCACGCAGTCTTGTCTGCGGTGGTGAGCGTCAAAACCATCTGCGACGATAAGCTCGCTTGGGGCCGCCCAAACCCCGCAGCGCCGGAGCCGTGACAGAAACAATGCTTGCTGCATTTTGCATGCCTCCTTGATGTTGCTTGCCTGCTTGCATGGTTTATGCCTGCTTGCATGCTGCATGCCTGCTTGTATACCTGCTTGCATATTGCATGCTTGCTTGCATGTTGCATGCTTGCTTGCATGCTGCATGTCTGCTTCCACGTTACATGCCTGCTTGCATGCTGCATGCTTGCTTGCATCTCCCCATTTTGCTTCCCCTGTGTTATTGATGAATCACTTCGGTTAAGTTAGATTAGAACTGTGACTGTTAAAGCGCGAAGGCGAGCAAACAAAGCGAGCGTGCCGCGGCAGCGGCCGCCGAGAGCCAGATCTCCTCTATTGTTGGTGAATCATTTGGGTTAGGTTAGGTTAGAATTGTGACCAGGGAAACTAAATATTTTTATTCAGCATTTATGTGTTTTTTTGTCTTGGTATTCAGTTTTACAAGGCGTTTTTATTTCGGAATTGAATTAATCGGCATTTTAATAATCGGAATTCGTATTTTCGATGTTTCGAATTATCATTAAGTCGGACTTTTAGTTATTCGATCTATTCAAACTCGGTATTTTGAGAATAGTAATTAGAAACGATAAGAATATTGAAATTTAGGAATTATAAAAATAGGAGTAATGATAAGTCGGAGTTGTTATATTCGGAATTTTGAACCATTCGGAATTATGAAAATCGGTATTTTGAATTCGTATTTGCGACTGACGGAATAAAGTTTTTCGTAGTGTAGTGTAGTTTATGTAGTGTACCCATTTGCAATAGCCCTGCTGATCGAAGCTAAAACTAAAGGAATCACCTCAGATGTGGTACAACAACCAGCTCTTCGTGTTTCATAAAAATATTCTTATAAACTAGCATTACCAGTTTTCATTTATTGTCGTATTGTCGGCGCCACGCTGTGTACCGTGTGTATATTCCTATCTAAACACGTATACCTACTGAGTCCAATACAGGGTACAGCCCTCCACAGACGGATGGGGTGAATTCAGAATATCATACTAAGATGACCGGTACAAGATAGTATTTCAGGAATGTTATGGGAATCCAATAAAGATTTATTTTATTTCCTCATACGCAATGCATGGTTACAGTGGTAAAATGCACGTAGCCAACGGCAAGCGCGACGACGAGTTCGATGAACTCTGTAACTAGGCAGGAAGTGAAAAGGTGAGAAAAATCCAGTGGAATATGATTCAAAATAAGGATCTGAATGCACCGTGTCAGTTTGTGGAGGGCTGTCCCTTACAGAAGCTGAGTATCCTTCCCAGAATGAGCAAAGGACATTGTCTTACAATAGTCCTATTGTAACCAGATTCTATTATCTAACTTAAGTACATAATACAAACACATTACAATAGTTTAGTTTGCAAACACTTAGACGCTACCTGTAAATCATTGTCTGCCCAGCTTTAGACTGTGTGTCAAGATGACTTATCGTATTGCCTCGGATCGTACGATTAGATTAGCCAAACGAACGCTACACTGAGTTAAGACTGAACCTAAAGATGTGTGCACATTTATTTTGTATCTTTGTAAATCGAATACGTCTATTTTTAAGCTACTTCTAAAACGGAGGTGGTTAGGTATTCCACCAGCATTTTTTTTTCATTTATGTTTACCTATACCTCCGTGATTACTAGTCAGATTTTAGTCATTCTTTTTTCATTTGGTAGAAGAAGATTGCGTGGTGGTTCCACATACACTTCTTTTATCTTTGCTTAGGTACTTTAAGACCTCTATAATATGAGTTTTTTTTTCTTCGTCTTTATGGACAATGTGCTGACAACTTCTAGTTACAATACAAAATTGATACTTGACAAGGATTTGTGTGAGATACCAATACTAAAAAGTGTTAAATAGTTATTTTTTTGCAAAAAAATAACAAACTTCCAAAAAAAAACACTAAAAAGTGGAAAATAACTTTACTTTCGGCAGTCGGTGGCAAAAAATTTGATGAAACAAACAAGTCACCGACTTCCGAAAGTAAAGTTATTTTCAGCAAGGACGAACGGCCTTTTTTTTTTTTTTTTTTTTTTTTTTTATCGATGGGAAATCATCAAATGACCCCTCCCGCTCTGGGCTGAGCAGGAGGGAGTGTCAGACTTGTACTGACTAAAACCCATCCATGTTCCTTCCTTTGCCCTTTATGTTCCAGGGCCGCGGTATCTCTTTCGAACAGTCCCGCAACCCTGGCAGGCATCGGTCCTTTCGGACCCCTTCCTGTTTGCTGACCAGTCAGCAAGGACGAACGGCCTAACGTGCTTTTCGAGGCACTGCGGAAATCCGGTATGTGGTCACCCATCCACGGACCAACCTGGCTGTTATTATGTAGCCACGAGCTCCTCAATTATTTCACAAAATAATGAAACACATAAATCCCACGCACAGTCCCTCGAGAGCAAAAAATTGCAAAAACCGGAATCAAAATATTATCATTTCTATACTACCGTCAATAGATTGCCCAAAGTAAAATTGCCTAGTGGGCCCCAAAGCTTAATCGGATTGATAGGGATAATGACGTCATTTCCCGGGGGGCACAGATCCAAACCCATGTTGTCTTATTGTTGATAGTGAATTATTCAGTTTGAGAGACAAGAGCGAGTGATTCTTTGGCTCCGCTGTGTTTAAAATGTTACTGTCTGCAAAACACCGAAAGTAGTATTGGTAAAACGTTTTTTTTTTAAGTTCGTTATATTTTTTTGCTTTTTATTTGACAGTATTGATACGAGTTTTAAATCAGTTTTACGTTTTCTGGCAGCTTCGCTAGTTCGACTTCGTGTGTGTGTTTTTTTTATATTGCATTATTTTTAGTGTTCCATATCCAAATAGCACCCTATTTTCGTCCTGTCTGTATGTTACAGAGATATTACTCCGAGACTGTTGGCACCACACAGATGAAATTTAGAGAGTTGGTGACTTCTATCTAATCGCTACACAAAAATTGATTTGTATATGATATTATGTTTTTGAAAAATAGGACTGAAGATGAGACTTTGTTTTTTGACCATAATGCGTGAGGATCCGGACAAGAATGATGGACATAAGATGAAGAACACGGGTAAAAAAACCTTCCCGTGGTACTACTTGATGTCCTGGTAGTTCTACGGCTATTTTTTTTTTACCTGTGGTACTATACTACTGGTAGTATTACTGGTAGTACAACGGGCAACAAACGAAGAAGATGGAGATGGACATAAATTAACTAGGTAGTGAACTAGAGAGTACTAGAGCGCTAGATGCATATAAATTACTCACATACTACATAACACGATAATCTGATGTACGGTAATTAATAAACTGCAGCAATCCAATTAAAACAAATATGAAACAAGTGAATTTTATCCATGTTTGTATCAAAGACAACACAGAATGCCGAATCCATTCAACGAGCGAAAACGCGCGTCCTATAATGTTAGGCGAGATGAGCGAGGAATGTTTGTGAAACTAATTAATCACAGCTAGAATATCTCAAGCTGTGAAATAGATGCGATAGTATTGGTTAGTTTCACACACAGCCCTCGCTACGCATCCTCGCTCATTTCTGGTGGAAACGCAGCTAAGCTCAAAGACCGAAAACGCTCATTGAGAAAAAACCAACCACAAAAAGTTGTGGCATTTTCAAAATAGCCACTAAGTATAAATAGGCCATGGCTCTTTTAAAATGAGCACAACGCATTTTGGCAAACACAAAACGAGGTTGGCGTCGTATTTGTTTTGATTTTCGACCGCAATGCGTTCGCGCAACGAGGAAATCCCACAACGCGTTCTGAGCATCTTTCAAACAGCCACGACACGATGTAGATGAAACTTGTTGACGATGACGGATAAAGTCGAGGGTGATACCTAAATGAAAATCCAAGATAGCGCATGTGAAAATTTTCCACGTACAACAGGCGCAAGCGCACCCGCGGCTGTTATTTGTTTGAGATCAAAATACTGGTATTCAGTTGCATTGTGAGGCTGGAAGCCGACTTCAAAATTGTTAGGAAAAGGCTAGGCTGATGATCATCGTCGTATATACGCGCCTATTTGGGTGTGTGCCTGTTTTAGCTCGATTTATAGAACGGACCTTCTGTGCATCTATTCTGTGCGTATATGATGTTTGCACTAGTGGTGCTCATTAATACTTGGCTACGCTACCACGTCGCATCGTTCTGTCAATATTTTCCCCTTATAACATTACTCGTGTGTAAAAAGTTTTTAATAATATTTTTGTTGGTTTATTACACGGAAGCGGTGTGCGTAGTTCCAAAATTAAATAAGTTTCGTGAAAGTTTACACGATGTAAAATTTTTGGGAAAATATGGTGTGGGTTTTCAGAGTTAATTTAAAGTAGATGCTAATGTTATAAAGAGAACCTTTTTAGTTCCCTTTTAATCGAAATTTGCTGCCATTAAAACGAAACGTGGTTAAGTAATTGAAAAAAAGAGCCATTATTAATATATTATATAGATATATGCATAATGCATATATTAATAAATTGTAGTTAATACATAAAAACATCAATGAATGAAATCTAGATCATTAAAAATAAAAATATATTTACAAAAAAACCGGCAAAATTCGAGCGGTACTCCATTACAATGGAAGGGTATACCATTATACCCATACCATTATCGAAAAAAAATACGTTTGTGGGAGCCCCCCTTAAATATTTATTCTATTCTGTTTTTAGTATTTGTTGTTATAGCGGCAACAGAAATACAACAACAATGAAAATTTCAACTGTCTAGCTATCACGGTTCATGAGATACAGCCCGGTAACAGACAACCAGACAGAAAGACAGACGGACGGACAGTGGAGTCATAGTAAGAGGGTCCCGATTTTACACCTTGGGTACGACACACTAAAAAGGACTAATTTATATAAAATAAACTAAATAAACAACAGGACGCATAAGTGACGAAGTACTCCTCCAAATCGCTGTCATGCGGAAACGTACCCAGAAGACTGGCAGCATCACCAGTTCACCACGTTGTATGTATATTATTTGTCCAAAGAAAGTACCAGCCCTCTGGTCCCGCGAATCGAGCTGCGCACTTGGGCCCCATGATCCAAGCGTTTCGACCCCAATCGAAAGGTAAATTACATTGTTAAAGTAATTATCGCATTCGTAAAACAGCAACAATAGTACATTTTGATAAAAGTGGGGAAACTTTGTTATTGCATTCGAGCGCGGAATTAACACTCGAGCTATAGGCGAGGGTGTTATGGAGCCGAGAACTGCAGTAACAAAGCCCCACGCGTATCAAACGACGTTTTTCAATACACTTTCGAAGAAATAAAATATTAGAACGGAAAGTATTTTTGTCAGGAATTATTAGGAAACTATGATTTAATTTGCTATTTTACCGCGCTTTGCTTTCGCCAGGTTGTAGAAGAAGCAAAGGTATGATAAGCTATTCAGCTTAATATGAAAAAAAGAAAATTCAAATATTTTTTAATTTAGAACACAAATAAATGTTAATTTCTTCTTACATGTAAATATTTGTTTTGAATAATTATGTTTATCTATGACATTCTATTTATAAACACAATTTAAATACTCAAAAAATATTTATGCCGTAAAGAGGCATATCTCTTTGGCGAGATTAAAAAAAAAACAATCACCGCCGACTATAGCTATAGTCATTGAACCCATTTGGAAAGGTGGATTTTTTTATTTCCGCACGCGTGAAAAATTATAAAAAAATCCACGCGTGTGAAATACATTGCATGTTGAACCTAATCGTAGTGCGATAAGAACCAGTTTTCGAGAAAGTGTATTGAAAAATATTTAAGGTAAGGACACATTAATATTTAGACGTTTAAAACTTCAGTTATGACTCTTTAAAATTCATAGTCAGCTAACGACAGTTTTCCCCAGAGGCGAAAAAGGTCTCCTTTATTACAAAATGGTCACTTATTCACACACGGACCATGGCAAGTACTATAAATCTTTTCATCCTACTAGTGGGTAATATAGTTAAATAAAAACCCTACAACTTCCACTATCTACGTCCTAGCAAAATAATTTTACCCAAAACATTTCTCAGAAACAAGGATATTTGCTAAAAACTTTGGAAATTCGTCCGCCCGCATACTTATTACCGCTCAAGCCTATTTTGCAACGAATTTAAGTCGTCGGGGCAACGAGCCAGCCAACAGAACGTAAAATTTTATCCGCCATTTTGCCTTTTGAAATTCGAAGGGGAATGGAACAATAGATTTTTCGTAACGGAAAAATGTTTAAGGACTGAGATATTTTGGGACGCAAAGATGAGAGAAAATAATTTAAAAAAAAATCTGATTGTCTTTGTTACTTTTTGATGTTAATGGATTTTTTTGGTGGTTTTAGAAGCATCTTGTTTGAATGGAGTTTGATCTCATATAGATGGTAGTAAAATATTGGCGCTGTTTTACAATAGGTGTGAAAATACCCTTAACGAAGCCGCAAGGCACTTGTTCTCCTCGTCATTGCGTCATTGCATTTGTTCTGGAGTATACCTGGGTACCTTTTAGTTACGGGGATATTGAGGGTCAAAGATTCAACTTTTACACAAGTTTTTTTTTTTTGTATATTTCATTTTATTATAAAACTATACTTTAAATACGTCATTGAACCCCTTACTATTCAATGCATCCACCAATCTGCACAATGTTTTGAGTGCGTTACATTGAGTCCTACCGTAAGACGTGATTTTTCACAACCAAATAAGAATCGTTTCCCAGCAATAGTTTTAGTATATAGTTTACACCTTGTACAATTGTGGCCAAAACAGTTATGCATCAAATCAAAATTATTTAAATTTGCTGTACAAAAGATGGTAAAAGTAATATAATATTTTTCTTCTTAGCCTATGTTGACGACAAGATGGTTCCTTAATAACTTCTGGTTACAATTTAAAATTGTTTCATGACTAGAACTTAGGTGGTATATTACAATTAAAAAGAGTAAAATAAAAAACGATCTTAACAAAAAAAAAAACAACAACATCCAAGAAAGCACTAAAAAAGTCTAAAAAATTTTACTTCTGGAAGTCAATGGCAAAAAAAGTCAATAAAGCAAACAAAGTCACCGACTTCAGAAAGAAAAGTTATTTTAGATTTTTTTTTTGGAAGTCGTCTTTTTTTACAAAAAAAAAAATTTCTTTATCAAAAAGAAAAAACTAGATGAGAGCATTTGTTTCCATTCTCATGTGAAAAGATCATTGTACAGCTTTACATGCTTCAGTAGTCACTGCTTCGTTACCGACAGTCAAAGTGATAACATTTCTGCCACTTTCAGAAGTCCGGTTAATTGAAGTTTCTAAGAGCGTATCCTGTATATTGGCATATCCCAGGGGCTTTATATAGGACCTTTGCCGACAACTACACCTGACGCGTCAATGTATGAAATTCTTCTCCAACCTACTCGTAAGTTTCAACTAAGTGATTTAATTCTAATTTGTCGTTGCGATGTAAAGTCATAAACTTAGTGTGGGTGTGATAAAGTTTATGCGGTATCTGACATAGAATTTTACTGGGACATTGACATTTTAAATGCCAAAAGTAAGGAGGGATATATAATTTTCCTAACTAGGTTTTACTACTAACTCGTGTCTTACCACGTATTTCATAGCAACGTAATAACATAACGCCTGTAATTCCCGAAGGGTTAGGCAGAGGTGTACCTAATAGTACATCCACATTTCGCCGGTTATGTTTAAGTCCAATGTAATAGGGGCTGAGCCTATTGCAATCATCCGGGCACAAATCCTGACTCCGTGGCTTCTACTGAGAAAGTCCTAATGGAAAACCCCAATAACAATTTGTCCTACCCGGGAATTGAACCCTGGACCTGATGCTCAGCTGTTGCGATTGCGACCACTAGACCAACGATGCCTCGTTGGTCTTCTAGACCAGTTCAGTCGTTCAAAAGAAATAGACAGACGGTGTTTCTTTCGCATTTATTATATTAATAAGGGTGGATTGCAGATAGGAGGAAAACCAATTAATTGAATTTTGAAGGAAACCGCAATTTCGGAAAGTTTGAGGGCGAAGAGATTTTAATAAAATTAAATTGAGGAATTCGATTTTAAATTTGCGTTTAAGTATTTAATAATATTAACGGCAAGTTCCACCACCTCCTCAGTTTGGGTTAACTTTTCTGTTCTATAAAATTCTGTTCCATATTTTTAGGTGGTAGTGTTTGGCTACTTATGAGTAGTCGTGATTATCGGCTGTCACTTGCGACTGGTTTGAAACTATGACGTGGAGTCATAGTTTCAAACATAGGCAGATTTTTTTAATATTTTAAATATGGGGGCTACTTTTGGAGAGTAAACTGGAAAACGAAAAAAAAAAGTTTTGCAAACTTTATCTTGTTACATATCAAATGAAAGCGCTCATTATGAGCATTTCAAATTTTTTTTTTCATCATTTTAATATAAATAGTTTTGAAGTTATTTAAGAAAATAGGCGAAAATTGACCATTCGACCATTATCTCGGAATCTACAGGGCCGCTTTGAATCAACTTACAGAATTTAGATAATTAGAGTTTGGAACCCTCTCTACGCGAGTAGAACTCGCAATTGTCCGGTTTTTTTTTTTTTTATAAAGCCTCAGTTAAATGAATGTAGGGTCAACTATTTTTATTTTTTAAAACTTCATATCATATTTAAGTATAGCGGTTCATAGAAGGTTCAGGGAAGGTTGAAATTTAGAGAGAAGATACTCTCTACAACCATGTGGTGCCAATAATCTCAGAGTTAAATGGCTGTGACATATGAACGAACCGACAGATAGACAGACGGACATGACGAATCTATAGGGTATCCGTTTCCGTTCCGTAAAAAATTAAGATAATTATGTGACATCCAAAAACCCACACAGAGAGGACGCGTGCCTCAGCAGTGGGGCAGGCGTCCTCTCTGTGTGGGTTTTTGGATTACATTATAAGCTGATTACGATTTACTTGCGAGTTGAGTTATAATTGTTATCTACTCGTTTACTGCAAAACATGCTCGTCGTAATTAACCAAAAGATACACAAAAAAATTCAAAGCAAAAGATTCAGAAACAATTTCAAAACTTCCTTCCACATTTATAACCTTCTCAAATAAACTAAACTACCATACAATCCGAACATTATGACAGAATTATCGGATTACTGGCACAGAGCTGAGTAGGGCTAGTTCGCTCGCAGTTTGCACACAGTTAGCACGTTCGAGCGCTGCTGCTAAATGCATTTGTGTTGTAAAGGCAATCCGGTTGCTGTCGTTATTGTTGCCAGCCTCTGGCATACTAATTGAGAGGTGGGAAATGTTGTGATGGGAAATTGATTAGGCTGTTTTTCATGGTTTTAAATAAATGTTATTCATATAAAACTTAAAGTGGAATCGCGCCAGTAACACGTATGGAGTTACAGAATTATAATCATTCAAATCATCAATACAAACCACGAAGTTCATATAATCTTAGGTTCATATATGTTATAATTGTTGGTAAATAAATAAATAATAATAATAAATATAATCCCAAACAGTGACTTTTTCATGAAAAAGCTATTGAATGGGGTTATATGAACTTGGAGGGCTGTATTGATGATTTGAATGATTATAATTCTATAACTCCGTACGTGTTACTGGCGCGAGTTATATTTTCATCAACATACAACCCGATACTGACCTGCAAATTGCAATAAACGTAAGAAAATTTAAATTTCGCGGGCTACCCTTGCGCATCCACCTTAAGAGAAAATATTTCGTGCTTAGCTTTGTTTTTTGTCGTGTCATTGGCACAAAAGTGTTTTTTTTTTCCCCAAAATTTTGCCAATTTACAACACGCTAGTAATGCCTGAAGGGCTAGGCAGAGGTCTTCTAACCTTTGTATAGATTCTTTCTTCTATCAATTGTTTGTGAATGTGTGAATATTGTAGGCTTTGTAGATTCCCAGATGATTGTTAACTTTTTATCTTGTTTTACGTTTTTGTGTAGTAAGCAACGACTTATTGTCAGGCCTACACTGGCCCCCCATACTTAAGTACTAATTGCACAGCATTAGTACATAATAATATTGTGATACCAAATAATTTGAATAAGTTTAACCATGGAGTTTCTTGCCGGTTCTTCTCCATAGGAAACGACCAACCCGAACCGTGCAGTTTTTCTCGACGTTATAATTATATGCCCAAGTAAGCCTATGTGAAATAAAATATTTTGATTTTGGTGTACCTAATAGTATTATTATTTATTTTATTAGATATTCTTTATTTATTCTCTCTTTAAAAAGCTGACTTAATGTAATGTACAAAGAAATGTCTCAGCTGTATTCAACCTTTGTGAGAGACTGGTGTCTGATGTAGGTTTTTGGGAAAAACCTGTGTTATAGGTCACCGGGCCCCTTCCAGGCTAGAATTAGCTTTTACCGCGTGAGAGTTGGAGTTAAACAATGGGCATAACAAAATTAAAAACAAGGTAGAAATTAAACAATAAGATTAAAAACAAGAAGAAGGAATAACAATAAAAAATGCCTACCTGATCTTGCAGAACTTGTGGTCAAGTCATGTGTGTGAGTGAGTATGTATCTTGTGTGAGGTGTTAGACTTGTAGGAGATATATGTGTGTAATTCATAATTATGAGCAAGGTATGAGTGTGGGTGACTTTTGTGGAGTACGTGCAGCGAGAGTTAATTTTAAATAGTAGCCATTGTACAGCGAGTAGAAGGCGAGGAACAGTTTGTATGTGTGGGGATGGTCTAAATCAGGGATTCCCAAAGTGGTCGATATCGACCCCTCGGGGTCGATATCGGTTTCCTAGGGGTCGACATAAACGAAAACTGATTATGGGGGTCGACGAGGTCTAAAAATCGACCCCTATTAAATTAACACAAGTTCTTATTTAAAACTTTCAAGATAGGTAGGTAGGTACTGTATTGTTTATGTTGTGTTACGTGTACTAAGAATAATTAATATTTATGTAGGAAATAGCATTGTTGTAGTAATATAAAGCCTCAAGTTCGTACAAGATGAAAAACTCGGCAAGTCAGTGTGGACAAGTTTGTGCAAGATAATGAGTTCGAGCGTACGTCTTTCAGGCGCGTTTTGACTTGCTCTCTATTTGACGCTTGCGCGATTTAACACGAACGAATTCATGATCAAGTTGCAAGTCCAAACATGTTCCTGATATTTTACTATTTAACGAGGTTGCACTTAGGTTGAAAGTTCATTTGCGTTTTGAAATTCGTTGGAGCTTGAACGATAATAACTCATATAAGTACTCATTTATTTCAAGAGATTACAAAGTTATTACATAGCTAAATTAAGTGAAGTAAAGTGACTGAAAAAGAATTTACAAAATGCTGAGCTCCCTACGCGAGTTAATAGCGTAACCACACAATATCTGCAGTTTATGAAAAATTAACAGGGTAAGTACCAAACAGTTTTTATCCGGCACAGCGCATCAGCATTGCCCCACTGCACACTGTGTGATAGTGATCAGTTGAGCTATCTGTAGATTGTTTGCAACAGTTTGCAGTTGCCTCAGTTGTTTCAATTGTAAAAATTTACCAGTAAATTTAACAGTTTATTAGGTATTGTTTTTAATTTAGGTACTTAGTTTCTTATTTTTTTATTTGCAGGATTACTGAGAGTTTTATGATGGCGGACACGAAAAAAAAATGCAGACAATACAGTTTGGACTACTTGAAGTTCGGATTTATTGCATCTCCATCAAATCAACACTTGCCGATGTGTCTCATATGTGAAAAAGTATTCAGTAACGATGCCATGAAGCCTTCAAAAATGGATGACCACTTATCGAGAGTACATGCTGACAAAAAAAGTAAGCCCTTGACATTTTTTCAAGCACTTAAAGAAAAACTAGACAAAAGGCCATCCATAAGATCGATGTTTGCGTCATCATCTATTAAAGACGATGATGGTTTACGAGCGTCCTATAATATATCTTTACTAATAGCGAAGTCGGGGAAACCCCACACAATTGGAGAGCAGCTTATCTTACCAGCCATTGCGGAGGTCCTTAACAATGTATTGCACAAACCCGCACATGATATTTTAAAGAGAATACCTTTGAGCAATAACACCGTTCAGAGACGCATAGACGAGATGGGACGCGATGTGGAAAACATTTTATGCAAGTTCTTACAGACCAACAGATTCTCTCTCCAGTTGGACGAGTCTACATTACCCGGCAATGAAGCTCTGTTGTTAGGATATGTTCGATGTATCAAAAATGAAAATATGTGCCAAGAACTGCTTTTTGCTACATATTTAGAGACTGATACCAGAGGAGAATCAATTTTTCAGGCCGTGGAACATTTTTTTACTGACAAAGCTATTCCATGGAAGAACATTGTTTCTGTTGCGACTGATGGTGCACCGTCTATGGTTGGTCGTCATCGTGGTTTTATAGCTCACTTAAAGCGACAACTGCCTGATGTACTGGTCATTCACTGCGTGATTCACAGGCAGCATTTAGTAGCAAAAAAGCTGAGTCCTAGATTGCATAAGTCTTTACAATATGTAATAAATGCTATCAACAAGATTCGAAGCAATTCTTTGAACTCTCGGTTATTTGCTCAGCTATGTGAGGAAAACGACGAAGTCTTTACTCGATTACTTCTTCACACTGAAGTTCGCTGGCTATCAAGAGGCTCTTGCTTAGAAAGATTTTCAGCCGTTTTTGAATCTGTGTTGGAGTTTTTACAAGAAAAAGATCCGAATTTGAAAGAAAATCTGAACAATTGTAAAACAGATATTTATTACTTGACTGATATCTTTGGAATGTTCAACAAAGTTAATTTGCAGCTGCAGGGTGACGATCTTAACTTGATTAAAACAAAATCAATAATATCGGCCTTCGTGGGTAAACTAATCCTTTATAAACAAAATTTAGGCAGAAAAGAATATTCGCAGTTTCTGCATTTGTCAAAATTACCAGAAACGCTTCAAGATGATGACATTTTATTATATGTCACTCACTTGGACGCATTACACAAGGATTTTACGGAGAGGTTTGAGGATCTTTTAAATTTACAAATTCCTCAATGGATAATAAATCCGTACAATACCACAGCCATAGAAGAAGCCAATGTGATAATGCAAGAAGAGTTGATTACCATCAGCACAGACGAAGAGCTTAAGCAGAAGTTCAACCAAGGCTATCAGAAGTTCTGGTTGCAACGCAACATTGAAACACAGTATCCTACATTGTGGAACATTGCTGAAAAATACCTTATCGCTTTTCCATCATCATACCTAGTTGAAAAGAGCTTCAGTGTGGTAACAAACATTTTGACGAAACAAAGAAACCGTTTGAAAATCAACGAACGTGGAGATTTAAGGCTGCAACTCACCAATATTGAACCGGATGTAGCTAGATTGGTAGATAGTCACCAGGTTCATCCATCACACTGAATGTTTTATTTTCTCTTTGCGAATTAATACTTTTTTAAATATAATTTCCTACCTACTTAAAATTCTTTAAGTACCTAATTTGTAATAATCGTTATAAATTAAACTTGATATTTACTGAATTGTATGTCTTTTTATTTTGTTAAATTTTGATACGAAAATGAAGTCAATTTTACTCACTTAACCAAGTGCAAAGTTTTCCAATTGGTACCTTAGTACCTAGGTATTTTGTGTCAATAGGAAAAAACTAAAGATAGGCCCCCTTATTCATAATAGTCTGCTAACTTAAAGCATTGCTAATTCTCACTCTGTCTTCTTCTATTGACCTAAGTCAGAATGAAAAATAACACACTGTAGCAGCTGTTTTAAGTTAGCGGACCATTATGAATAAGGGGGTTGATCTTAAAAGTAGGTAATTTGGCCATGGGGGTCTGAGGTAACAGTTCATTTTGGAAAAGGGGTCACTTGTCCAAAATAGTTTGGGGATCCCTGGTCTAAATTATGTTTATTTCGGAACGGTCAAAAGATTCTCAGTTTTTTGATAGTCAAGGGTTTTTAAGTATTTTTTTATATATTTTATACAGATTGATCTAGTTTTTGGATATAGGTTTAGGGATTTATTAAACTTATTGTAAACCATAGTATACATATGAGACCCCGGTAACAGCGTAAGACACTTCCCGGGCTGGGAATAGAAAAAAACTTTTTTGCAAAAAATAAAACTGACTGAAGCTAAAGTTATTTTTCCACGTTTTTGAAGTCGGTTTTATTTTTTGTAAAAAAGTTTTTTTATTTTTCCTTTTTTAGTTGCAATATTCTACAGAAATATTTGCTATACATTTATTTTACATTGTTAACAACTCATTTCATGGTAATAGGCTTATCCCCAATAAAATGTAACTTATATCTTTATCATACCTAACTGTCGAAATCTGGGTGTACTGTACACATCTGCGTACTCCCTCAGAGCATACAGGCGTTATGTTATGTTCTAATATTGTGTAAAAAATAAAAATCCAAGCGATTGCAGCAATCACGACAGATTTTCTGTCTATTAATGAAGCGTTTCATTGTATATCTCCGAAGATCAGCATCAGATCCTGACTTATACCTTCCATCATCAGCTCAGCAACATGAGATAATGATTATCAGGTACAAGTATCGTTAGAAAGTACCTATATGAAAAACATTGTAAAATGTCAGGGTTGCCCTCGATTTCCCTAGGACCCCATCATCAGATTCTAACTTTGTGACAACGGGACCACCTCAGTAGGCAGGTAGGTAGGCTTTAAAAAAAAAAAAAAATTGACAGTCGGTTCACAATTAGCGGAGAAATCGGTGAACATACGGGACACACAGTCAAACGTAGAACCTCCTCATTTTGTTTGAAGTCGGTTAAAATATTGATAAAAGAGTTTTGGTGAAACATTAGTGAACCGCTAACAATACATTTCATGGTAATAGGCTTACCCCCAATAAAATAGAATTTAACAAACCTAACTATCGAAAAGTTGTACAGTACACATCTGCGTACCCCCTAGAGCATACAAGCATGATATTATGTTATGATGTTGTATAAACAATAAACATCCAAGCGATTGCAGCAATCACGACAGATTTGCCGTCTATTTTTGAAGAGTTCCATAGTATATCTTCGAAGATCAGTATCAGATCTGAAAACAATATTCTACCAAACAAAAAAAGAATCATCGAAATCGGTTCACAATTGGCGAAGATATCGCTGAACATACACACAAAAAAAAAACAGACGACTTGATATCCTCCTCCTTTTGGAAGTCGGTTAAACATTAGATTACTGTGTTGGGGTCAGCTTCCAGTCTAACCGGATGCAGCAGAATACCAGTATTTTATATGGAGCGAATGCCTATCTGACCTCCACAACCCAGTAAGTACTGGGCAATACGATACCCCTTTGGTAAGACTGGTTGTCAGACTTTTTGGGCCACTGACTACCTGCAACGACTCTAAAAGATCTACAATTGACAGCCGGGACCAACGGCTTAACGTGCTTTCCGAGACACGGAGGAAATTCGGTATATAATGGGTGGTCACCCATCCACGGACCAACCCAGGTAAGCGCGGCTTAACCTAAAGATCGACAAGAGCGGCTGTAAACTCACAACATCAAAATCACTAAAATCACAACCCTGGAACAAGCCAATGTCGTACATAGTAAATGTAACTACAACAGAATCAGTACTGTTGCAGAGCATCGTCAATCAGTGAGTGACGCAGACAAATCGTGGGTTGCCAGTAAATTAATCGGAGAAGACGCACTTTCAGACGTTGCCATAGACTAAGAAAATGTGTGGAAGCGAAACTCTTTAGCAAATATGTCCTTTCTTTTGTGCATGTGGACTGTGTTCATAGCATAATCATCCAACGTACCCACTGTTAGGATACATGCCAGAGGGAGTGGGCCAAAATCCATCAAGTTTAATGCGGATGTCAAATTTTAGGATTATTTGAGCTCGTGCCTTTACAATAACAGCCGCTCTTCCTTAGGTTGTTCCGTGTGTGGGGGAAAACCGATCAGAAAAAATGTCATCAAATATATTGGGCCCAAAACTCAGCTTTGCGAACTCCGCTCCCTGATGCAGTCATAAGATCGTCAAGTGCGTAGGTGTCAGGGCATGCAGCGCAAGATGAAAAGTGGGCCATTGTCTGTGGAGACAGTACCGCATATACACTTGAGATCTGAGCCGTCCAAGAACCCCCCATCAGTAGAGATTGTCTTTGCTACCGCCAACTTGGGTTTGGAGTCTATTTAGAGATTTTCACGTCGGCTAAGGCAAAGCATATCCAGGTAGAAGGCTTTCAGCCGGTTCGATGAAGCCGTCAGGGAGTTTAAGCAGCTCCCGACAAAGATCACAATATCTTTGTGACGGCATTGCTATTAGCTGGACTAGCTGGGACAATGCACCTAAACCCTAAAAAAGTTATCCCTGATCGACTTGCGTACGGGCCAAGCCTCACTACGTTTCATGCAATTTTACTACGCTACGCGCTGCTACAAGACGTTACGCGCTGTTACAAGACGTTACGCGCTAGAAGACATAGTAACTCTATGCTACGGCGAAAACGTTGTCAGTATTGCCGTTGTTGGAACGTGGAGCGAAATAACAACTGCATGCAATAAATCCTGACTATATTTATACGTTAAAACGTTTAACGTACGTTTAACGTTAAATGTTTTTTTTTTAACGTTAAAACTTTACTTATGCGTAGGCATTTTAAACTGTTGGAAGAATCGCTTCCATATTTTTTTATTCTGTGGCATTGTCTGTGTGCCTGATAATATTTAACGTTATACCGAGGTATTAATCGAAGTATGGTCGGATGAACATTTAGAAGAAGCGGACATTAAATTGTGTTGGATTCGATTCGGGTTCAATGAACTTTTGAAAAAGTACCTGTTTAGATTTTGGAATTTAATTTATTTATGTATCTTTGATTGTGGCGTATTATTTTTTCATTACGTAATCCTGTAATCCCCGAAGGGGTAGGCAGAGGTGTACCTAATAGTACACCTACATTTTGCCCGTTATATTTAAGTTACATGTAATAGGGGACGAGCCTATTGCCATCAAATGGGAGCAAATCCAGACTCCGTGGCTGCTACTGATGAATTCCTGATAAAAAAACCCAATAACACATTTCCCAACCCGGAAATCGAACCCAGAACCTCAGGCACAACAGTCGTGCTTGCGACCACAAGACCAACGAGGCAGTATTTTCATTATATTGCTATATAAATAGACAGTCCTAAATCTTCGACTAGGAAATTATCAGCCAAATCTTGCAACGTAAATCTACATAGATATGCTAGCTTATAGCTAAAGAAAACCAGCCGAAAGGGTCGGTTTTAAAGATTAAGCCCCACTTGCCCAGGGGCCTTAGTCTGCTATTGCAATAGTGTCAGAATGGTCTATCATTGATTTAATAAGGCCCCGCGCAGACGAATTACCCTTTGTACGCACGTCAAACGAGTTTCGAACGCGCTTCAATACGCCGTGGGCTAGGGGCCTTATTAAATCAATTATAGACCATTCTGACACTATTGCAATAGCAGACTAAGGCCCCTGGTCCATCACTGACCATCGGAGACCATCCAATAAATACATGCCGAGTTCCTCAGAGCCTCAGAAAGCTCGTTAAGCCGTTGGTCTCGGCGGTCATTTGAAGATCTTTGACAGTCGTTACAGGTATTCAGTGGGCCGAAAATCTGACGACCAATCTTACCAACGGGTATCGTATTGCCCAGTACTAATTGGGTTATGGAGGTCGGATAATTATTTATTCATTCATCAACAAATTTACATTTGTGTCGAACAGTGGTTTTAACAATAAATGTAACACAAAAATTGAATAATCATCATAAAGCAAGGAAAAAAATAAAAACAAACACTACATTCCACATTGGTCCCAACATTATCAGTCTTATTAGTTATAACAATCCAACTCAACATTAATTGTGCTCAACATGTCATCAAAATGTGTCCAAATAAAATAAATTATTAAAATATTATCAAATTATTAAAAATAAATTATTAAAATATTATCAAATTATTAAAAATAAATTATTAAAATATTATCAAATTATTAAAAATAAATTATTAAAGTATTATTAAATTATTAAAAACTAATTTTTTATTATATATATAAAAAAAAAAATATATCAATTCAAAAAAAAAAAAGTAAAGTAAAGTAAAAAAAGTAAGTAAAGTTTTTTTTTTAGAAATAAATTATCAATTCAAAATCAATATAAAGTCAGTTCAAGGAAATGTATGTCAGTAGAATTCATTAAGATGTAATGTCATGATATTGGATATATTATTTAAAGTCATTAAAATACATATAATCACTTATTAGTTCGAACTACTATTATCTTTGAGAAACTCTTGTATGCTGTAATAACATTTCTTCAATAACAATGACTTCAATTTTCTCTTGAATTCATTTGGATTCATAGAGTTCTTAAATTGTACAGGATAGTCAGTCGCTCCATGTAAACTACTGGTATTCAGCTTATGCTGCTGAATGAATCTGATGAAACATACATACTTAACTACCTATTTCACTACATAGTATAAAACAAAGCCGCTTCCCGCTGTCTGTCCCTTTGTATGCTTCCATCTTTAAAACTACGCAACGGATTTTGATGCGGTATTTTTAGTAGATAGAGTGATTCAAGAGGAAGGTTTGTAAATGTATGACATTGCACCCGCGCGAAGCCGGGGCGGGTCGCTAGTTATTCATAAAACAAAGCCTGAAGCCCTAAGGTGTTGCTCTAATCACCTTAAGTTCGCCCGAGGTATGGGGATTGCTCACATATTCATTGCGTGCGTTATGTCTTAGTTACAGTACCTCACAGAGATGTAGTTCGTATATCTTTTCATTTTCAGTAGTTTCAGCAAATCATGTTTAAAACAAATTGTATACTATTAAAAACAACAACTAAACAAAATTTATTCTAGAACTATCCTCCGTGTTAATAGAAATTGATTGATTTCCTAAAATAATATTTATGACTAGCTGTTGCCCACGATCTCCGTCCACGTGAAATTGTTATTAAAAATATTACTTCCCTATTTGAATTAGATTTTGTTAACAATTTCCTGGATTTTTTTTGCAAGGAAATCTAATCCTTTTTGTAAAACAAAAGTAGCCTACCTTACTCTTTATAACACCAGCTGTCTGCTAGTAAAACCAGTCCAGTCGTTTCGGATATTAGCCGGAACAAACAAACGAACAAAAATTTATAAACAAAAAATATATCAGTTCCGTTTAAATACCGAGTTTTCTCCGTGCCTCGGAAAACACGTTAAGCCGTTGGTCCCGGCTGTCATTTGTAGATCTTTGACAGTCGTTACAGGTAGTCAGTGGCCCAAAAAGTCTGACAACCAGTCTTACCAAGGGGTATCGTATTACCCAGTACTAACTGGGTTGTGGAGGTCAGATAGGCAGTCGCTCCATGTAAAATACTGGTATTCAGCTGCATAGTTGGGAAAAGGCTAGGCAGATGATGATGAAATTCCGTATTTACTTTCACATGCATTCAGTAAAAAGCTGTTATTTTGAAATGACAAGCAGACACTTCAATTTTATTTATTTGTAAAGATGCTATGGAAATGAACACACAACACAAGCACTCTAATTACAATATGAGTGCTTTCCAGAATTACAAGCGAAGCACTACTATTGAAGCGTCTATAATTCGCTAAATGAAATCCCTGAGGGCGCCAGCTATGCCGCTGAATTTGCACAAGCCAAGCTGTAGACATAGATTGTGTAATACATGGATGGGTGTTGGATGGATGAAGGGGAATTTTCAATTCAATTCATTAATTTCAGACACAATTAATGATCCATAATTTTGTTAGCTACACTTCATCATCATCATTATTTCAGCCACTGCTGGAAAATAGGCCTCCCCCAAGTGTCGCCACATTGACCGGTCCCGTGCGACTCGCATCCAGCGGATCCCCACAATCTTCACCAGGTCATCGGTCCACCTAGAGGGAGGCCTTCCAACGCAACGTCTTCCGATTCGTGGTCGCCACTCCAGAACTTTTCGGCCCCATCAGTCATCCGTTCTGCGAGCAACGGACATATATATACACACAAAAATAATGCTACACTTAAAAATAATGTAAATGTAACATGTGTGTGTGTATGTGTGTGTGTCACAATGGCGAATCAAATCTGCCCCTACAGAGGTCACTACATAATGACCACGACCGCTATGTCAAGAGTGTCACAACGAAGAAGAGAAGATGTGTGTCACGTGTGTATGTTGTAATATAATGTGTGTTTATGTGTGTATTTTACTAGGATATCTATAACTGCAAAGAAAGAAACACTGAACTAAGCCAGGCCGACAATCACCTAAAACTTGCATCTTCACTTCTTCGTTTCACAAGCTTTTATTTAAATTGCAATTTATGTAAGTTTGCTTAAGTCAAATCTTGCAATTGAATTTCTAACCAGTTTCTCCCATCCGATTAAATTGAAATTTTGCACACGCCTTCGGTTTTAATGACAGACATGACTTGATCCTGCAGCCGGGATTGCCTCCTCATGAGAGAACTCTTGGACAGTTAATAGCAAGGACACAAAACTTTCTAAACGCTTTCAATGTTTATAGATAAACTTCATTTTCTTATAGTTAGGTTTACAAAAACTTGTTTGAAAAAAATTAAATGTATTATGCTTGTTACCCGAGGGCCGGGCAAGGTACATACATTGACTTTTAACCGGTTTGGCATAAGTATTTCGGCATTTTGGTTTAATTTTCCATAGTTATTATCGCTGATCTTTCAGGCTAACTGAACAGACAGCGTTAGACGCATTCAGGTGTCATCAAACTAGTTATAGTTCGTTTTTTACCAAGCAAGCGAACAAGCATTTGCAAAAACAATATTGAACTGTTATGGCGCAAGTGGTTCCTTATGCAGAGAAACTAAGTATTTTCATCTTAAAATTCCATTACTTACTAACTTGGCTGTCATCTATGTGCTCAACGGGATAATATGAATTACTTATTTACTGTTATTTACAACATCACCATTATCAGGCGGGAGCGGTTTAAACCCCCTAACAATTTACCCAAAACAAAACCTCTCATCTGGGCACGCGTTGCTGGGTCCGACTTGGAAATCTCTAAACAGACTTCGAACCCAAGTCAACTGTAGCAAAACAATCTCTGCAGATGGGGGTTCATAGGCGGCTCAGAACTTAAGTGCGTATGCGGTTTCTCCCCACAGATAATGGCCTACCTACCATCTTGCACCATATCACCTGCGCACTTGATGATTTACTTACTGCCTCAGTGAGCGGGGTTCGCACACATTTGAACTGTTTGCCATCGATACGCTAAGGAGGAGACATTATGCATCAATACCACAAAAAGTCAATCGAAAAGACGAGGGTAAAAAGCCTTCGAACCAAAAACCGCATCACAATATCGATGGTCTAACTAGAACATGCTAATTACAGACCAACCAATTTAGACAAACATGCTAATTACAGACCAACCAATTTAGACAAACATGCTAATTACAGACCTACCAATTTTTCAGGAGGACTGTTTTTATTGATTCAAAACTTCTAGATACTATAACTTAAAACTTACTTAGAAATACAGTTTTGACAGAAAGAGTCGGAATTATGTCATTTGGATAAGTGCGATCGGTAGAGCATGCTAATTAACATTTGGCATTAAAATATATTATTATAACATTTTGTAATAAGCACATTTATCTTCTAGGCCATCGATATAATATATCTTTTTTTTTTACCGATGGGAATTCATCAAATAACGCCTCCCGCTCTGGGCTGAGCAGGAGGGAGTGTCAGACTTTTATTGACTAAAACCCATCCATGTTCCTTTGCCCTTTGTGTTCCAGGGCCGCGGTATCTCTTTCGAACAGTCCCGCAACCCTGGCAGGCGTCGGTCTTTACGGACCCCTTCCTGTTTGCTGACTCTCTTTGAAGCGCGCGCCGTCGACACGGCCTGTCGTCATAAGACGGACGGACGGCGAGCTAGCCCATAGCTCACTGTCCACAGGCCCGCGCCTACGGTGGCCGGGGGCCACCACGTGGCCCCCGGCCACCGTGACTGCTTCGCAGAAGGAGGTGACGGCGTCCCATTCCCTCTCGCTCCGGACCATGTTTGTGTGTTTTTGATATAATAACCTGACTGTACCCTTTTTCAAAAAAAAAAAAAACTGCGTGTGTCCAGTTGGCGAAAATATAAAAGTGATTTAATTTGAGTTTCACTATGTGGACACACGTCAAAATCTTGGCGTGTCCAGATGACGAAATAATAAGTGATACTAATTTTGAGTTTCATCAACTGGACACACGTGTGTCCAGTCTCTCGTGTCGAGTTGGTGACTAACCCCATGGATTGAACCAGGGCCGGACGCGAGAGGTCACCGCCGCCGATATATAATATACTTATCACCATAAACCAAAATACCTAATTAAATGCCGCGTCATCACTTCACCTTCAAGTCTTCATAGCTCCACTGACTCACGGAATTAGATTAGAGCCCGTTATAAATCAATTCCCTATCGAAATTCATTTACTGTCTGATTGGAATTTGCGATACTTGTCAAAGTATTTAATTTTCCATGAACATTTGGTTATACAATGACAGTTTGGTGAACTGAATCGGGTTTAAATGGGGAGATTTAAATCAGAATCAGCATACAATTTAGAGTGCTTTGACTTCTTAAAAGATCAATTATCAAAGTTAATAAATCTACTAAAAGTTAAAACTTACAAAGGTCTTTAATACTAGAAATCGCGTTAAGGAACTCAAATGGACTTGGGCAGGACACCTAGCCAGGCGCGCTGACGGCAGGTGCAGTAAAGCTATGACCGAGTGGCGTCCAACTGGAAAGAGAAGTGTTGGTTGTCCCACGGCGAGATGGGCAGACGACATTGTTGCCATTGCGGGAATATCCTGCATGAGGCTGGAACAAGAACGTGGAGCTTGGCACAAGCAAAGAGAGACCCACTGCTGGATGTAGACCCAGCAGTGGGTAAAGTCGGGCTGTTTATGATGATGAATGTCAAAAAAATGCAGTGCCAGAGAATTCTTTTTCCAATAATTATCTAGTCTAGTTTCTTTTTTTTAAGCGACTTCAAAGAAGAGAGGTAATTTGTTTTCGGTAGATGAAATTCGCCCCAATACAAAGTGAGTAATTTTAAGGTAGTGTAGTTTGTAGACATTCTTGTTTTGTGCCTGTTAAAAACACTAAAAAAAACTTTTTGGCAAAAAAAAAAAACCGACTTCAAAAATACAAAAAAGTGATAAGTAAATTTAGCTTTAGAAGTCGGTGACCTTTGTTTGTTTGATTTAGTTTATTTGTCATCGACTTCTAAACTTACATTTCACTATTTTTGGATTTTTTTAATTAAAAATTCTTTATTTATTTAAACTTCATGTACAAGATTGGTATGTATACCACAAGGCATTCTCTACCAGTCAATCTTAGTCAGTCTTTATTGATAAATGATTTTTCACAAACATCAGTGTAGCCCTGGATCTGTACAAAGAGCTCCTGTATCACAAGAGCTATCATTTGATAAAATTTTCACCGAACAAACAAAGTTAGCAAACGTATGAAAATAACGAACTAAAGTGCATAACACTACTAAAGTTGAACGCTAGAATTTCATTGCGGTAACAAACTTCTAAACGAAAGACCGGAACGGCATTTAATTTGAACATACATTTATAATTTACTAGCTGCGCCCGCGGCTTCGCTGTTGATTCAAGTTTTTCATTTTCTGGGGAGAAAGGTAGCATAATACTTGTTTGAATTTTAAGTAAAAGAAGTACCAGTGCGTTAATAATAGGTGAAGATCTATCTTCTACAAATTGGCAATGAGTCTTCAAAATCTTTTTAACTTTTATTAATAGTTTGGTATTGGTTTCAACGCGGCTCGTCAGGAAATTTTGATCTGAAAAAAAAATTACCCCGTGGTCGCCCAAAAACTGAAGTCAACAACGAAGAATTATAGGCGATTATGGAAGCTGACGATACTCAATCTGCAGCTGAGTTAGAAGCACCAAAACAATATTGTTCCATTTGCGTGAAATTGGCAAGTCAAAAAAGACTTGATAAATGGGTGCCGCACGAACTGAACGATCAACATCGCGACGAACGCGTTGAGGTATGCCTCAGACTAGGAACGAAATCTTAAACCGCTTGCGACAACAACAAACGAGTTACAATTTGTTCGCGAACAATTTGCAACAACCAATGGACGTCCAACCAATAGATGAAGAAATTGGCTAAGTGCGAGTCGGACTCGTGCATGAAGGGTTCCGTACCATCGTAGTAGGTGAGTTTTATTATTTGTTGTTACAGCCTTCTTATAGGTTTTCCTGTAATCTATAATAAGGAAAGAACTATTTTTTTGTATTTTTTTCAACATTTTCGGCCCTGTAGTTTCAGAGTACCCCCTACTCTGGGGGAGGGAATGGTCAATTTTTGCCGATTTTCTCAAATAACTTCAAAACAATCCCAGTTTTTTCAGAGATTTTTGGAGACAGGCAAAAAAGATATCAGAATCACTTTCACACGTCATGTTTTAAACATAAGCTAAATGGGGTCGACCGAATAGTTAAAAAAAAAAAAAACTGAGATGATTAGAATAAGGCCTTTCATGAATATGTAACACGATATCGTTTACAAAACTTTTTTTTTGATTTTCTAAATTTACCCCCGGAAAAGTGTTTAAAATTCAATCATTTACGTTAGACGTTTGTCTTTGGGTCACTGATTTTCATATGTGTACCAAATTTCAACTCAATCGGTCCAGGAGTTTCAGAATACTTTGGCTGTAACAGACGGACAGACAGATAGACACGCGAGTGATCCTATAAGGGGTTCCGTTTTTTCCTTTTGAGGTATGGATCCCTAAAAACAACACAGCAATCAATGAACAGCGACTGCTGAGCATGAGGTTTGGCAAAATGGTTTTTTGTTTTTTTCATAAAGGAATTTCTCAATAGCAGCCACGGAGTCTGCATGTGTGCCTGGTTGATGGCAATAGGCTCGTCTCCTATCACATGGGACTTAATAATAAATAAATAATAAATCATTTATTGACAGATCATTTAATCCATTATGTTACTATTACATACACATCTTAAACACTAGTGTTAGTATATAATATTTGGTACATAACATTTTGGTAATAATTTAGGTATTAATAATATCAAAATAATTAATAATAATAATGTCAAAATCACCATTAATCATGTCAAAATCATTAATAATAATACAATATTCAGGAAATACAAGGAAATAAATAAAGGGCAATTATGATCAAATATG
The DNA here is from genome assembly GCA_947578425.1 of Eugnorisma glareosa. Classification (NCBI taxonomy): domain Eukaryota; kingdom Metazoa; phylum Arthropoda; class Insecta; order Lepidoptera; family Noctuidae; genus Eugnorisma; species Eugnorisma glareosa. The sequence goes on from OX387980.1 coordinate 6,884,910, forward strand.
CAAGAATTCAAAGAAACACTATTTATTTCAAGGCACGATTTGAAGGTAGTACCAGTGTTGTGGTCCAGTGTCTGAGAATGAGACCTTCCGCCCTATCGGCCACAGTGACCAAGAGGCTGTTGGCGCTGCCTCGCACCCTCCGCATCAAGGAGGCAACACGCTTTCGCATGATAGCGTAAAAGTCGTCTATACGTGCCTCTGCGAACATCCCTGATGCGCTACAGTAAACATAACTGGAATATGAGTGGGATATTAGAAACACCTCTGCCCACCCTTCGGGGATTACGGGCGTGATAATTTGTTACTTAGCATTCGCATTAAAAAAACCTATTTATATTCACAAAACTATACTCGTACAAATAAAACGGTATAATCAGCAAGAACTACTCAGTAGGAATAATAACTTTAATGTGGTTAAGCCTATCAAACTCAAACGGATATTCCAGAAAGTTCAGTTCTCTTTTATGCTGAAAACTTTAAATAGAATCCCAATGATTCGAAAAACGGAAAGCAAATGTTGCTGGGCAGGCCAGGACCAAGTTCCTTATAGTTAAAACTTTAACGGCGTCAAGCTAAATAGAACTGCATTCGATAGGAATATTTATAAAAGGCAGTTTGGTTTGCTGAGATACCCGCCTTTTGGCCTCGTTCAGGACTAATTTCCTTGTTTTTTTATGTTTACTTTTTATATAATTTGTAATTGTACCTACTGTTATTTTAATCATTTTTTTTTTTGTGTGTTGTCTTCTGCGGGCTAATAAGAACTTTCTTTTCTTTGATTTCGTCTTTGAATAGATTGTTGATCGAAACTTCTTTTATAGAACTACTTATAATTATTAAAAGAGTGTCGATGGAGTTTCTTGCACATTATTCTCCTACGCCCTGGAATGGGCAAGTACAGTACTTTCACAGTTATTATGCCTTGTGACTGTGGGACTGTAGCTTCATTTTTATTGTTGTCTATGTTTCGAAAATTCAAAAGTGCCTGTAACTGGCCTATTTCAAATAAATGAATTTGATTTGATTTTACGCATTCATGATAATACAGTAACTTATTGAGTATACATTTATTTTCTTATTAATTTAGATAACGTGTTTTTTTTAAAGGTACAATGATTTTATAATATTGATTAGGGCCTAAGGAATATTACTTCAAAAATACATCTTTTGAATTAATATTCGTTAGGCTAACGTGTTCGGCTGTCTTATTTTACACTAGCTTTTCCCCGCGGCTTCGTTTGCGTTAATTTAGAATTTGTCAATAAATTCGGGTAGTACTCTGTTTGTAATAACATAATTCAATCATGTTTCTAAAGACACGTGGCGACATCTATTATCATAAGAACATTATTGTTGTATTCCTCGGGAACAGTACTTATTTTCGGTATCAAAGGTACCCTATATCCCTTTCTGCACACGTGACAATATAAAATGTAAAATTTCAGGATCATCTGTTCAGTGGTTTAGGCGTGAAAAGGTAACAAACAAACTTACATTCGCATTTATTATATACAGCGTGTAACAGAAAGGGTATAATCATATGGAATACTGTGGTACGGACCATCAAACTGAACAACTTTCTCTATGGAACCACCATCGAAATCGTAAAAAAATAATCAGCTGTCCCATACATTTGCGTCGAGTAGGTATTGAAATTTTGAATGGTGCAGCTGATTATTTTTTTACGATTTCGATGGTAGTCCCATAGAGAAAGTTGTTCAGTTTGATGGTCCGTACCACAGTATTCCATATGATTATACCCTTTCTGTTACATGTTGTATATTAGGATAGAATATAAAATAAAATAATTGCGGTCTGTTACTGAAACCGAATTCTTTTACTGTTCTATAAAGCGCTTTAAAAATTCTGCTAAAACAAAAAACAAAATCACTCGAGATGAACTGGGGGTTTACTATGACGTCATAGAGCAGGAGTAAAATTCAGTGTGGGAAAGAGACAGAGATATTAGTAGCGCCATCTCTTTCCCACACTGGAATAACTCCTGCTTTAAGACGTCATGGACACCTGAAATGCATTTAAACATTCAGCTGTAAGTAGCTCATTCTGTGTACAATTTTATTAGTTCTTAAATGAAAGTTTTAGAGGCCAAAGGTCGAATCAGGTTAAATCACACCAAAAACCATCTCATGCTTTAGTTAGAGTGCTTGTCCTTCAGATTAATCACTCAACTAAAGGCGATTTACAAGTTTTAATGTATGAAAATCCTCTGATATTAATTTCCGTCCTATCCCTTATCTCGAACTAATCTCATACTTGTTCGTCTTGACACGACATTTGTTCCCATCAACCACTGGTCTCTTCGAAACTTGGTACATTAATCTTAGCCGAGTCGATTCAAATTTATTTTTGTTTTAGCAAGTTTCTAAAATAAATTTATCATCCCTCTCCATTGAAAATGCGAGTTACTTCCAATTTAGAAGGAGTTAGACGGGCGATTGGTGCAATCTAAGTTCTTTTTTGTTTTATTATTTTAAACTTTAAGTTCGCTGAACCATTTGGGGACGTAATCCTTTTAGAAAAGCAATGTTTTTTAGACATTGTGAGAACTACATTTTATTTTTAAACTCTAATTAAGCAATCTGTACGGTCTATTTCTCTAATGCTTTTTCATATCAAGCCATAAATACAAGAGGTAAATAGACCCTTCACGCAGCATTCTGTCCATCAAACTAATTAACTCTACGCAAAAATTATTGCTAGGAAACGACTTATTTTTTTGGGGTGAAAAACACATTCAAAACATTGTGCTGATGGATGCATTGATTAATACGTGGGCCGTGGAGGTATTTAATGTAAAGATATAACATTAAAAACTTGTATTTAAAAATAAAAAGAGAAATGTTGGAACTTTGATCCCCAGTATCCCCCCGTAACTAGAAGGTTCCCTGGTATGGTTTAGAACAAAAAAAAATGATCCTAATGATGGGGAGAATAAGTAGTTTTCGGCTTGATTAAGGGTACTTGTACACCCATAATACTATACTCAGACTTTTACTTATTGAAGACCTCATGGTTCGTAAAAACTTACACGTGTACTTCAGTCCACGTGTAAAGCATCACATAAAACACAAGAGTTATTTTCGCTTATGTAAGTCATGACTTGTGCTGAAGTTAAGTCCTTTTGGCATATAAGTTCTTTAAATTACTTTTGACGTGTTTTATTAGTTTTTACTCAAATGATTATTTTTCTTGTCTTTCTTACTTCTCAAGCTGGATATAAAGAAAAAAAATCCTCTTGACTTTTTTTTTTTATATATTTTATTTTCATAATCGTAATAATACCTACAGAAAGAAATAAGCCGAGAAAGATAAGCAAATCTAGTATCTTGACTTGGCCCGCGAGGTTGTGGACATGTGGGATGTGAGCTCAGCGAGCATTGTGCCGATAGTCGTTTCAGCCAATGGCTTAATTACCAAGAGCATCGACCAATACCTGAGAAAACTCTCTCTCTGAAAGCGGTATTTGTTAGGAGGTTCCTCTCTTTGGTCCCTGCTTCTGTTACCAGCGGTGGGCCACCAATGTGGGTGTGGTGGGCTACAATTTTTTTTCTAATATTTTCTTTGTTTTTTTAAAGAAATATTTAATAATTTATATTTATTTAAATACGGAAATAAAATATACAGAATACACTTTAACGGTATCAGTCTCCCGTCTACACTTCCCTTCATATACCGCCGTTCTAACTTAAAAATTGACAAGTTCGTGAAATATGATATCCAAGATTTCCGTCTGTCGTTAATGCTTTTATTATAAATGACTTTTTCTCGAGTTTTAACGATTAATTTCTTTAATATTCCGTCATCTGCTAAGTGGCAAGTTTTGAATTGATGAAGTGATTTATAAGAAAGAGATGCGAACATTGTGTATTTGTGAGAGGAAATCGGGAATAAATTACGAATTTAAAACTAAAAAGGAAAATGTTTGGTTTTAGTTCGGAATTTGTTCGCAAGTTGTCAAAAAAATCAAACATTTACATTATCTATTTATTTTTATTATCTTGAGAATGATCACTGAGAGGTTCGACTATCACTACATTAACCATTGTTACAATTAAATAATCATAACTCTATTTCATTGTTTCTAGTTTTATTATGTTGAATTTTAATTTTATTTTTGATTTTAATTATAATTTTTGTTTCGTGTATGTTCATTTTGAATTTTGTCTTTAATAGTAATTTATTTTAATTTTTTATTTTGATTGTAATGTTAACTTATTCTCTTTTTAATTTTGTTATTGATTCTAATGATAATTGATTTTTACTATGTTAATCTATTTTTTTTAATCTGGTCGGCGACTGTATGGATCAAGTTATCCGAAATAAATGAATTTATTATTATTATGTATTTTACGTTTTAAAAACCAATTTCAATTGAGATAAACGCTTGAAACTTTAATGGAGTGTTCTGCCGTATCCTGACATCCCGGTCTACTCCAAACACTTCACAATGAGGGCTATCGTTTTTGAGCTCACTAGATGGCGCCACCGTCGCGTAAGGTTATGTCAGTAATTCTATTTTATACTTTACAGTACCATTAACTTCATAGAACGTTTAGTTTATTACGTATAACAACATAATGTAAACTTTAGATACAATTTTCTTTATTTTACAGTAATCTCCCTAAAATTAGCAAGCATGAAACACAATTTTACCTCTAAGTACTAACAAATAAGATCCTAAGTTGCTACTTAAAATCTTAATTAACTCAATCTAGATCTAAATCGTGAATATTAGTAAAAATACTTGATAAAAAACCCGCAACGTGTGAACTTTCTATGATATCTGACATTTCGGTGCCCCCGCGCTGCACTAGCGCATCTAGCGGCGAATTCAAACGCGATAGCCCCCATTAACAAAGGCGTCAGGGTTACAAACTCTCAAAAATACACTTAATGTTTTGTAACATTCTTCATGTGCGTATAAATGATTTAATATTTGAATTTAAAATAAAGAACCCTTAAATAAAACCTAACTCACTTAACCCCTATAAGTTCATTATAAAATCTACTACGTTTTTTTTTTTTCTCGAATGGGAAATCATCAAATGACCTCCCGCTCTGGGCGAAGCGGAAGGGAGTGTCAGACTTGTACTGACTAAAACTAATCCATGTTCCTTCTTTAGCCCTTTGGGTTCCAGGACCACGGTATCTCTTTCCAACAGTCCCGCAGCCCCGGCAGACATCGGCCCTTCCGATTTGCTGACATCTCTTTGAGGCGCGCGTGGAACGAAGTTGGGAACATTGAATGGCATTTGCCACGGCTCCGGCGCGTGGCGTACCGAATGATTGGGGTTCACGTGACTGAAATAAAATTTAATTTTGCCGAATTTCTATTCTGAAAATATTATTATCTATATGTCGGGGTGTCAGGATTTATTCCACTAGGCTTCGACATCATGTGGGCAGACGATGGGTTTCGTGCTATGAAAAGACACAGAGAGATACACTGTTTCTAGCAACACTAACGAATTACTTGAGATTACAACTTAACAAAATAACACGGGGCACAATGCATCGGGTACAGTTCCAAGGTAAGTCTTAACTCAGCCGCGATCAGACACTGACTGACTGTCGTCCTGGCTCAGAGTTTACCATCTTGACTCTGTAACAAGCAAGCAGTGGTGTGGGTAGATTTGTAAGTAGATCGTGTGATGTCACCACCGCGATCTTGTGATTCATTTTAAGCCCGTACCAGTGACCGTCTCCGACATATAGTTTTTAAAATAAATAAATTGTGTTTTTTTTTTTCATCTCCATACCATGACCCATCATTAGAAACTACACTCACTCCGAATTATTTGTAGTCGATACAAGCCTGTTGCTTGACACCTTCTGTCAATAATGGTCAATATTTATTTTAAACCTTAAATAGTCTTAACTACCTCAATTACTTTATACTATATTGTTTAACAAGTACAATACTGCATGGTAACTCTAAGATATATAGCTGCTTAATTCATGAGCATTTTCAAATGTGTCTCTCGCCAAATCTTTTAATAAATCAGTAAATTGTTACAAAGCCGGCCAAGTGCGCGTATGAAGGTTTCCTTCCATCGTTGTAGGGGTGCCCGCTTTAATTTTATTTTTATTATTGGCGACCCGAATGGCGCAGTGGTAGTGAGGCTGCCTCACGTTCTTAGGGTCCCGGGTTCGAATACCAGTAGGAGCAAATGTTTGTGTGATGAGCATGGACATTTGTTTCCCAGTCATGGATGTTTATATGTATAAAAAGTATCTATGTAGTAATATCAACTATCTGGTGTCCACGACACAAGCCTCGTTGCTTAGTGTGGCACCTAGATGGCGCTGTGTGTAATGTCTAGCGATATTTATTTATTTATTTGTTATTATAGCGGCAACAGAAATAAACATTCTGGGAAATTTTCCACGATCTACCTATTGTGGGTCATGAGATACCGGCTGACAGACAGACTGACGGACTGACAGCGAAGGCTTAGATAATAGGGTCTCGTTGGTTACCCTTGGGGTACGGAATCCTAAAAAAGCAAACATAGTTTCAAAAAAACATAAAATCTTTTAGAACGATGGCTCATTCCGATCCAATGGACACTGAATCGTATTTCTCGAATAGCGCTGCAATTTTAAACAAAATCCATCTCGTGTGCCATTGTAATCAAGTTTCGCTGAGTCCAATGAATTCCTTAATTAGATTTTGTTTCTGTGCTGGAAAGAATTTTATCTTTAAGTCAAGACATTCGGCTGAAATAAGACGTTTTAGTACAGTCAGCATTTAAATTAGCTTGAAATGAAGTTTAAGGGTTTAATTCAGGAATATTTAGACATTTTCTAGTTAGAAGAAAGAAAGAAAGAAAAATCATTTATTTTGCACCGACTAGAAACGCGCAATAATAAAACATAACCATAAAAAAATTGAAAAAGAACATCAAAGCAAAAAACAAATAAAATGAAATCTAATATTACCTTCGCAGAGAATACTATTCTACATCTACGATTCTGTCTTGAGATCCCCTATGGTCACGGGTCATGGTATGGTGGTGGGTAGTTGTCAGTTTGATATCTATATATCTGTTTTTTTACAATATTCTGGGATAAATTCCACCGAAAAGGACTGCATATAAAACCGCGTCCAATATTATTGGCATTGATTGCTTTCGAACGCAGTTTAGTTGCCTTGATCGCGTTCGGTACCATCTAGACTAATATTATAAAGAGGTAAAGTTTGGGAGTGTGTGAGGTGGTAGGGGGTAATCTCTGGATCTACTGAACCAATTTTGAAAATTATTTTTACATAATCCACGAGTGCCATAGGCTATATTTACAACGTGCCTGTGAGATAATTTCCGACTAAAACGCGAGTGAAGCCGCGGGCAACATCTAGTTGGTTATATTTGGAGGCTGGCTGAAATGCTAATAACTCTTTTACCCTTTGTATGCTATTTCTAGCTATAATAGGAATCAGGGTGACTTCTTCTTCTTTATTTCAATAAAATGCGGAGATATCAAAGGAAATGATCTATTTTTGAACAATGCTTAACGAGAAGCGGTATGTGGTAGTTAAACATAAAAAACTAAACGTATATATAAGGTGTATCTATTACGGGCCGAGGCTGCCTTCAAGCGGCTCTTGCCCAACCTGGGGGGTCCAAACGCCTCCTGCCGGAGGCTCTACGCGGGGGTCGTGCGGTCCATGGCCCTTTCCGGGGCCCGTTCCTTGAGGCGGCGAGCCGCCCACTACCTGAACGCGCCCCAAAAGGTGGTAGCCGTAAGGCTGGTCCGGGGATACCGCACGATCTCTGGCGAGGCGGCGAGCCTCCTTGCTGGATTGCCGCCATGGGATCTGGAGGCGATAGTCCTCGCGCGCCTGCACGAATGGCGCGTGGAGGCACTACGCCGGGGGGTAACTCCGCTGCCGCGGCAAATTGTCGCTCAGCGGCCAGACCTCCGGCGCGATCTCATGGCGACATGGAGAGAGCGACTGTCGCAACCCCGTGCAGGACACGCCAGAATAGTGGCGATAAGTCCCCTCTTTGAGGAGTGGCTAGAGAGGCGCCACGGAGCCCTCACCTTCTGCCTGACGCAGGTCCTCATCGGACACGGCTGTTTTGGGAGGTTCTTGCACCGAATCGGGCGGGAGGAAACGCTCGGGAGGCAACGCCCTCCGGTCGACCGGAGGACACAGTGGAGCACACGATGGAGATCTGCCCCGCGTGGGTGGAGCACCGCCGTGTCCTCATAGCGGCGATCGGCAGCGGCGACCTCTCGCTTCCGGCCTTGGTTCAATCCATGGTCCGGAGCGAGACGGAATGGGACGCCGTCACCTCCTTCTGCGAAGCAGTCATGCTAGCGAAGGAGGTGGCGGGACGTGAGAGGGAGAGAGCCTCACGTCTCAGCCGCCGCGGGAGACGCACCGGGCGTCGGGGGCCACGTGGTGGCCCCCGGCCACCGTAGGCGCGGGCCTGTGGACGGTGAGCTATGGGCTAGCTCGCCGTCCATCCGTCTTATGACGACAGGCCGTGTCGACGGCGCGCTCGTGTTCCACGCGCGCCTCAAAGAGAGTCAGCAAACAGGAAGGGGTCCGTAAGGACCGACGCCTGCCAGGGTTGCGGGACTGTTCGAAAGAGATACCGCGGCCCTGGAACACAAAGGGCAAAGGAAGGAACATGGATGGGTTTTAGTCAGTAAAAGTCTGACACTCCCTCATGCTCAGCCCAGAGCGGGAGGGGTTATTTGATGATTTCCCATCGGTAAAAAAAAAAAAAGGTGTATCTATTCATACACGAAATCTTTTAAGGGGTCATTGTACTCATCATTATGAACAACTTTCACTCTGGGACCAACCCCGAAATCGAAAAAAAAATCAGCTATTCAGTACATTTTGACGAGTTAATGCGATCATATTGTAGGGAACAGCTGATTTTTTTTTGCGATTTCGAGGTTGGTCCCATAGTAAAAGTTGTTCATAATGATGAGTACAATAACTCCCTAAGAGATTTCGTGTATGAATAGATAGACCCTATATTAGTTACAAATAAAGCAACGCAATTGGGTCTTCGCGAAAGTGATAAGCGGTCCTCATTGGTTGATGAAGATGTGGTGGAAGGTGCGTTCATAAGTTTGAACACCCCTATTTCAATTCGTCCAGCCCGATGTTTAAAATTTCATTTGAAAATGTTGATACGAGAACGGAAACTGTCTCGTGATTTAAACATAAATATCGCAGGTGACCCAGTTATGGTGTGTGCTGGGACCACAGAACGGAAGGGAATGAGTAATAGGAGGGTAGCGGATGAAATATTGGCAAAAATTAACACGGTATCAAAATAGTTATAAAAACTAAACCGACCACTGAAAAATCACGCTAATTAAAATCGGCGTTTTTTTTTCAGTTTGTAGCCTATTTTACCCGGTCTATAATAACGAATCGATTGACACCTTATTCATCAAAATCGGATGAATAGTTTAGGCGCTACGGAGGAACATACGTAAATACAAACATACATACATAGACTGCTAAAATCATAAACCTTCCTTTTGGCTTCGCCGTTGTCGGATAAAAAATGCGATAGACTTCTAATTGACGACCCGAATGGCGCAGCGGTAGTAAGGCTGCCTTACGTTCTTAGGGTCCCGGGTTCGAATCCCGGTAGGAGCAAATGTTTGTGTGATGAACATGGATGTTTATGTGTATAATAAGTATGTATTTACAAACAAAAAGTATCTATGTAGTATTATTATCATCGGTTTGGTGTCCACGACACAAGCCTCGTTGCTTAGTGTGGCACCTAGATGGCGCTGTGTGTAATGTCCAGCGACCTGTAATTCCTAAAGGCTTAGGGGGTTAACCTAACTTCACAAAAAATCTAAATCATGATGAACATACAAACAACATCTCGACAAGAACCTCCGGGCTGTAGCCAAACAGATACAACCACCCGTCCACCTGGTCGAAGGACCCCCCATTTTCAAAGAAGGAAGTGGAACTTTCAATGTCGTTGTTTCAAGTTCCACTTCGTCGTCGTCGAAATAGCACAGCGGATAAGCAAGCTGAAGTGGTAATGGGCAGGCCACATAGCGCAAAGATCGGACGGCCGATGGGACAAAGAGATACTGGAGTGGAGACCACGCATTGCATACCGCAGCGTGGGACGGCCATCTGCCAGATGGACCGACGACCAAGCTAAAGCTGCAGGGAGTCGCTGGATGCAGGTGGCTTAGGACCGGACACGTTGGAATTCGATTGTGAAGGCCTATGTTCAACAGTGGACAACAACGGGCTGAAATGATGATGATGAAGTTCCACTTGCGAAGAAAGCAAGACTGCAAAAAGAGCTCATAACGTATGCCATATGAGCTCTTTTTGCAATCTTGCTTTCTTCGCAAATAACACGAACTTAAAATATTCGATACTGATGAGCGAAAAGCAGAATGAATGTAGATGGCTATAAAAGTAGAGGCAAATCAAAGAAACGATGAATGGACTGTGTGAAGGATGATATGGCTAGAAAGGAGGTGACGAGTAATAGAGAAGTATGGAAGAAGAAGACATGCTGCGCCGACCACAAATAAATTGGGTTAAGGGCAGGAGAGTGATGATGATGATGATGAGCGAAAGGCAGAAGAAAATAGGCCCCATTCGTAAAACCATTAAATTCTAATTCGAACGTTTTGATTATACCTTAATTGTTAAATCCAAGGAGGTAGGAATTATGGGCGATTACACGCGTATTGTGTAAGCTTATTCGAAATAATCCGCTTCCACGGTTCTATTTCCGGATCTCGAAATACCACTAATCTTTCTTTATTTATCTTGCGGTTAATGCCTAATCTGGTGTCAGAGTTTTATACCACCCATGGGCCTCTGACTTGGCTTTACATGCCAAGGTTTTCCTTCACCGATGCAAGTGATAATTATACAATACGCACATGAATCCGAAAAATCAGAGGTGCGTGCTTGGGTTCGAACTCGACACCTATGACTTATCAGTCCGACAGTCACACCACGAGGTTATCACTGCGTACGTCGCTGATTAACTATTTATAAAAGAATCTACATGTACTTTATTTATTATACCAGTTTCCAATTCATTCATTTAGTTCCCTTCAGATTGGTTGAGTTGAATGGTGCTCATCCATGCGTTATGTTCGTGAACGGGCGCTGTCAGTTGTGACGGGTCATCCATTAGTTTAATTAATCTTAGTAGCCACGGCTTATTTGAATTGATTATTTTTATTTTTTGAATTGTCTTTTTTGTTTGTACTATGGACACTTCATGTGCACATCTTGCTAAATCGTTCTCAAATAGTGTAACATCTCAACATGAATGATGTACCCAAGGTATTGTAACAATCTGCTGATTTAAAAGAGTGTCCATGAAGTTTCTTGCCCGTTCTTCTCCATAGAGATCTACGCTAGGGAATGGACAACTACAGTACTTTCACAGTTTTTATGTCTTGTGACTGGGACTGTAGCTACATTTCAGTGTTATCTTTGTTTCGAAAGTTCAAAAGTCCCGGTAACTGGCCTACTTGAAATGAATGCTTTAATTTTTAATTTTGATTTCATCACCCGCTTATCCTTTGCACCACCGCCACAGTTCCCCCCGAAGGTCTGCTCAGTTCTCTCAAGGGTGCTAGTGTGAGCTCAGTTTAGAATGAGTTATGAACATCGGGCGAGAAAACTTTTTTATACGCTCTCCTTGCACTTTCATTTTATTCCTCCCTTCTATTAATTGTTCCAAGTTTTTGTCAAAGCGTTTCTGGCCAGTTATTTCAGTTCTGCTGTGAGTAAGTGCCTATTGAAGGCATTAAAAGTTTTAATGCAATCTTGGATTTTTTTTGTCTGTCCTTTTGCGCATATACATTTTCTCGGTCATTGGCATTCAATGGTCTGGAAAAAATGCGTGGGACGTAGCAATGTGATGGGTCGGTGACATTTGATGGAGCGTTTGTTAAACATGAATCGTTTTCTTTGTGAAGCGACATAAAGTCCTCGAAATGAGTATGGTAAACTACTTCCTCAGATAATGGTGTTTAACGTTGTTTCTTTTTAGCATGTCGGAGGCAATCTGTGTATATTAGCCAATTTTGAATTTAGCTGCAAGTTTGGTGTCAACAATCCAAACTTTAACACGCAGACACTGAATAGTTTCACATCCTATGATGTTCTCACTTGCTATATTGCTATGACATATTACGTAGGTCTCCTCCCTGCGATTTTCAAGTACTTGCATACGGGTGTAAACGAATCCTTCATGAAGCCGCCAACTAAGGATTCTGTACATCAAACTAAGTAACACTGTGCAAAAATTATTGCTGGAAAACGACTTTTTTGTATGAAAAATCCCAGTTTGCGGTTGTGCTCCATGTAACGCACTCAAAACATGGTCGTGATGGATGTATCACCGTAAAATTGTAAATACCGTTACATTATAATTTATCTCGCGAGATTGTCAACTGTCGAAAGATTAATAAGTCATTTAGTTCTTTACTTCTTTCTGATTAAATGGTTGAGGTTCTGTAAAGCTAGATTTGTATTCTTGATCAAAGTATTCATTTGATGTATTTTGTTCAGGTTTACAGAGATTTGGATTATCAGAAAATTTAGATGTGCTGGGTTGTGCCTTTCGTGATTTTAATTGAGGTCGTTGAGCAGAAGACAAGTTAAGATATGACCACTTATTTCGATTTCCAGGGTTAATTCCGTTTATTTTCACAACGCAGTAGTAGCAGTCGACATGGTGATTTCGAGGTTCTCGCCAAATCATAGGTGTTACGAACTTTATTGCATCCCTTTTTCCACTGGACCATAACCGTAAACACACAACACATTTCTGTCAAACAATATGAGGAATACATGGCTTGTCCTGATTACACATTTTTATTTTAAAGTTTTGATGAAACGCAGTTTTTACAAAGTCCGATATTGGTTTTCGAACTTTTTCAAATATATATTCGCCACAAATATATCAAAAACAATCTGGACTGAGTACACAGCATCATCTTGACGAAGCCATATCGAAAACAACAACTAATATATTTTAGTGTCCAACAAAAAACGAAAATCTAAGTAAAAATAGTAATTGAGGGTAGTTAGCCATATCTCAGAAACAAAAGCTGTTAGAGAAAAACTGTTGCCATATTTAAAAAATGCTTGTCAAATTAAGATAGAAACAAAAAAAAAACACAGGAAACAGACATTTTTTTTTCTCTTTTTGTTGACCAGTGTGACAGTCACCCTATATATTACGCTTCGAGCAACAGCTATTCATCGAAGTCAGCATTAGCTACGTTGCTTTTAAATTGTTGATAATTATAATCTTTTGCTCTGGACGCTCTTAATGTGCACGTCTTTCTACATCGTTCTCACATATATGTATAATCTCAACATGAATGATGTAACCAAGATCTTGTAACAATATTTTGATTGAAAAGAGTGTCCGTGGAGTTTCTTGCCCATTCTTCTCCATAGAGATCTACGCTTTGGAATGGGCAACTACAGTACTTTGACAAGTTATTATGCCTTGTGTCTATGACTGTAGCTTCGCCTTGGTTTATCTGACTTTCAAAAGTGCCTGCTAAGGTCTAATTGAAACAAATGCTTTGAGTTTGAGCATCTGTCACTATTGGCATGTCCTTTTGGTGCTTAGCTTCTATACGGAGAATACATTTGGGTTTCAATTTGTATGGGGGACATAAACCTGATCAACTGACGTTCATGATTAAATGTATTGGTTATGATGAGGGTACTTGGTTACAGTCGTATATATATTTGTGCCTGTTAGTTAACACTTAGTGACATTCTATATTCGAATGCCTGACTAAAAGCTATTGAATTTCAAAATGTCGCTGCTGTGCCTAGAGTTGAAAATAATACATCACCAGTTAATTTAAACTAGAGTCATTCGCATCTATGTTGAGAATACTTAGATGGATTACAATCAAGTTTTTTTTGGATGTGAAACATCTGATATGCGCGCCTAGGCAGTAAAACCACGCGGGCCTGTGGACGGTGAGCTATGGGCTAGCTCGCCGTCCGTCCGTCTTATGACGACAGGCCGTGTCGACGGCGCGTTCGTGTTCCAAGCGCGCCTCATAGAGAGTCAGCAAACAGGAAGGGGTCCGAAAGGACCGATGCCTGCCAGGATTGCGGGACTGTTCGAAAGAGATACCGCGGCCCTGGAACACAAAGGGCAAAGGAAGGAACATGGATGGGTTTTAGTCAGTAAAAGTCTGACACTCCCTCCTGCTCAGCCCAGAGCGGGAGGGGTTATTTGATGATTTCGGAGGCGAAAAAAAAAAAAAAAGCAGTAAAACCGACTCGTATTCCGTGACAGAAGATGGCGTGACGCTGTCATAGCGTGATGCCTCCTCTTTGCTATGTAAAATCAACCTTTTCGCATTAGAATATTGTTTGTTTTAGAACGATTGTTGTGAGTAAATAAAAGGCAAAATAAAGTCTCTTTTATTATAATTATTAAAATAATAAGAAAAATAAATTGATTTTATTAACGCAACAATTTCTTCTTTATTTTATTTTTTCCTTATAGGATTTAAGGTAGGTTATTTTTATTAACTATGAATACGAATATTAACATAGATGTTTCACATCTGCCGGGCGGGTACGGCCCGTATTTTATAAATTATATCTTTGTATTATATAGCGGGCTGGTGTCCGTAACTCCACGTCCAAGCGCGGAAATTTATCTTGTTTTTCTATGAAAAGATTAGAGAAAAACGGCTAATTTTTGGCTAACTTAAGATATTTTAATCGTTGGTGTCATAACCAAAAAAAACTGACCTCTTATTCTATTAAAACTCTGTACTTCGCTAGACCAGCTAAAGGTCAAAGTATCGCCTGGCGTTAGATCTACTGTACAGCGTTATTACTTTAATTTGACCTCATTAGAAAGGGACGTGTCATTTCAGTTAGGATTTCATTACTTATTATAAATGTAATGAAATGTTAAAAAAAAAATCGTTTAGATCAAAATTAAAGAAGCGCGGGCTTGAAAATTGAGTTTTTGCAATGTGATTTAAGTTTAATGTTATTTTAAACGTATTTAATACTTGAATTAATCTTAAAACGCTTCATATAAATATTACCTGGACACCACGCCTAAGATACCAGAAGGAAAATTAAATTATGGGCGATAATTAACGAGAAAGTACTCTTGCGGCTTTAACCTTGGCCGAAATTTAGAGCGTCTCCATACAAGGTGAACAGAGATTTTTTTTTTTTTCAAAAAATCAAATTATTTATTTGCTAGAATATGGTACATAAGGTGTTACAGTAAATTTGTCTCAGCATGTCCTGCCACAACAAGGCGTGCAAATTTATTCACTATAAGAGATGTCAATTAGTCTAACGTACAAATTACAGATTCTATTGACTTGTCTTCTAAATAGACTCTAACGGTATAATATCTTTTAATTAATTAGAACTTGAAAAGTATTTTTTAAACTATTGTCAGCGGTAACTCTTGGAAACTATTTGGTAAATGATTGAAAATCGACATGCAGTATACATTTTTCTTAAATATTTTTTGTTTTATTGGTGGCAGCTGAAATCTATCTTTATGCCGTGTTGGCTATTTGGTCTGTCAGTGCTGGTTTCAAATAAATTGTAGTTTCGCCTAACAAAAACACATATTTCAAAAATATAAAAACATGGCAAAGGTAGAATTTTAAGATTTTGATGGAAACAGATGGTGACTGAACAAGACAAAGCCAAATGGGTTTTCAAGTGTCTACGGAACACATCTCTTAATATAATTGCTACAATAGATATAGATTAAATATCAAGAAAACTTTTCTACTTGACTATACAAATCACAAAATTGGCTAACGGGTCCAGATGTCCAATTCAAAAATGCATTAGGTCGACTGGACCCGCGGGTCCCACCTGTGTGGGATCAGTTTACTAAAGAGCCCTTACAGCTGTCTAAAAAGTGAGCTCCACAAATTGCTCGGATAAATCTTCTATTGAGTTACCCATATTACAATGCCGTATCCAAGTACGGATGATACATAACCATGGTAGGCTAGCATTGCAGTGTACCAGTTTACTATTTGCCTAATTCTTTTCAGGACATATAAAACGATCTATTACGTGTATTGCAAGAATCTTCTCTATATATGTTTTCCAATTACAATTTTTATCGATCGTTATACCCAAGAATACACAATTATCGACAGTGGTCAAGTGAGAATCTTATAAATGTCTAGTTTATTTATGTTTGCGTTTTAGGTTTGAAATTGTATTGTTTCTTTTAGTCATATTTATTTTAAAGTTATTTTTTTCTAGCCAAACGATTTTATTTACTTCTACATTATTAGAAGCTACTTGTGAAATAATGAACATTTATTTGGAGTAAATAAATAAATATCGCTGGACATTACACACAGCGCCATCTAGGTGCCACACTAAGCAACGAGGCTTGTGTCGTGGACACCAGATAGTTGATATTACTACATAGATACTTTTTGTTGGTAAATACATACTTATTATACATATAAACATCCATGACTCGGAAACAAATGTCCATTCTCATCACACAAACATTTGCTCCTACCGGGATTCGAACCCAGGACCCTAAGAACGTAAGGCAACCTCACTACCGCTGCGCCATTCGGGTCGTCAAAGTGGTCGTCGGAGTGTACCGTTTTTACCCGACTACGGCAAAGCTAAAAGGAAGGGTTATTGGTTAGTGCTCATAAACGCAAGGGCAAAAGCTGCAAGAAAAATGCTGATCTGCACGTATAAATGTCTTTTCTCCCTTAAGAGGGAACTGAGGCTGCGATTCTCCATAGAAATGTAATCGTCTTTTTTCCTTTATGGCAATCTGTTTTTCTTCATAATATCAAGGTATACTGTAGACACATCCGTCACGTCATTTCCTTTAATTTTCAGCAACTAAACACCAAAAAATGCCCGATTTTTACGGTCTTGATTAGAGGACTACCAGACAAATTCGAAAAGTTTTTAATATAAAAGAAATCCATAGAAACCAAGACATATATATATGTATTTTTTAATTGTAATGTCAAAATAAGTGAATCGTTTCGAGAAGAAAAAAGAGGAATATGAAACGTCGATCTCGTAAAAATTGTTGTTACACATAATTAAAATCGGTCAGAGCTGCAGCTGTCCCTATCGCACTCTACGGGGGCAGGATTGAAGTAGCGCGACGGCAAAAGTTTCATCAAATACCTATTTATCAAATTCCTCGCAGGCCCTGTTCCCTCTTAAACTGCCATATTATTATGTGTTGCAAAATAATCCCGTATTCGTGTGATAGCCGTGTGGACGTGTCTTAAGGATGTGATACCATTTATCTATCGAACATCTGACAGGCGTAGTGGTAGGCACATTTTATTATGTCGATATGTGATAGCCGTATTATTTCAGTGTTATGCTTCTGCCAGATGATTAACATTGTAGTTGGTTTCTGAGATAAGATAAGATAAGATAAGTCTTTATTTGCCTTAAACATGGTATAAAGTTGTTACAGTCAGATATTAATCTAAAGTTCGCATGTTTAGCTATACAGGATATGTATCAATTGCATGCAAAATAATAATTATTAGTAAAGGAGGTGTTTTTTTTTCGGCCAAAACATGTACCGAGGTACAAATTACTATTTAAACTCTTCCCAATATATTGTGTTATTAGCAGTATTTTAAATCCTTCAATATTCGATAGGTTAAGAAATAAAAGAATATGAAAAAACACTAACTCGAATCATATCTGCGTTCAAAGAAACGTTCATAACAGCGCTGGCGGCTGTCAAACTATTCCATCTGTCAAAATATTAAACTCTTTCGAGATCGATCGTCTGACAAGGGCTAGAATAATCTGAATGACAATATTGTCAACGACAACAACAAAAGGAATAAAATAGTAAATGATCGACCCTGGAGCTCTGTCTTTTGGCTAGTAGCTAACCAAACGCAAAAAATAATCTGAAATGTGAAATAAATGTATTTTTTAAATTCTTGATCCCATAATGTTTCACAAAAAAGTGTGCCGGGGAAAAATAACCTATCTTTAATACAAAACTAAATTCTAAATAGCATATTTTTAGGTTTTCATACGTGTACAAAATGAAGTAACGAAACGCATCATCAGAGAAATGAATCACGAGATTGCCAGATTAAAATTCTTGGGTTGCAAGTTTTAGCATCTTTGATCGACAATTTCAGGTGGTACAAATGCATGAATAAATTCAATATATTTTTTTTCAGAATCTGCGATTTTTTTCCTATAACTTCGTACCTTTATTGTTAAGGTACATTGTTTGGCCACAATTGTATGGGGGAAAAAACACCTCCTTTTAAAGTTCAATGTCACAGAAACAATGTCAATACAATAATAATAATACAATAATAACAATACAATAATAATAGTTTTCTCTCACCATTATCTGCAATTACAAAAGTCCAGAAATTTATAATTTATTGTTGAGAAAATACTTAATGTCATAAAACATGTATTCTTTCAACCATTTCAGTAATCTGTTTTTAAATGAGTTACTATTAAATAACAATTTTATTTCTTTAGGAATTTTGTTATAAATGCGTACACACATGACTAGGAAACTTTTCGCATACTTGGCCGATTTAGGAGTATCCTGCAGTGCAAGTCTGCATGGATCTCTATTGCGAGAGTTCAATTGGTAGGCTTTTTTGAACAATCCCTTATTATTATAAACATAATTACAAATTTCAAAAATGTACAGTGACGGAAGTGGTAATATACCTAGCTTTTTAAAGAACGGTTTACATGACTCGTCGGGACGGATACCACAAATGGCTCTGATGCATTTCTTTTGCGCAAGAAATGCTCTGTGTTTATCTGTGCTGTTACCCCAAAGGATAAGCCCGTATCTTAAGATTGATTCTATATGGGCGTGATATGCTGTAATTGCTGTTTCTTTGTTGGTTATGTTCTTTATTTGTCTGAGAGCATAAATAAACTTATTAATCCTACTGCACAAACTATCCAGATGTACTTTCCAATTCAGATCTTGATCTATGAGTACTCCTAAGAATTTAGTTTGTGGAACTTCTTTTAACCTGTCAATACGAAGTTTGAAATTGTATTTAGTATGTATTGATTTATTAAACTGTATATAATTTGATTTATCTAAATTAATTTTCAATTTATTTGCCTGTAACCATTTTATAATGTCGTCAATAGTATTATTAATGTCAATCTCATGATCAAATTTAGTTTTACACTTTTTGTCAGAAGTCACAATAATTGAAATGTCGTCCGCAAATAATACACATTTATGATTAGTCACTAGCGGTAAGTCATTTATGTATAATAGAAACAATAAGGGTCCTAATACACTCCCTTGGGGGACGCCGCAATTATTAACTCTATAGTCGGATGAATACAAGGTTAATAAATTTTCATTAACTTTATTAATAACAACGTATTGCTTTCGGTTGCTTAGATAAGACGCGATCCACTGCAGTGCTAAACCTCTTATTCCACTTTTTTCTAATTTTTTCAACAAGATGTCATGTGCCACAAAGTCAAAGGCTTGTGACAGGTCGAAGAATAGTCCTGTCGTTAAATAATTTTTATTTAGGAAATTATGAATGTGCCCCAAAAGATTAGCAATTGCTAGTGTTGTTGACTTGTTCTTTTGAAATCCATACTGTTCTTTTGTTATGATGTTGTATTTGCTACAGTAGTTGGAAAGTCTCTTTTGCATACATTTTTCAAATAATTTAGACACTATGGGTATAAGGGTTATCGGACGATAGTTTTTAACATCCTTTTTATCGTTTTTTTTGTACAGAGGTTTAACGACTGATAATTTTAGCGCATCAGGAAAAGTTCCAGATGAAAATGAAAGATTAATTAAATAAGTCAAAATAGAAATTAATTCTGTACTGCAAGTTTTAATTACTTTTGTACTAATTCCATCGTAACCTTCTGAGTTAGTGTTATTTAAAGCTATTATTTCTTTCTTAACCTCGTCTTCAGTCATAGGGCTAAGAAACATAGAATTAGGCATTGTCATGGTTTTATTAGGCTCATTCATTTATTTTGTCATTAACATGTAAATTATTAAATGTCACAGTGCTAGTCGAATCAATAAAATAATCATTAAAAGCATTTGCTATGTCAGAGGGATTAGTCAGTATTCTCTTATTTAATTCTAGTTGAGAAATATCATTGTCACATTTTGTATTTCCAATTTCACGGTTAATGACTGACCACGTTGCTCTGCATTTGTTTTTACTGTTATTTATGTATTTAATGTTTGAATTTATTTTGGATTTAAAGATACACTTCTGCAGTATTGATGAATATTTTTTGTATCTACGTTTGTACATTAGGGTTTTATTTTTATAATATAGAATACCGTAAACATTGTTTAGTTTTGCAACTATTTCTGAGACCCTTGCTTATCCATTTTTGTTTACTTGCATTAGAATTGTTTATTTTAATCTTAATCTTTGGGAAGCATAAATTATATAATAAACATAAAAGCTCGTGAAATTTATTGAATGCATTATTTATATCAGTTTCGAGATGTACCTCTGACCACGTTAAACTTGCAAAGCATTTTTTGAATTTACTAATATTTTCACTACAATAGTCTTTTTTATACATAAAATATGATTTGGACTTTAAACTTTGCTCTTCTACTGGGAAATCTAAGAGTTGCGCTGTGTCGTGGTCTGATAAGTATAGGGATAGTACCTCAGTGGAAGATTTTTTTATGTTACTTAGTATGTGGTCTATACACGAGTCTTTAAGTGTGGCAACTTTAACGTGAATCTGCAAGTTATAGTTATTGCAAAGATCCTTTAAGTAGTTGGTGACTTTCCCTTGTTTAAAAGTATTTATATTGAAATCACCAGCAACAACTATTTTTGTACTTGATCCATATTTTTTTACCGTTTCGCACATAAGTTGATCAAGTTTATCCAAAAATATATTAGGATCAGACTTAGGCGTTCTATAAAGACAAACGATAAGTAATTTGTGCAATGGAATTTCAACGCCACAGGCTTCAAATGATTTTTGGGTTGAGTACTTTTTAATGTGGGAAAGTTCGTTATAAACAATACCCTGTTTAGCGAGTATACAGGTTCCCCCTCTCTGTGTGTCTCTACTAAATGCAGCTGCTACAGTATAGTTATTTAATTTTATATATTTCTCATTTCCGGCACGCATAAAGGTTTCAGACAAACATAATATGTCAGGATCTTTATTTATGTCTCGTAACTCCAGCAATGTTAGTTCCAAAATTTCCTTTTTAGAAAGAATACTAGCGATGTTTTGGTGCAATATTTTAAAAGTTTTAGGTTCATTTGCTACGATGTTGTTATTCACGAAAAAGCTGTTTATGATCTTTATCTTTTATCTTTACTTTGAAATAGTATGGAATAGTACATTTTTTTGAACGCGTAGAGTTTTCAATATCAGGGTCATTTGTAGCAGGGCATTTCGTTTGATGACGTGCAAAATAATAAGGAATTGTACCTTTCGAAGCTATTACATGTTTGCTATCAGGTTTTTTATAGTTATTTTGATTACGCAGTATTATTTTCTTCAATTCTTTAACATTTAAATACTTGTTTTCGTAATCGTAACAGTCAATGGCATAGTTTAAAGATTTACATGCATTGTAAAATTTGTATTCTGAATCAATATATTACAACATTTGTATTCACTGCAAATATTACTTATAGTCTGTTTCAAATCATTTATATTTAAATACATATTCTTAAGTGGGCTCAAAACAATTACAAAATTATTACTGAATACGTCGAGGAGTTTGCGTAATTGCGCAGATAATATTTTTGTATCATAGTCATTTTCACCCACACAAATAATAAGTTTGTCGCCACTTGACATAGAAATATTTTGACAATTTTTAATTATGTCACTAGTAAGCGCGTGTGGTTTTGTTTCCGCCGTCACAGTATATTTCATATACGGAGTAGCTGCTCTTGACTTCATTAATGCAGAGGAAAGTCCAACACATTGTTGTGTGCCAAAGATAAATATCTTATTAGTGCGTTCTTCTTTTAGTCCAACAGAAATTTTCTTATCGTTAAATATTTTACCGCTCTCTTTTAAATCTAATAGCTTCTGTAGTTTTAGAATTTGATCTTTAAGGTGTACTATATCGTTTCCAGCCTGTTTCAACTGATCCTCCAAGTCGGCAATGTTTTTTTGTAGGATAGGACAGTCCGCTTAGATGATTATTTGTATGTATACCTGTTGTGTTATTTGTAGTTCTGGACAAATTTCTAGGCGGTGTAAAGAATGCTTGCATATCTGAATGTAATAAAGAGTACGACGCATTTGCTATTTTTGTGCCCTCATTGCTGTATAATACTTTTTGTGGGGACTGGCCTAAGAATCCTTTTAAAGTTATATTATCTTTAGAGAGTTTTTCATTTTGTTTACGGAGCTCATTATTGTCTAGTATGACATTTTCAAGTTCGTTCTGTGAACTTCTAAGTTCCATCTGGAGGTGTTCAATTGATTCTTGGAGCTCAAGGTTCTGAATAGGGTCAATTGTTGTATAGTCCATACTTCTTGACAGTGTTTTATCGGATATAGCAGCTGAATCATCGTACATATTATGTTCCATTGTTAGTATATGTGAGTCATAAGATTCAGAAGTTGTGCTCTTTGGGGTGGACCAAGGTGTGTTCTCTTCTGGTACGTTTGGTGTGAGACATCTACTTGATTCTGCTTTAGGTGATGAGTGTTTTTTCCTCAATGTCACATTGGATACTCCAGGGGTAGGCATATTCTGCTCTTTTGCTTTTTGAGAGCATGATTTGCACACCCACCTAAATGTTTTTCTCTCATCTAAATTCTTCAATCGATACTCTGATTACTGTAAATGATAAATAAATAAATAAATCAATTTATTGACACACACAACTTAGGATCAAACAAACAGAAACAATGATCATTAGAGTGCATAAGTAGAAGTAACCGTGGGCCCCAAACTAGGCACAGCCTGTATCTTGGTGGCCCAATATAGACAGAAAATGCAGAATGAATAATTAATGACCGTTTAGCGTGACACAGCACATCAAGACATAAGTGACAATAAATTATGAAAATAGGAATTAAAATAATTCAGAAATAAAAAATAATACAATCAATCAATAAAAAAAATAAAAAAATAAAAACCGAAAAAAAAAAATTGATGATTATTATGCAGGTTTTTACAAACACTTATACACGTCATTTTTAGGGTTCCGTAGCTTAATGGCAAAAAACGGAACCCTTATAGATTTGTCATGCCTATCTGTCTGTCAGTGTATGTCACAGCCACTTTATTCCGAAACTATTAAGAAGGACTACACAGTTGAAACTTAGTAGGTATGTATTCTGTGAACCATTTTACAATTTTTATACAAATTAAAAAATAAATAGATTAAGAGGGAACTCCCCAGACATGGAACTGAAACTGAAAAATATTTATTTCATCAAACCTGAACGTGCAGGTTGACAATAGATATATCTTTAAAAATGAGATTGAGATTCCTTGAGGGTCGGCGCCCCACCTTTTGTTTTCCCATTACCCCCTACCCTGTCAATCGGCGCGCTATCCTCTTTCTTTCATATAATTCCTCGCACAATCCATCCATCCTTTCTGTGGTCTTCCTCTCCTCTCTTTGAGCTACCTACTTTTAAATCACGTTTTTAAATTATTTTGTATATGTATGACAGAACGGTATGCAATTATTATCCTTAGTACTAACGTCAATCGATTCGAAATGCAATTTACTTCGATCTGTCATGCACTCCGTATATTTCCATAGACAAAACAAAACATGACTACTGAATGTTTTAAAATATCATTTTCATTTCATTATGTCCTTTTTTGTTGGATTTTGTTTTATTTCATACGTGAGTATTTTTATATTAGTAATATCCGGTTTTTAACCCCCGACGCAAAAAGAGGGGTGTTATAAGTTTGACCGCTATGTGTGTTTGTGTGTCTGTCCCTGGCACCGTAGCTCTTAAACAAGTGAATCAATTTGGATGCAGTTTTTGTTATTTGCTAGTTTTTTGGCGATGGTTCTTAGATATGTTTTATCAAAATCGGTGCAGCCATTTACTAAATATGGGGGATGAAAGTGGCTTTGAAAAATTGAATATTTTCAAATATACCCAAGTGGGATATCAAATGAAAACGCATGATGTGCATATTACAATTAGACAGGTTTTATCAAAATCGGTGAAACCATCTAACACACACGAAACATCTTTAATATTATTAGAGTTTAACCTTCGTATACCCGCGCGTTGTTCTGTGTTACCGATAACACTATTTCGTGGTTTTTATTTTATTTTTTATAATTAATAATGGTTTTTAGTAGCTGCATGATTAGTTGTCACGATTATTTCAGGACGAAAAGTATCTTTGTGTGAATAGCACATAATATAATACATTATGGCCGTATTAGGCAAATGTCGGTCTGTGAGACCAACGCCCAACGCCAATTTGTTAAGATTTTGTAGCTTGGTGAATGCTATAATGCTATGCTATATACTCCTGAGCTTCTGGGTTCGACTCCCGGGTCGGGAAAAAAGTGTAGCAGCTCAGAGTTTGGAAGTTGGCAGTGTGATACCCCCGTGCCTCGGAAAGTACGTTGGCCTTGCGCCTACGTCCTCTCGGACCATGAAAGTAAAGGAACAGACAGTGCACCTGTGCCTGCGCACACAAATGTCATACGCACTATAATATCTCCTGTGTACTAATTAATCTTCGTTGAGACGGGCCGCTGTGGACGAAATACTGTTGAGAGATTATTTTAATCAATTTCTGTCTCCACAGATTATCATCAATGCACAAGGAGGCTTGCAAATTTACGATTAGATAACTACGCTTCCGTAAAAATGAGATACAGTTTAGTTGATCCTTTTGAACTACCTAATGGAAATTTTATTAAAGACATGGAAGATCTTACGAACTGCACTTGTCCTCGCTCATTCTACTCTTGTTGTGGCATAGATAATGAAACCTATTTCAATCCATGTGTCTTAAAATGCATGAACAGAACCAAAATGCGTCGACTGGGCCCGTGCATTATATATAGAAGATCTACCACAGTTCTTCTCGATGTCAACATTCCGTCAATATGGAAAAATAAGAGTGACGATATTGAATTAGACGCTGATGAGGAGTGCGATACTGTGTTATTTGTAGCACCCTAAATTAAGTGCTAGGACTATCTGCGGGAATGATTTTCCAATTCCCGTCCTCTTGATGCACCTCGCAGGTCGCATCTTAGGAACCTCCTAAAATCCCCTCCCCACTCTTCCGACTGATTAAGGACTACAAAATTGTTGCATTTTTCAAAAAAAGGATGAATGGACATTATCTTTCCATATTCATATGCATTTTATTTTCATATTATTTCCATTTCGCCATACTTGATGCGTTTATTATTATTTATTATATTGTATTTTATATTTTAATAAAAATACAGTATATGTAATAATATAACTATGGCGAAATGGAATGATAATGTTCTTTCACTCTTCTTTTGAGAAATACAACAGTTTGGCAGACTCTAATATCAGTCGGGAGAGTGGGCAGGGGATTTAAGGAGGTTCCTAAGATGCGACCTGCGAGGTGCATCAGAAGGACGGCAATAGGAAAAACGTTCGCGCAGGTAGGATGGTGTTTTAGAGTAATAAAGGATGTTAAAAAACAGACACCATATCCAAGAGTTCCTGCGAAGTCGGATTGGAAGCCACGTGAATCATCAATCACTTGGTCATACTTTTAGAGGTTGAAAAAGAAACGAATACTTACAGATTTTTGCAAACGCTCAAGTTTGTTTAAAAGCTTTCGGTGGCATCCAAATACCAGGCATCAGTGTAATCTATGATGGGCTGCATGAGAGTTTGCGCAAGGGAGATTTTGGTCTTCAAAGGCAAGAAGCTCTGAAGGCAGTTCAACCAGTGGAAGGTGTAGTTCACCAACTTCTACTTACTTCGGCAACCGGCGAAGTCCACGATGAGTAGGAGTCCATAATCACCCCCAGGTTTTTAGCCTCATTTGCATAAAATAAGCATTTGTATGTCAATGAAACAACCAAAAGTCGCCGATTTCCGACAGTAAAGTTTTTTTTCAAATTTTTTGTGTTTTTTTTTTGGAAGTCGACGAGTTGTGACGGCCCGAATGGCGCAGCGGTAGTGAGGCTGCCTTAAATACGTTCTTAGGGTCCCGGGTTCAAATCCCGGTAGGAGCAAATGTTTGTGTGATGAGGATGGCCATTTGGAGAGACTGGACCTCACGACACAGGGTATCCTAGTGTGGAGTCCAGGGAACGAGTAATAATCTAGCGCTTAAGGATCATTGTCTTCTGTAACTAGCTTTTTATTTATTGTACGTTGTTATGCGAACTGAATAAATGTATTATTATTCTCGTTTATTCATTTTTATGCATAGTCTTTATATTTTTACATATTTTTTCAAAACACATTAAAAAAAAAACATTTAAAAATATAAAAAATAGGTTTCCGCCGGTGTCGGGAGCAGGGTCCAAGCTACCGGTGGTTAGGGCTCCAGAGTCAGGAACCTCCTCACAATGCGAGCCGTATCGAGGAGTACTGCCTTCTGAATCAGGCCCTTGATCCAACTGCCTAAGGAGAGCCTCGAAAGATGTTCGTCGAGGCACTTGGATATAAGGCCATTGGCCGTCACGATAATCGGCACAATGATAGCCAAGTTCACATTCCACATGTCAACAACCTCGTGTGCCAAGTCGAGATACTTTATTTGTTTCTCTTTCTCAGCTTTCACGAGGTTCTCGTCATGTGGTATGGTCACATCAATTATCATTACGCGGCGCGCTGATCGGTCTATCACCACTATGTCAGGCTTATTGGCGACAATAGTCCTGTCAGTGATGATAGACCGATCCCAGTACAGCGTGACATGGTCTTTCTCGAGAACTGGGTCGGGCACATACTTGTAGTACGGTACTTCAGATTCCACAAGTTTATATTTCAAGGCAAGTTGCTGGTGAATAATCCTGGCTACTTGGTTGTGCCTGTGCAAGTACCCGCCGTTAGCCAGACGAGAACAACCAGAAATAATATGTCTGATGGACTCACCCGGACGGTGGCATGCCCGACACACGTCAACCGTCCCGTCCTTCATAATATATTTCCGGTATTTGTTCGTCAACATAACTTCGTCCATAATCGCACAGACAAAACCTTCAGTTTCCCCAAAGAGGTCACCGAAACGTAGCCAAGACACGGATGCTAGAAAATCTACATCGGGCCCATGAAGAGCCCGGTAGAAGCGCCCGTGAAGCTCCTTGCCTTGCCATACTTCCTTGCGGTCATCGGTAGTAAGTACTACAGGTTTGCGCCAGTTCTCTTTAGCCATGGACAGCGGGGTAACTCCCTTATCCACTGCGACCGCATCTCGGTGCATACCCACCTCGGTTTAAAAAAAAAATTCTCTGAGACTGCATACCTCGCGGTTGTGGAGGGTCTTCGCGTTTAAAAAGCCTCGACCTCCGCACTTCTGCGGGATATACAGTCGTCGCACCGATGATCGTCGGTGATGTATCCAGTTTGCGGTCAGCAGTGTACGGACTCTCCTATCCAGGGCATCGAGTTCGGTCTGAGTCCATTTGAGTATGCCGAAAGAGTACATTAAAACTGGCATGACCCAACCGTTGAAGGCGCGCACGTTGTTCCCGCCTGAAAGAAGGCTATTTAATACCTTCCTCAGGCGTCCAAAGAAGCGTTCGCTCAACGATTGCTTCATGTCGGTTTCGTTAATGCCTAACGCTTCCGACATACCCAAATACTTATAGCTTTCGGATGAGGAAAGGGATCTCAGGTGTATAGAATCCGAGAGCTGAATTCCCTCGGATTCCATAATCTCCCCTCGCTTTACATACATGACTTATATTTTTATTATTTGTTTCCTAGTCATGGATGTTTATATGTATTTGTATAATAAGTATGTATTTACAAACAAAAAGTATCTATGTAGTATTATCAACTATTTGGTGTCCATGACACAAGCCTCGTTGCTTAATGTGGCACCTACGTGGCGCTGTGTGTAATGTCCAGCGATATTTATTTATTTATTTAAGTCGGTTTTGCAAAAAAGTTTTTTTAATCCTTAATTTGGCAAAGAATAAAATACAATAAACGAAATATTCTTTTTATAAAAAAAAATATTGTAGACGTTTATAGATCTTACAGAAAAATAATCAAAAAAATGTAGGAACTTCAGATTTCCTGAAAAACAATGTATGTCAGAGCATACATTGCCAAATGCACATTAAAACATTGAGTACACGTGTTGTCTGCCGGGGCGTACATTGCCAGTTACAGTCCAAAAAGAATACAAAAATAAAACACGGTGGCAACGCCTAGAAATTGCCAGCTTTACTAAAGATGCATAGTGGTAGTCTAGTTGACAAGTCCTAGGGCTTTTACCGGTTATGAAGCACAGGCGGACTTGGCATTTCATGCTGGCGCTAGCTTGGAGCATATAGCCTACATCGACCTTGAGTGGTCATCGTCATAAAATTACCAACAAATAACATAAGGTGATGATTCTACCGGGTTGACTTATGGTACACGCTTTGTGTGTTCATCAGTCTTTTCACGGGTGCGTCCGAACATTTTTAACTCATCTGCAACTCAAATCGAAAATCCTTCATCAAAGGACATAAAATTGCCTAGTAATGGTATCTGTACCGCAAACTCCAAAAATCTGTATACGAGGGCATGCTATGCTAACAACACCTATGATAATAATTATGTATGGCTAGAAAATCCCACAATTCATCTTCCAAAGTAAATTCCAAGAGAACTTTCGGTTTTGAATATTGCGTTTGTTTGCTCTACGATATTTTCTAAAAGGTATAGGGGAAAGAACTTGTAGAAATAACCCAGTAAAGTTCCATTTTGAACATCGGGGTGATCTGAGTCTTCTTATGCAGTTTCCCTGTGCCGAAAAAACCCTTTTTCCATTGATAGCTGAAGAGTGAACTTTGTGATTCGTCTTGGTCGTGTAGTAACAGAAACAGTGAGACGTAGCGATCTGGTATTTCTGGGACGCGACTTGGAAGAAGCCCTTATGCGAGCTGCAGATAAGCCAACACTCATAGAGCTACTTGCAGTTGTTTTTCAAGTGGTGCAAGGGGTGCATAGGTTTGCCACCTTTTTTTTTTGCAGATAAAGTACATTGGTTAGTATTAGTAAGAAAAAAAAAAGTATATAGTATCAAAATAAAGTACAATTTATCTTTCTTTTAGAATATGTTTGAAAACATAGTTTTTAATGCTCTTTGCAGTTTGTATCAAATTAGTATCTCTAGTAAACAATTGCACAGCATCTTTACAGGCTATAATATTTAAATTAAAGTATATGTAAGTAATTCATATTTTATCAAATTCAGAGACGCTTTGTTTCTTTCGTCTCGCCATCACAGAAAAAAAACCTCTTTCTGTGAATGCCAACGTGGCGGGAATAGACAATAAAAAAGAAATTGCTTTTGACAAGTTAAAAAAAAATGAAATTATTAGTGACACTGGCATTGTAGACATACGAGGTTAGGTTGCGGTCAGAAATGGTTAAAAACGAGTGCTTAAGTGATGTGACGCTGTCGAGTGGAGACACCAATGGATATATTTCGTTTAACGAAAAAATACTCACGACTAAACTTTTCAAAATCCCAAAGAAATCAAATCAAGCGAAAACAAATCAAGCGAAATAAAGTATTTTCGTGTACTTTATTGTTCTCATAAAGTATAAAGTATAATTACCTGAAATAACGTACAATACTTTATTATAAAGTACGGGTGGCAACCCTAATGCAGGGTTTGGGAGTGATGGAATGTCACTCAGCATTGGCATTTTATTACAATTTGGTTCTATAGAAGCGCTTGAATAGGTGCTTTGAAAAATTGACTTGAGTTGAACATTCTGGCCGGAGGGGATCTTCATCATCGTCTAAAATATTAAGCCTTTCCATAGAATTATCAATAGGTGCAGAAGAAGTTGATATAGCAAGCGGGGTATGCACACGTAATTCATCGTCAAGGTCAGAATGTTCACTACCATCAGTTGGTGCATTCTCAGCAAGCACTAGTGCTAAAATTCTACCACCACAAGTTTGAAACTTTTGCTGCTGACAAAGAAAAAAAAAACGTGCAATAAAACCAAGTAAATCCAAAAAGTAACCTCAAACGGGCAACTGAACCATTTAATTAAGAATAAGAATAAGAATAAGAAATTTTATTTGCTCAAACATGAATAACAACAACAACAACAACTACAAAAAAAAAAAAAATTAAATTCAATAACAACTTGACAATAATTATTAACACACGCATTCCATTACACAATAAAGCATAAATTTTAGTCATTACACCTATCCTAAACAATGTCATATTCATAATAATAGTACATACACCTTTTTTTTTTTACCGATGGGAAATCATCAAATAACCCCTCCCGCTCTGGGCTGAGCAGGAGGGAGTGTCAGACTTTTACTGACTAAAACCCATCCATGTTCCTTCCTTTGCCCTGTTCCAGGGCCGCGGTATCTCTTTCGAACAGTCCCGCAACCCTGGCAGGCGTCGGTCCTTACGGACCCCTTCCTGTTTGCTGACTCTCTTTGAGGCGCGCGTGGAACACGAACGCGCCGTCGACACGGCCTGTCGTCATAAGACGGACGGACGGCGAGCTAGCCATAGCACACCATCCACAGGCCCGCGCCTACGGACGCCCGGTGCGTCTCCCGCGGGGGCTGAGACGTGAGGCTCTTTCCCTCTCACGTCCCGCCACCTCCTTCGCTAGCATGACTGCTTCGCAGAAGGAGGTGACGGCGTCCCATTCCCTCTCGCTCCGGACCATGGATTGAACCAGGGCCGGACGCGAGAGGTCGCCGTCGCCGATTGCCGCTACGAGTATATCCTACATCTTGGACAACGCAGTTGATGTTCGTCATGAAGCCATTTTTTTCATGTCAAAATAAACTTTACTAGATGTGTTTTTTATTTTTTCCATAAAATATAGTTAATGTTGCAATTTGAAAATGTTGATTTATCACACGCCAATTGTTATTTTTTTTAACAAATCTTTTTTTTAAAGGTCATGTATGACAGTACATACAATGCCAAATTAAGGGTTAAGGAAATCTCTAGTCTCTTTGAGGTGCGCGTCTCGTCGCCGATTGGTTAACACTTCGCCTATTCCATTTTTTTTACTGCGAATTAGCAATGCCATTCAATGTGGCAATGCTGCCAGTCTTCTCGGCACGGTCTCAGATGAAAGCGATGAGGAGGAGTACTTTGTCGCCTAAGTGTCCTATTGTCATTGTCTTTAAATAAAATTGAAGTGTCTGCTACGAGTATTAATTTCGAAATTACAGCTTTTTACTGAATGCATAAGAATATTAAACTATTTAAGTTACTGATAACAAAAAAAAACATTTCTTTGAATTTTTGTCTGTCTGTCGGTCTGTCTATCTGTCTGTTTGCTCCGACTAATCTTCGAATTGGCTAGATCGATTTTATCGAGACTTTTACTGGCAGATAGCTGATGTTTTAAGGAGTAAATTAGTACTTTTAAATCAGAAAAAGAGGGTTCTGTCCAAAACAAGAAAAAACCTTTGAAATTGTTAACAAAATCCAATTTAAATAGGGAAGTAATATTTTTCTATAATAATTTCACGCGGACGAATGTCCCGGTTATCAGCTAATAAACTATAATATAAGTATAATATAATTTTTTCAGTGATCATTTAGTCCTTAGATTGTAATTACTTAGTTTGCACATTTGTTTAATTTATAGTATACAGCGTGTAACAGAAAGGGTATAGCCATATGGAAGACTATAGTACGAACGATAA
Organism: Eugnorisma glareosa; assembly: GCA_947578425.1. Classification (NCBI taxonomy): domain Eukaryota; kingdom Metazoa; phylum Arthropoda; class Insecta; order Lepidoptera; family Noctuidae; genus Eugnorisma; species Eugnorisma glareosa. The sequence goes on from OX387980.1 coordinate 6,916,814, forward strand.
AACTGAACCACTTTCTCTCTATGTGACCACCATTGTAATCGTAAAAAAATAATCGGCTGTCCCATACATTTGGGTCGAGTAGGTATTGAAATTTTGTATGAGGCAGTTGATTTTTTTTTTTGTGATTACGATGGTGGCCCAATAGAGAAAGTTGTTCAGTTTGATGGTCCGTACCACAGTCTTCCATATAACTATACCCTTTCTGTTACACGCTGTATGGTAAGTTCTTTAAAAAAATAAATATATGTATTTACTGTGGGTCACCTTTACATAATACCAAAATTGACCTGTGAGAGGTCAAATAGGATCGAAAAGCAAAAAGGTTAAAGGATTCGTGACATAAGGCATAGTCGTTACGTATGAATATCCGTTTATATCCCCATCTCACACCGAAATGTAACATGCCATCTATTTATTTTCTGAACTGCTTTGCTACTGCTTTTTGTGACATTCAATGTTTTAGGCCTAACGTTCCAATTAACCAGTGGCCATTGCCACTGGCGCAGAACCGTCAAATCAGCAACTTAAATCAAGTAATTAACCTGAATTTTTTTATACACTAGCTGTTGCCCGCGGCTTCGCTCGCGTTTTGGTCAGAAATTATCCCACGAGTACGTTGTAAATATAGGCTCCAAGTCGGGGATAATGTAGCTTCCTATTACTGAAAGAACTTTCTGAATCGGTTCAGTAGATCCAGAGATTACCCCTACAACTTCACAAACTCACACACAAACTACCTCTTTATAATATTAGCATAGATTTAGGTTGATAGCCGAACGATACATTTCTCTGATTGAACAAAACAATTAAAGGCCAGTTATAAGGATAACCGCTTTCTCTTATAAGCTTTCAAAGAATCATTCCGCCGTGCGCTATCACCTGAGTACCGTGTGTCATAGACAGTTCTTGCAATAAAATCGAAAAAGTGGTGTAATACCTTGTTAAACTGGTCAAAATCTAATTGTGGCATTCAGTGACTATAGTGTTAACGAATTATCATAATAACTTCGTAATAAACTCAGTGTAATCTCAGTTATCCGCAAAAAACGGTCTAAAACTTTAATAATTCCTCAGTGTTGAGAACAAAGCAGCCGACAGCCACATGATCAGTGCGTGCTCATCAATGTTGTGCTTTAACTAGTTGTGCTTAAATTCGCCTTCATCGTTTAAGTCGCTGTGGTCGAGTGGTATTTGTCAAGCTTTTTGTCTTAGTGGACCTACGCAAAGTGTCGCCGGATCGAATCCCACTAAACGCAAAACTTTTTCCATTTATTATTTACTATAATTTGAATAAGTTTAGAGGTTCTACCCTACTGCAACAAAATGTCGCAGTTCTCAGAAAATAAAAAGTTTCTTTCCGATACCGACTTAAACAAAGAACCTGGCACAGTAACGATCGGCGAACAAAATGTGTCATTACGTAAGCGTAAACAACCGGATCATGAGTGGATCCAGGCCATTAAAGATCTTACTACTGAGTTCAAGAGTACACTGAGTGAGTGGAGGGTTGACATGGAAGCCAGTATCACCAAAATATCTGATAACGTTGCATCAATAAAAAGTGACTTGGCTTCCCTTACTCAAGTTACTTCTGAGATTAAGAATGATATTAATTCCCTTCGTTCGGATCAGCTTCTTTTGCGCCAGCGAGTATCTGAACTAGATGAGAAACATGAAAGTCTGACGTGTCAAGTCGATTCCCTTAAGAACTCAGTCCAGTTTGTGGCTGACGATCACACCGATCTCAGCAAAAAGATAGAATACTGTTGTAAACAAATTCAAGAGTCCGCTGGTTTAAATAAGCTGGTGTCGGATTTGGTGTCCAAGATTGATTGCCTCGAACAGGGCGCACGAAATTGTAATATAGAAATATGCAATATACCGGAAAGGCGTAATGAAAATCTTATTAATTTAATGCTGAATATTGGCTCTGCTGTCAAGTGCAACATTCAACAAAACGATATAATATCTATTCATCGAGTCCCACACGCGCACCAGCATAATAACATGCCTAAAAATATTATAGTGAAGTTTGCTTCGAGAATATTACGCGACAACATCCTGAGCGCTCATCGACTCTGCAAGGGGCTCACAACGGAGCAACTGGGAGTATCGGGTACCTCACTGACAATTTACATGCACGAACACCTAACCTTAAAAAACAAACAATTGTTTCGTGAATGCCGGGACGCAGCCAAAAAGCATGATTATAAGTTTATCTGGGTCAAGCATGGAACCATACTTGTCCGTGAAAAAGAAGGCACTAAGGCCATTGCAGTTCGGATCCCACAGGACATCGCTAAAATCAAGCCTGGCTCTGCAAAAATTTAAGAGACAAAGTTGCTATAATTATGCTACTTACAGCAAATACTTTTTTTATGTTACTTCTTTGATTGCACTGTACATTATTGCATGCATTTCTATCATAGACTTCCTTATTGTATCAGTTCTAGTTTTTGAGAGAAAGACACTTCTTGTATTCATAATAATAAGTGATCTTACGTGTAAAGCCCTTATCTTAATATGTTCTGCCTTTATAATAATTAAAGTCAAAAGTCGTTTATATGTAATTGCTATGCGCTTTTGTCTAGGCGTTGGTTGCACATCACATAATATTTACCTGGATTATAAAATGAGATTCTCACTGTTCTTGAACTACATGTTTATATTTGTATTGCGTTATGTTTTTTTCAGTTTTTGTATACAGTTGTACTTGGCATTGGAGATGAATGGATTAACTTTTGAAATGGAAATAATTCATTTTGTAGTAAATAACCTCTTCGACGTGATTGCAATGTATTTCTCGCTAAGCGTTGGTGGCATATCAGAACTATCAGATCATATTTGCCCGGACTCTGTACAATTCTTTTTGAACTACAAACTTACATTGTATCATGCCTATAACATGTTTCATTCGAGGTTATATTATTCTGTGTTGATATTTAATGAATATCCTAAGACTACAACACTATTCATGATCTTAATATTCGGAATGCATAACGCTGGCACTATTTTATTCCGGGTAGCTCAAAGTTACAGTTACGGATAATTTAATAATATATTACCAAAATTGCAGGGGAATCCGTACGAAACTGCATACACTATATATGAATATCCTTGCTAATTCTTATGACGTAATAATTTTGACCGAGACTTGGCTAACGCCCGATATAGCTGACAGCGAGTTCATCGATGAACGATATACTGTACACCGATGTGACAGAGATCGCGCTGCCACCAAAAGGAAAGACGGAGGTGGCGTTCTTGTCGCTGTGTTAAAGGGACTGCGCTCAGTGAGATTACTTCCATGTTCCTCTGTACATACGCATATTGAGCACGTACTAATACAGTTGCCATGCTCAGGTCGAGGTGAAAATTTAATTATTGCTGCAGTTTATATACCACCTAAAGCGCCTGAAAGTATATATGTTGATTATTTCGATTTATTACAATCCCTACTTGGGCATAATAATCTTGAACATTTTTATCTGTTAGGAGACTTTAATTTACCCGAAATCGACTGGGTCACGTGCACCGCGGGTACCTCACAAACTGCTCTGACTTGTAGAGGGAATTCTCCGACAGGTATCCACTTATGTCAGTTCATGTCCTTTCTCGGCGCACATCAATTTAATAATACAAGGAATCTGAATGGGAGAATATTGGATTTGGTCATTAGTAACGACGACTGCACCACATACTCGCCCACGGATTATTTACTGCAGTTAGATAACCATCATCCCCCATGTTGTGTGTTGATATCTGTTTCATTACCCAGTTGTTCAATGGTTCGTAAGACAATTAAAAAATATAATTATTTTAAAGCCAATTATGAAAACATTAACCATGACTTAAAAGAAATAAATTGGGAAGATACGTTTTTAAATGATCAAACACCTGACGAGTATTTAGGCACGTTTTATAACACAATTTTTGGCATAATAAGAAAACATGTGCCTTTGGTCAGTACTAGGTCTTTGAAGTTTCCTGTGTGGTTTTCAAAATCTCTGATACACATTTACAAGAACAAATCCAAAGCATGGGTTAGATGGAAAACGTACAAGAATTTAACGGACTACGAGCTGTTTAAACTATACCGCATGAGATTTCAGTCTGAGTGCAAAGAATCATATAGAAAATACATTAATTCTGTAGAAGATGGTATTCGAGACAACATTAAACATTTCTGGACGTTCATTTCCAAACAAAAATCCACTACGGGAATTCCTTCCACCATGAAATATAAAAATCAACCTTCTAATAACCCCGAAGACATTTGCAATATTTTTTCTGACTTTTTTCATTCGGTATATGAACCATCTACCTTAACAAATGTAACATCCTCGCATACCGACTGCTCCCCTGCCTGCTCGCTTATAAGTGACATTGAATTTTCAGTGGCTGATTTACTGAGAGGGCTCGAGTCATTAGACCCTTCAAAAGGACCTGGCCCAGATGGTTTGCCAGCAATCTTTATTAAGAAGACTGCCACTAATCTCTGTATACCATTGCATACCATTTTTAATTTATCCATTTCAAAGGGGATATTTCCACAAGCTTGGAAACTCGCAAACATAACCCCGGTCTACAAGTCAGGACCCAGGCATGACGTCGAGAACTATCGACCAATTTCTATATTGTCAGCTTTGTCAAAGGTTTTTGAGAGATTAGTACACGACAAAATGTACCCTCTACTTCACAGCATTCTATTACCACAGCAACATGGTTTTGTCAAAAAGAGATCAACCGCGACGAACCTGGTGACTTTCGCAGATTATTTGTTTAACAACTTGGATGCCCGTACTCAAACTGATACCATATATACTGATTTCAAGAAAGCCTTTGACAAAGTTGACCATGAACTGCTTTTGCAGAAAATTGCGTTTAATGGGATACGTGGGGACTTGCTAAGATGGTTTCATTCATATGTTTGCAACAGAACACAGAGGGTTGTAATAAATGGTTTTTGCTCTACCACTGTAGATGTTACTTCTGGAGTACCACAGGGTTCCATTTTGGGACCTCTCCTATTCATTTTATTTATCAATGACGTCGACAAATGTTTTAAGAATTCAAAATTACTGTTGTACGCTGACGACATTAAAATATTTAGGTCTATCAAAAGCCACCGTGATTGCTCACTCTTACAGGAAGATTTAGATGCGTTTTCAGCTTACTGTACACGCAATAAACTTCAACTTAGTGTATCCAAGTGTTATGTCATTAGTTTTACCAAAAATAAAAATAAAATACTATATCCCTACACCTTACAAAATGAAAATCTAAAAAGAGAAACTCTGGTCCGTGATCTTGGAATTCATTTGGATGACAAACTCCATTTAGATTCCCATATTAACAAAATTGTTAATAATGCCTTCCGTATGTTCGGTTTCATCATGAGAACGGCTACAGTATTTACCCGGTCCTCAACCTATTTGTACTTGTATCGGTCGTTAGTTCGCTCTCAGCTAGAGTATGCTATTTCGGTATGGAATCCCCACTATGGTAAATATTCCGATATGATCGAAAAGGTACAGAGAAAATTTTTAAAGGCCATGCATTTTCGTTGCCATCGTACCTATGCATCCTACAATGACCTTTTGCGGAAGTATAACCTGCAAAGTTTAAAGTCCAGACGAATTATGTTGGAAACAATGTTCTTGTTTGATCTGTGTAATACTTATGACTGTATTGATATTCGCAACAAAATCAGCTACGTAGTACCCAGAACAACTATATGCCGTGGGGTGCGCGCCAGACCTTTATTTGCAGTAAGTTCCTGTCGCACAAACGCGGGCTTGCGAGCGCCCTTACGCCGCCTTACCAGCCAATATAATAAGATCTTTGAAGACATCGACTTCTTCTTTGTCTCTGCTCAAAAATTTAGAAATCTTACCAACAAAATAATTTTAGAATATAATAGTTAGTTTAGTTATTTATATTATTTGCTCATTATCTCTCTCTCTGTTTTTTTTTTTTTTTGGTTTGCATGCCTGTCTATGTGTAAGTTCATTTTTAACTGTTTTTCTGTATTAAAATATTAGAATAGCGCATTTTTAAATATAACTTTTAAATATGTTGTGGAAAATGTCGTAGGTTATACATTTATAAACTTTATATATTTATAACATAATGTAAGATTTTAATGTATAACTGTTTATTTTCCCGAATAAATAAAATAAAAATAAAATAAAAATAAAAAGAAGAAATTTATAACTTCCTCAACAGCGGGCCTATCTAACAGACGTCCTTTGGACTGTGGCGAGCTTCACTGTGGTTAACCTTCCGGCTGCTATTGATGCTGATCAAAATTGGTTCAGTAGATCCAGAGATTACCCCCTACAACCTCACAAACTCACAAACTTTACCTGTTTATAATATTAGTATAGATAAGTATGCAGGGATCATTTCTTGACGGCCATTTTGCAAAAGGAATGTCTCAATTCCTAAATGCAGTAGGAAGATACGTTTAAATCCAGTTTAAAATCACCCTTCAAAGCAACAGACAAGATCGAAGTTAAGAGCAGGCTCATTCATAAAAATAAACGACAGAAATAATTACTAAACAAGTTTGTGGTTCAAATCTTCCTGGCGACCTAAAATGGCAGCTTTAGCAAAATCATAATAAGATAATAATATTAATTACGTTACAATTCGTAAAATGGTCACAAAGTGACAATTCATAATGTTAACTGCGTCTATGACCATTTTAAGAATTTTAACGCGGTTCATATTATTATTCTATTATGATTCTGCTAAAGCGGGCATTTTAGGCTTGTCAGACGATTTCACTAAGTTAAAAGGCATATCATTACGCTTGTACTCCACAAAAGGTAAAGCATAGGTGTTACTGTCACATCACACACTCACATCTCGCCAATAATGTTTAACTCTCATAGGAGCGAGCCTGCTGCCATCAACCGGGAACACGTCCTGATTCCAGACTACTACTGAAAATCCCTGTTTAAAAATTAATAAAACCTTGCCCGACCTAGAAAGGCGCTTCTGCTGAGCATGAAGTCCTGGGTTCGAACCCAGGACTTCATGCTCAGCAGAAGCGCCTACGACAACTACACAAACCAGTCAATCAACTGACTTAAGGACTGTCTTCTCATCATCATTCAGCCGAAAGACGTCCACTGCCGGACATAGGCCTCCCCAAGTCGACACATTGACCGGACTATCTTCTAAGTTATAACAAATCACACTACGGTGTAAATGCTTCCACATTGAAAGGATCAAAACGGTTTCCTGGATTCCTTCCGTGACAGGCGCATTTGAATGACACTGTAAATGGTCCAGCCTAATAGGGTGCCGCCCGATGAAATTACCTCGGGTTCAAATCTTGACTCTCTACTAAGGCCTGTCCTACAGCGTACGACGAAGCGACTAGCTATTCAATAACCAGCCAAATTTTTAGAGATTATTCAGAATTGAAAGTATTTTAGTAAAACTTTAGTAAAAGTACCCTCCACGAAGCATCACACTAAGTAACTCTACGCAAAAATGATTGCTGAGAAGTGCCTTTTTTTTGGGGTGAAAAATCACATTTTTCGGTAGGACTCAGAGTAATGCACTTAAAAAATGGTGCATTGAATAGTACGGGGGTCTTGGAGTTATTTAAAGTAAAGTAATAACAATCCCATCAAAAACATAAATGTTAAATGAGAGCCAAGTTCAATATTATGAAATATGCCTTGGTTGTTGACTTCGTCGACAAAAGAAGTGAGATCTAAATGGGTGCCAAGGTCAATGGTCAGTCCTGATTTTTTTTCTCCCAATAGTTCCATGGAACATTTACAACATTATAAAATATTTTAAAACAACATAAAATATCATTTCTTCTTATAACTTAGGATATTATATTGAAGCCTTTTTTTTTTTACCGATGTGAAATCATCAAATTCATCAAACCCTTCCCGCTCTGGGCTGAGCAGGAGGGAGTGTCAGACTTTTACTGACTAAAACCCATCCATGTTCCTTCCTTTGCCCTTTGTGTTCCAGGGCCGCGGTATCTCTTTCGAACAGTCCCGCAACCCTGGCAGGCGTCGGTCCTTACGGACCCCTTCCTGTTTGCTGACTCTCTTTGAGGCGTGCGTGGAACACTCGCGCGCCGTCGACACGGCCTGTCGTCATAAGACGGACGGACGGCGAGCTAGCCCATAGCTCACCGTCCACAATTACTTTACTTCAAATACCTTCTTGACCCCCGTACTATTCAATGCATCTACCAGCACAATGTTTTGTAAGCGTTACATTGAGTCCTACCGTAAAACGGCGTAAAGCCTAAGGTCTGACTGACTGAGTTAGGATAAACGAAAGATCACTTTTTCAATGCTTGTTGTGTGGGAGGATGCACGTAAGATGACTTTGTTTTTGTTAATTTTAAGTATTTTATTTATAATATTTTAAAAATCCATATTGTTAATAATTTTATGTTTCTTTTAACTGTGCAATAACTTAGACGTGTCTATTCTATTGTACATGTTTTCTCAAATAAATGATGAGGCTACGCAGATGACGATTATGAATATAACTCGAGAGTATCAAATCAAATAACAATGTTAACATTAAATAGTATGACAATATAAAGTGTTAACAATGACTATGGTGGTAGGTACCAGGGAATCCAACCTAGTACTCAAAGGAATATAAGGTGGATTTACAAAGTCCCCTTCCCTGTGCCAGTTTCCTAGCGTTGTTTTTCATTAACTATAAAAAAGGCGTTAGTAATTTTCAAATTACTTTTCATTTCGCAGTTTTTTTTTTTCGAATCGAGTTGAATCCTCATAAAAAGTAATTGCTTAGTAATTTCTAATTACAAAAGCATTTGCTTTTACAACACTTTGCTTTTGAATCTTCCAAGATACTGAAATGACAGTCCGTGATTGGAAACTTATCGTTGTTATATGTAAGTTATAATAATAATTACCGGCCCTGACCTCTAGTAGCTTAGACCCTATTCCCGATACCGGTGGGCTACTATTTTTATTTTATTTTTTCTCTACGTTTTCCTAAAAAATATTTGAAAATGTTAAATTCATACACATTGTATAAAACAAACTACAGTGATAACTATATTTTCGAGCCGTTTGGGGTTGAAACTCTAGGACCGTGGGGTCCGAGCGCTCACAGCCTTTTCAAGGATATTTCTAAACGTTTAGTTGACATTTCCCGTGACCCAAGGGCTGGCTTTTACCTTGGCCAAAGGCTTAGCGTTGCCATACAACGTGGCAACGCCGCCCGTCTCTTGGGTACATTACCAGTTGACAGCGTTGAGGAGAAGTTTTTTGACGCCATTTTTTAAGTTTGTTGCTAGGTTATTTACTTTAGGTTATTTTAACTAATTTATTTCAATTAATTTAAATGTACATACTAATTTATTAATGTTCTGAGAAAATAAATTGTTATACAATAAAAAAACTACAGTGATATAAAAGAATTCAAAAGTAGAAGTAACCGTGGGCCCCAAACTAAGCAGAGCCTGTATCTTGGTAGCCCAACTAGTAAATCTATGGATGTTGTTATTTATAACTATAACGAATGCATCCGTTTTACTATCAGTCCATCCAAAAATGTATACAGGCTACTTTTATACCTATATACTAGTTCTACTATGGTAAATAGACCCTTCACGAAACCGTCAACCAAGCACTGTGTCCCATGCATAAAACTAAGTAACACTACACAAAAATTATTACGACTTGTTGTTTTTGGTACACCCTGTATAAATATATGTCATAATTTGTTAAGATTATGTTTTTTTCCGGTGTCCACGGTCAAGCTGATAGTTAATGCTAGAACCTACGATAACATCAACATGTTTTTGATAAGGTAATTTCGTTGCCCGTGGTACTACCAGTAATACTACCAGTAGTACCACGGGTAAAATAAAATACCCGTAGAACTACCAAGCGATCCAGTAGTACCACGGGAAGTTTTTTTTTACCCGTAGTACTACTGGTAGTATTACTGGTAAACAACCGGGCAACAAACGGATAATTTAGAGACTCCGAGTTGGCAAGCGAAGGTAGCCCGTCAGGCTAGGCTGGTGGAGCGACGATAGGAGCAAAGTGGAGTGGCTAGTAGCAACTGGATCAAAGACAAAGATCGAACTTGTGTTAATTGATTTGGGTCAGCATGAGTTTTATTGTTCTATACTTCTCAGTGGTCGTCATCTCAGTACTACCATTTTTAAGCCTTTTTACTCGACTGAAACCCAAAAGGAGGGTTGTGTGTTTGACCTACGCATATATGTGTGTGAAAGCGACACCGCAACTGACCAATGAGACTGTCCCGCTAAAATGTTGTAAAAAGAGCAATAATGTGATAAAAGCACTATAATTATTGCCCTCTGGCGATAAAAGGGCATTTTTTAAGCACCAGTATATTTAGTCGACTTTTTGAAATTTAGTCACTTGTGCCTTTGTTCTACCGAAGGTGCGGGTTGCAGCAGGAGATTCGTTACGAAACGTTTGTAACTTGACTAGGCCTGCAGGCGTGACATGTTGTTTCCATACAACGTTTTTTTGGTCGTCCGCTACTCTTATACGCCATATATGCGTGTGATGACGAACGAAGCGTCGAACATACAACGATTAACATACAACGATACTTGGTGATAGTGTAGATTTACAACAGTAAAAGAATTTTTGAAATTGGATGAGTAGTTTCAGAGACTATCTCATAAATGAAAACTTACCAACTTTACTTCGTTAAAATCTTAATGTATAAAAATTTGCGGTTCTAGCTAGCTTGAAAGATAGGATAGTTTTGGACTTGGTGGCGCTGTTGTCGCATATAAAACACCTTTTCAAATTCTTTACATATAAAAACACTTACTCCACATAAGTCACCCTCATCACTCATCATCTCATCACTCATACCTTGCTCATATTATGAATTACACACATACATCTCCTGCAAGTCTAGTACTTCACACAAGATTCTGCAAGATTAAAAAAATAAAAAATGCCTACTAATGCCTACTTATAGGCATTAGTAGGCATTTTTTATTGTTATTACTTTTTCTTATTTGTGTTATATATATTGTTTAAATTCTACCTTGTTTTTAATTTTGTTTTGCATATTGTTTAACTCCTACTCTCACGTGGTATCTCTATAAAAGCTTATTCTAGCCTGGAAGGGGCCTGGTGAGTTGGTACCTGGTGGTTGGTGGTTGGACCTGTAACACAGGTTTTTCCCAAAAACCTACATCAGGCACCAGTCTCTCACAAAGGTTGAATACAGCTGAGACATTTGATTTGTGAAGAGAGAATAAATTATAAATAATAATAAAACAATAATAAAAATTCATGTTTTGTGATGTTGCATTGTACACGTACTGCTGGACATAGGCTCTTCAATCCCACGCCACTTAACTCGATTCTCGGCAACCCTCATCCAGTTGTTACTAGCCATCCTGTGAAGACCGTTGCTCCACCGAGCTTGAAGGCATTCCATCTTTCGCTTGCTGATTTATTTATAATAATTGTTGATCGATTTATTTTTCGTTAATAAATAACATACATCATAAACATTTTTTTTTTCAGTTGCTGGACTTCTTAACGGCATATTATTGGTAAATTGCGAGAGTGGTGAAATTTTCAAACACTTTTTTAACAAATTGTCTTATGACCCACCTGACTTACACAGGGTTCCGAATCGATCGAATTGCAGTCACTGCCCGTTCGTCTATTTTCCAGTTTGTGGCAACGACAATTTGACCTACGTTAACGAATGTAGACTTAACTGTCGTAACGCAAATAAGACGAAAAAAGTTTATATGTATAGAACGGGGCCTTGCGCAATCTTTCCAGATTTCTAGATTAGAAAAAATACGGTTACTAAGTTAAGGGAGGTTAATTGTTAACTTAGTTGGTATACTACGTCCAATGCCTTACACTGAACCGCGTCGCGGCGGCTCTGTGGCCGTCAAGTGGTACTATCTTATTCAACTATCAAACGATGACAAGGAAACGAACCCTTTATGTTGATGGTAAAGGACCATGAGCACCGTGCCATAGTTGAATATGCAACTAAATTTCCTGATTCTAAAATATTGATAGAGTACGAAGACATATCGGCGGCAGCTCCTAGACACGGTATTGTAACAGTAACCTTATTGTAATCAGAATAAAGATCACGGTCTCTAATTTTGACAGTATTTTCAGTGACCCCAACCCAACAGCATCCTGATTGACGGAGAGTAAATACCTCTAGGATGTTTTTAGTGTTACAGAATAACTGAAAGTACTGTACTAACCAAGTGTATCAGTGAACGTCAGCGTGTACCCACAGTAACCGACAGCCTGTGACAATTCTGACAATGCCTGTGCCATTCACAAAATTAGCGCTCAACGATAACTGTAAGAGGTATTCCTCTCACTGACAGGAGGCCTGAGTCCCAGCTGTGGGAACATTATAGACTGACAATGCATGTTTATGGCGCGGCCACGTCCACAGAATCAGTCACGAGTGGAGTAGAGAGGTGATGCGTGGGAATTGATCAATGACACTCGTCGCGATGCGGACGTCGAAATTTGTACTAAAAGCAACAAAAATACCTGGTTTCGTCAAGACGAGAGTGCAAGAACTTTTTTTTTTTTTAGACTAAAAACATTATGTACAACTCGCTTGTCAGAAGTCCCGTAGAATATGGTAGTGTTGTTTGGTCCCCTAAATATAATGTGGATATCAAGCGTATCGAAGAAAATTGATTGCTGAAACGGTTCTTATGGCACCTGACTTATCATTGTAACATGGGTAAAATGTACAAATCGTACCGGGGAAGATTAAAATATTAAGGGATTGTCTCGCAAGGGATACGACGAGATATGTTGGTTTTAATTTTCCTTAAAAACTGGTAACAGGCTCTTGAGTACTACACTGTCCTGAGCTAGTCAGTAAAGTATCCTTCCATGTGCCACAAAATCTACCAAGAAGATCTTTAGGTGTGACTTTTTTTTTTTTTACCGACTTTTAAAAAAGGATGTGGTAATGGTATTCCACCAGCTTGTTTTTTTTTTCATGTATTACCCTTCATCGATTTCTCCGTGATTTCTGCTCCGATTTAAGTGATTATTTTTCATTTGAGAGATAAACTTTGCTTAGGTACTTTACGAATTATCCTCAATAATATGTTTTTTTTTTAATTCGTATTCGAGTATGTGGATGATGTAATACTTGACAAGGATTTGTGTGAAATACCACAACCAAAAATGGTAAAATAAAAACTTTTTTGCAAAAAAAAATAACCGAGATAAAGAAAAAACACAAAAAAGTGGAATATAACTTTACTTTCAGAAGTCGGTGGTAAAAAATTCAATGAAACAAACATAAGTCACTGACTTCGGAAAATAAATTTACAGTGCCTGTAGTGCTCTTCTATAAGTGATGGGGTACTTGGACTTATGTTTGAAATGTTTTACTATACTACTAATACTATAAATGCGAAAGTTTGTGAGGATGGATGGATGCATGTTAGTTATTCTTTCACGCAAAAACTACGGACCAGATATACGGCACACAGAAAGTTTAATCCAGTTGTTAATAGTTGTTAATCCAGGTTGGATTAACACATAGAATACTTTTTATCCCGGTAGTACGATCCCCTTTACCGAACTCCACGCGGGTGAAGCCGCAGGCATAAGCTAGTACTAATAGAATTATGTAATAGTGTACTCATCGTTGAAGAGCCAAATAAATAAATAAAAAATCAGGCCTCCTTTCCCCAGGGCCGCGGGACTGTCCGAAAGAGACACCGCGGCCCTGGAACACAAAGTGCAAAAGAAGGAACAAGGATGGGTTTTACTCAGTACAAGTCGGACACTCCCTTCCGCTCCGCCCAGAGTGGGAGGGGTCATTTGATGAATTCCCATCCGAAAAAAGGGCTCCTCTCCGCTCCACTGGTCTCCGTTTTGGTGGATCCCGGTCCTAAGGCTCGAAATTATTTTGAAATGAAGATGAAAATATAAATAAATAAATCTTTCCAAAAATATGTTGCAGAAATGACGAAATGCATTAGCACTAAACGAATTAAAACATTGTCCTTTTTCTTTCAAAACTGACGAAGGCAGAGCGATATTTAAAATTAGTACGTTTGGACAAATTTTGGTGAATAAGTAAAATAAATTATTAAGGTGCAAGGGGCTTCCTGGGTAATTTCAAAAAGGCTTGAACTCGAAATTACTAATTGAAAAGGTTCACACACCTTAAGACGCTCTCATTGCGCGGCTGGGTCAAGGGCTTGATTCAGAAAGCAGTACTCCTGGACACGGCACGCATAGTGAGGAGGTTCCTCTCTCTGGAGCCCTGACCACCGGCAGCCTGGACCATGTCCCTGGTGCCGATGAATTCTTAGATAACCCATTTATCGAGGAGGACTAAAGGCTATTTAACATCACGCTACGACCAATAGGAGCGGAGCATCAGTGAAAATGTGGCAAAACGAGGAAAATTGTATTTTAATAATAATTTCACGAGGACGAAGGTCGCGGGCAATAGCTAATTAGTTTCTAAAGGAAAAATGTAAAACATGTGTTATGACAATGAATAAAGATTGAAAAGGTTCAATCGTTATTAAAAGCTGCGACATCAGTGCCCCTGTATGAAAGCTAGTACTTAGCCTCAATCGCAGATAGTTTGACAATAGTACATTTTGATATAAGTAGGGAAACTTTGTTATTGCATTCGAGCGCGGAATTAACACCCGAGCTGCAGGCGAGGGTGTTATGGAGCCGAGAACTGCAATAACAAATCCCCACGCGTATCAAACGACGTTTTTCAATACACTTTCGAAGAAATAAAATATTAAAACAGAAAGTATTTTTGTCAGGAATTATTATGAAACTATGATTCAATTTGCTTTTTTCTGCGCTTTGCTTTCGCCAGGCTGAAGAAGAAGCAAAGGTATGATGCCTCTATACAGCCTAATATGAAAAGAAGAAAAATCAAATATTTTTGCATCTAGAACACAAATAAATGTTAATTTGTTCATAAAAGCAAATATTTGTCAATAACAAAGTTTCCCCACTTATATCAAAATGTACTATTAACGAATTTATGCCAAGAAAACTATGTAATAGAGCTAGTCGCAAACGTTATCCAGTTTGGTACACCCGTGATATCATTACAGATCTTCGACATAAACACAAACTATTTCTTTGCATTGTGATCGCATATAATTCATATTTACATCATATTGAGCGTAATATCAAAGTCAACCCGCGACAGTTTTGGCAGCAGATATCCACCCTTCGATGCAAAGGAGGCTTTGAGCCTACAATCAACTATCAGGGTCAATCACTGAGGAGTATCGATGCGGCTAATGCTTTTGCTGATTTCATTATCATTGTTTTCTTACCTGAGACTGCGAGAGAGCCTGAGAGAGCACATATTTGGGAGAATGTTTCGCAAATATGTGCTCTTGATACCGTCATTAACTCCGTCAGTTTAACTAAATTTCCGACTAACGATGTTGAACGTGGTATCAGTATATTAAAAAGCAGTAGTTCTGTTGGGCCAGATGACATTCCAGCTAATATCCTTAAACTGGCTAAAGCTTCCATAGCCAAACCTCTATGTCATATATTTAACTTCTCATTAAGCATCGGAAAATATTCGATGGAAACTCTAGGGTTACGCCTATACCGAAGACACGCTTTCTCAGCCACTCCGGTGTGTACCTGTGTAGTGTGCGTGTGTGTGGTTGTTGTGTGTGTGGTTGTTGAGTGTGTGGTTGGTGTGTGTGTGTGGTGTGTGTGTGGTGTGTGTGTTTATGATTTTGTTTGTATTGTCCATAGTAAAGTATAAGAAATTCATCTCTCCGGCTTCCCACCCTCATTGTTGCCCGCACCTGGGAACGTCTCGCTAAAAATTAGCTCAACCGTTAGGACTACCATCGAGATATAGGGGCGTGAGGTTGGCTTACAGTGCGACATCGGGCACTTGTTCGGGTTCCACCCTTACTTGCACCGTCAGCATGACCTTCACCCACCGCTTCGGCCATCCAAGGACGACATCCGCGGACCTCCCGCCCCTCTCCGTGGCCCTCTGACGGGACATTGTGGCCATTTCCCTACCCCTGGCTTTTGGGTAGGGCTACCGTTTTGCTTGAAATCCAGACCAAAGAGGGCGTGTTGCCTCACGGACGCATTACTGCCAGCGCCGCTCGGCTCAACCCTCCAGGACTCTTTCATCCCCGCTTACGGCGCTCAACTGCGCAGGTCCTAGCGTAGGTGACTAGATTACCTACTCGACGCCAGCTGGATTTAGTGACAGCTGAGCCCACAACCACCCGGTCACGGAGGATCATGGTTAGGTTGAAAAGCGCCTGGCCTCAGCGGGCTGTATCTCATGATCCAATTTTGGTTGAAAGTTTTTTTTTCGTTCTACAATCCAAAATTTTTCCAGAATTTTCCGCTTCTTACTTGAGAAATTAGATTTTATCACTTTGGAAATGTCTATCTTTCCAACGATTGACTTTGACAAAAAATGGTTTTAGGAAACCTCAATGACATTTTTAAAGACCTATCTATAGATAGGTACCCCCCGCACAGGTTTGATGAAAAAAATATTACTTTATCTTTTTTATATATATATATAAAAATCGTAAAGCGGTTTACAGAATACATCTAGGTACCTACTAAGTTTCAACTGTGTAGTCCTAACAGTTTCGGAATGAAGTGTTATGCGAAAAAGAACAGCATCCCTGATGCAAAGGATTCGGGGGATTACCAACAGCATTTTAAAGGTGATAGTGGATAAGCCTGATTGCCCGTTCCTGGGGCACTGGACCCGTATGCACAGCTGCAGGTTTGGTGCAGCGGGAAGCGGACTTAGTTATAGTTAGAGGTTTTTGAATTATTTTTATTTTATTTTATTTTAATGAGAAATGTTATTAGCATAGTTCATACATATTACTAATAACAATATGGATAATTTGTGTTCGATATAAATAAACAATAATAATAATAAGCCTGATCTATAGTGGTGGTGGATCGATCAGAGCGGCGCGCAATAATTGTTGACATAACGGTCCCCGCATGACGAGAACCTCTTGAAAGTCGAGAAAGATAAGCAAATCAAGTATCTTGACTTGGCTCGTGAGGTTACAACATGTGGGTGCTGGTATCAGCCCATGGCGTAATTGCCAAGACCCTCGATCACAATACCTGAAGAGGCTCTCGTAAGGCAGTTGGATCAAGGGCCTGATTCAGAAAGCGGTATTCGTGGACACGGCTCGTATTGCTAAGAGGTTCCTCTCTCTGGAGCCCTGGCCGTAGCTGGAAGCTTGGACCCTATTCCCAATACCGGTAGGCTACATTTTTTTTAATTTGCTACGGTTTTTTTAAAGAAATATTTAAAAATGTAAAAAAGTATGTACAGAAAGTAAATAAAGAAAAAAATAATCATAAGTAGGCTCTCCTTAGGCGGTTGGATCAAGGGCCTGATACAGAAGACAGTACTTCTCGACACAGCTCGAATTTTGAGGAGGTTCCTGTCTCTGGAGCCCTAACCACCCGTAGCTTGGACCCTGCTCCCGACACCGGCGGACCACTATTTTTTATATTTCTAAATGTTTTTTTTTTAATATTAATTTGTTTAGGAATATTTAAAAATGTAAATAATATGTATATAAATTAATAAAGAGAATAATAATTATATCTACCTATCAATATTGTGGTAGTAAGGCCCAATAAATCTTAGAATACCTCTACATGAAATTTGCACGCTCTATTAAATCTTATGAATACCAAATGTATAGATAAATGTCGGTACCTAACGTCTCCAAATTTTGAGAATCATTGAGCTAGAAGATTTCGTACGAACAATGAACATCAGTCAATTTGCTGAGCCGGTAAACATAGAGGAAACCATTAGTGAACGGTTTAGTAGGTGTTTCATGAATCTACGTTCCAGTTTATTTCCTTTTTATCACCCGACTGCCAAAGAAGGGTTATGTTTTTCGCGCATATCTTGTTTAAGAATAAGAATGAATTATTTTAAAAAGTAAGTATTACTAAAAAGTATGCATGCATTATGCATGCCTTGTGGTATGTATGCATTATGCATGTAATATTCTTTATTACCAATATCTTCCACACCGCTGCACGGATTTATTTAATTAACATAATATCGTTAGATTCGTATTGGTAACCCAAGTGTTCATATATAGGAAACGCGAAAAAAAACATGATGACTGTGAGACGCTATAAAGTAAAAAAAACTATAAAGATTTTTTTTTTCTATAATATGGGTTAGTAAAAGGGCTCATCATGAGGATTTTAAAATGGTACCTATGTCATGACAATATTTTAACTTTTTTAAATGTGTTATTTATTTATATACTAGCGACCCGCCCCTTTTTCGCACGGATGCAATCTCATACATACACAAAAGGTCGTTATGAATGGATTTGAATCTGAGATTGTAACTGTCAAGTCCGGAGTTCCTCAAGGGTCTATCTTAGGCCCTTTGCTTTTATCCTGTTTATTAATGACATAAAACATTGTTTTGTTAATGCAAGTTTCCTGATGTACGCTGATGATATAAAAATCTACAAAGCCTGCCAAAAACTCGATGACTGCCTATTGCTCCAAGAAGATCTACATAGACTTGATACCTACTGTAAAGAGAACAAAATCTTTCTTAGTCTTCCTAAATGCCATAGTATATCTTTTACAAAAAATAAACTTAATTTTACATATTATTACTTGCTTTTTTTAATTATGATTTTTATTCTTTTACTCTTTGACATGTATCATTTTGAGATTTATTACTGGTTGCTAATTTTATAGACACTGATTATTATATATATTTTATTTATTTTTGTTTCTGTAATTTTTAACTTAGCCATTTATATTTTTTTTTCTCGTTAAATGCACCTCTACTGACTGAAATGATATATTTAGAAATCTCAATTTTAGAATTTCGAAACATTTGCACGCCCTACTATGTGGCAAAACATGTCTGAACTTTTTTTTAAATTATTTATGTTATCCTACATGCACTTTTTTTATTATTGTATGTGACACATGTTTTGAGCAAATAAATATATCTTATCTTATCTTATCATACACGTTGAACAGCCAACAATTAAATGTGGTAGAATCCGTTCGCGACCTTGGTGTGACCATTGATTCGTATTTGCACTTTGACTTGCGTATTGAAAATATGATAAATAAAGCCTTTCGGATGTATGGTTTTGTCATGAGATCTTCGAAAGACTTCGTGCAGCCCTCTACTTTTTTACTATTATATAAAAAGTTGATAAGATCTCAATTAGAATACGCGATTCCTATTTGGAATCCTTTCTACCTCAAATACAAAAACAAGTTAGAATTAGTTCAGAAAAAGTTTTTACGTACTATAAACTATAAATGTTACCATTCGAAGATTCCGTACACACAATTATTACAGCAATAAAATGTTTTATGCTTGGAGTCTCGGCGTTTACTTCTGGCGGCCATGATGCTGCATGGTTTGTGTAACAATAGATTTGACTGTATTGAAATTACAAATAAGTTACGCTACACAGTACCTAGAACTGTTCAGATCAGACGGGCGGCCCGCGTGCCCCGGTTGTTCCACGTGGATTCATGCAGGACCAACGCAGGGGCACGAGTGCCTCTTCGTCAACTTGTGGAAACCTATAACACACACTTCATGGACATAGATACCTTCTCTCTTTCTAGTAACAAATTTAAGGCATTGGCTATAAATATTCTTTCACCACAATCTTAATCTAATATTTATTACTTAATTCAAACTTTATATCACAAAATTATCACTCTGTTCTTTATTTGTTCATTTATTAACCCGTGGACAATGGTGTGGGTTATATGTTTACCTATTTTTTTAATTACTCATAATTTTAAACTTGAACATGTAACTGTTTTTTTTGTCCCTAATAAATAAAATAAAATACATACACAAACCTTCCTCTTGAATCACTCTATCTATTAAAAAAACCGCATCAAAATCCGTTGGGTAGTTTTAAAGATCTAAGCATACATAGGGACAGATAGAGGGAAGCGACTTTGTTTTATACTATGTAGTGATGTTACAAGATGCGCACGGATGATTAGGTAGGTTTGTGAACTTTAAAGTGATAAATGTCAATAAATAAAATAGAGTAAATAAATATATATATTAGATTATACTAGACAAAATAATATATAAAAAAATCAAGCAATATAGTGTAACTAGTATTTGCGTGTTGCGTGAAGTGTAAGCACCTCGCGTCCTTGTGGTGGTAGATCTTTCTCTTTTAAAACCCCTAAATGTAGAAAAACAAAAAAAAAAATTACGAACTCACAACTTTTCCCATAATAAAGTTTGCTTGTCGTCGCCCCAGAGTTACGCTCCACTCCGGACCTCCACCACCGGATATGTTTCGACGCCTACTATAATATTTTGTTCAAACACATAATGGCTATCTCTAACCGTTACGAAGTTACAGCCCTTTCAATTTTAGGGGAAGTTGGTGGGGGAGGGGAGGGTATACAAATTTTAACGCCCAATAAAGAATAGCGAAAAATCAAAAAGCTGCTACATGTCCTAGTGTCCGAGATACGATTTTGAAAAATGGTTTTACTTTTCCGAGCCTCCTCTATACCGAATCCGTAAAAAACAGAACACAGGTCTCTTAGCAGGCATTCAAATTATTCTATGACCTGTTTATGTTACTATATGATATAAGCTTTCCAAATATAAAAATACGGATATCGACTAAAGAAAAAGCAAAATGGATTAGTCGCGGCATTAGAATTTGCAGTAAGAGAAAAAGAGAATTGCTGTGGAAATACCGGTTATTACCAAATAGACAAAATAAAACAAACTTTAAAAAACTCTCAAATCGGCTGAAGAAAGTTATAAATCTCACACAGAGAGCCCATAATAATCGTTTTATACAATCATCTCAGAATATAAGTAAAGCAACATGGAAAATAATAAATAAAAATAAGAATAAACATAATTTGCCAGACGAAACCATAATAAAAATCAAATCAAATGACAAAACCGTAACTAATCCTCTTGAAATAGCACAAGCTTTTAATGATTACTTTGTAGATCAAGTGAAACCAGTTACCAATGTAGAGATTAATAAAAATAAATATAAAATAAGCATTAGATTTACTTCCATGTTTATGTCGCCGACAATACCTCAAGAAATTCACCAAATTATTATGTTTTAAACTTTCGCGGTTTACACTTACACATAAACTGTCACTTACGGGATATCTTCCGTGATTGTCTATTATTTTACACTAAAATGGAATTCACATATTATTGACAAAGTATGCAGTAAGCTAAACCAACATTCCTATGCCTTACACATGTTAAGTAAGACGGCCAATCGAGCAAGAGTCTTAACGGCGTATCGTGGTCTGGTAGCTTCAACATTGAGATACGGAATGATGTTTTGGGGCAATGCCACGGGTAAAGATATGGTATTTAAATGCCAAAAAAAGTGCATAAGAGCTTTATATACCTTGCAGACAACAGACAGCTGCAAACCGTTTTTTTAAGAATACGAAAATATTAACTATGCCATCGTTGTACATCTTTGAAACGTCTATGTTCGTCAAAAAGAATTTACATAAATTTGCCCGAGTTACTAGTCAGTGCCGTTGTGATCTGTTACAAACAATCGGATCTAGTACTGCACTACACAAAAACAGTATTTTTGTAATAGCTCCAAAGGTCTAAATAAATTACCAAAATGTTTAAGGAGTGAAGATACTGTCCGCAAATTCAAAAGTAAATTGTATTTATTTTTAATAGAAAAGACGTCTTACCTACTCTATCGAAGAATTTTTAAATGATAAAATATGACATTACCAGCCCCTTAAAATAATTTAACATTGACATGCATGTAAAATTATATTGTTATTGATTCATTACTTTTTCTTATTACATTTACTTTACATTACTTACAAAATGATAAAATATGACGTTACTAGCCATAAAGATAATTTACCATTGACATGCATGTAAAATAAATTATAATTGATTAATTATTTATTAATACTACATTTAATTCACAATATTTACTCGAACTTGACTTTGTATTGTATGGATTCAGGCCATTATATAATCAAAGATTCAGACTTATTATTAAAAAACTAATATTTGTACACCAATTTCATTGGTAGGACACAGAGCTCGACTAAAATGTATACATAAGACCTTATTGTAATACCTGTGTTCACAAATAAAGATTGATTTGATTTGATTTGATTTAGTTTCCGAGGTACGATAGGGAGGGGGAGGGGGGCAAAAAGGGTTTGGCAATTTTCCTCTACTCGTGAGAGTTACTTGTTTCCGAATCTGTCAAAATATACCCCCCTCCACCATCTGGGAGAACAATTATGTCAATCAGTCAGTCAGTGAGTCAGTGGTAATTGAGCTTGAAATAGTATATTTATAAAACAAGAACAGGAGAACAGAATACCGAGGTTATTTCTGCCAAATTTGAAGCGTACCCCAAAACCATAATGTTTATAATGTAAAAAATTACTTAACTATTTTAGGTGGAGCTGAACCAACAAGAATTAGACCGTTTACGAAATTTGTAACAAGCATAACAAAAAAATGCGAAATTTTCCATCGTATTATAATTGTAACATAATTATTCATTAAACGTGCATTATATACAGACTACAAATATAATTAAAATAATGCTGAAAAGAAGACTAAAAGTAAGTTCCTACATAATATAATGCAACGCCGACAATAGGACACTTGGGCGTCAAAGTACTCCTTCCCATCTATGTCACCCGGAAACATGCCCAGAAGACTGGCAGCATTGCCAGTCTTCTGGGCATGTTTGTTGTTGTTGCAAATAACTAATAATAACTAACTAATAACTTGAAATAAAAACTGAAAAGAAAAAAACAAGTTCAGTCCAGAAGTGTAAAAAGCAATTTAATTACTACAACATAAAAGTAATTTAATATCTATCCAATATGGGTATGGCTTTTGCATTCAGTAAAAAGCTGTTATTTTCATATTGCAAACAAACACTTCAATTTATATATATTTATTTGTATGTGTCCGTTTAGGGCATCCAAGGCGGTGCTGGAATCGTAACCTACGGCTCTACCCGTTCCTGTGAAAAACTGCAAACAAAGTGATTCTTTATAGGTATGACTTGTAAAGATTGTATTTTTACATGGTTTTTATACTTGCATTTCTATAATATTAACCTGAAAAAGTAACATTCCTGCTCTTCAGGTAGCTGCATGCTCATTACCTGGAGGCTTAGCATACTTTTTACCTTGTAATTCATATTATTTATGTTTTTCTGTAGATTTTTATCTCTCTTGAATGTTTGTTTACTTTTCTTATGTCAGGTAATGACAGGCCTCTTTTTTTTTTTTTTTTTTTTTTTTTTTATCGATGGGAAATCATCAAATGACCCCTCCCGCTCTGGGCTGAGCAGGAGGGAGTGTCAGACTTGTACTGACTAAAACCCATCCATGTTCCTTCCTTTGCCCTTTATGTTCCAGGGCCGCGGTATCTCTTTCGAACAGTCCCGCAACCCTGGCAGGCATCGGTCCTTTCGGACCCCTTCCTGTTTGCTGACTCTCTTTGAGGCGCGCGTGGAACACAAACGCGCCGTCGACACGGCCTGTCGTCATAAGACGGACGGACGGCGAGCTAGCCCATAGCTCACCGTCCACAGGCCCGCGCCTACGGTGGCCGGAGGCCACCACGTGGCCCCCGACGCCCGGTGCGTCTCCCGCGGCGGCTGGGACGTGAGGTTCTCTCCCTCTCACGTTCCGCCACCTCCTTCGCTAGCATGACTGCTTCGCAGAAGGAGGTGACGGCGTCCCATTCCGTCTCGCTCCGGACCATGGATTGAACCAAGGCCGGAAGCGAGAGGTCGCCGCCGCCGATCGCCGCTACGAGGACACGGCGGTGCTCCGCCCACGCGGGGCAGATCTCCACCGTGTGCTCCACCGTGTCCTCCGGTCGATCCTCACAATGGTAGCACCCGGGCGTTTCCTCCCGCCCGATTCGGTGCAGGAACCTCCCGAAACAACCGTGTCCGGTGAGGACCTGCGTCAGGCGGAAGGTGAGGGCGCCGTGGCGCCTCTCTAGCCACTCCTCAAAGAGGGGACTTATCGCCACTATTGTGGCGTGCCCTGCACGGGGTTGCGACAGTCGCTCTCTCCATGTCGCCATGAGATCACGCCGGAGGTCTGTCCGCTGAGCGACAATTTGCCGCGGCAGCGGAGTTACCCCCCGGCGTAGTGCCTCCACGCGCCATTCGTGTAGGCGCGCGAGGACTATCGCCTCCAGATCCCATGGCGGCAATCCGGCAAGGAGGCTCGCCGCCTCGCCGGAGATCGTGCGGTATCCCCGGACCAGCCTTACGGCTACCACCTTTTGGGGCGCGTTCAGGTAGTGGGCGGCTCGCCGCCTCAAGGAACGCGCCCACACCGGGGCCCCGTAAAGGGCCATGGACCGCACGACCCCCGCGTAGAGCCTCCGGCAGGAGGCGTTTGGACCCCCCAGGTTGGGCAAGAGCCGCTTGAAGGCAGCCCCGGCCCGTTCCAGTTTGGGGGCCAAACGTCGGAAGTGCTCCACGAAGTTCCACCGGCTATCGAGGACGAGACCCAGGTACTTCAACGTCGGCTCGACGCCGATGGAAACCCCTCCTACCGTGAGCATGGGTCCCGACGGTGGCGCATTCCGAGGCCCATGAAAGCACATGGCCTCGGACTTGTGCAGTGCCACCTCGAGACCCAATTGCCGGATCCTCTCCACGACCATCGCAACCCCGCGTGTCATTAGCTCGGCCGCCGCCTCGTGCGACCTCCCTTGTGCTAGCACCAGCGTGTCGTCTGCGTAGCAAACTACGCTGACGCCGTCAGGGAGGTCGGCGCGCAGCACCCAGTCGTACCCGATGTTCCACAAGGGCGGCCCTAGAACCGATCCCTGTGGAACACCGCACGACATCTCTCGCCGGTTCCATTCTCCGCTGTGACCAGGGTAAATGACAAACCTGTCCGACAGGTAGTCCCCGACCACACGACGAAGGTAGGTCGGCACCCGGTGATACCGGAGTGAGGTAATGACAGGCCTAGGTTTTTATTTTTAATTCATTGCTGGAGCCTAGTTTTAGGTCGTATATGTAAGCCATATCGACCTCGTTATATTTTTCTTTTTAATGTATGTTCTAGAAATTTCTTCATTCAAAAATTGTAAAATGTCAATTATCTGGAGATGGCTGTGAAGCGGCAGCACAGCGGCAGTCTTCGTCCAGAGCTCAAAAGTATCACAAGTCTTCAAATTTATAAGTTTTAAGAGGAAGTCCTCTAAGATTTTATTCATGTCGCATTATTAATAATATCATCGCACAGCGCGTACCCGTGGTTCTTCATCTGTTGCTTGAGCTATAGACGTACTAACGCCCTCCATGCATTTCTACTGATGGAAGACGAAGTCTGATGTCCCTCGGCCTCTACTATTATATTTATATATATATATATATATTTAATTCCATCTTTTAAATAACTTTGTGTATTCTTTATTAAAATCTGTTATTGTTTCCCATCTTTTCTTTTAACCCGTGCTCTCCTCCAGAATAGGTAGGTGAGTACATTAACTGTGACCTCACAGTTTCCCTGATCTGGGAAACTGTAACGTTACAGACTTTAAACAGACATGAAAAAATCTCATAGATTATTTTTTCAGTGCCAATAAAATACCCAATAATCATTCACAAAGTCAAGATCAAATCAAAAACTACTTTATTGCATACTTAAGATTTAATGGAATCGTGAGTCTTACTTAGATTTTTTTCTCATTAACTGATTGATTTCCACTAAAATTGGATAATGGTTTGGTATTTAAGAAAAAAAATCATACCATGCCGTAAGTACCTTTGGTTTTTGGTAATTTTAGGGTTACGTACCCAAAAAGTTAAACGTTTTCAACGGGGTCTTATCACAAAGGTTCCACAGTCCGTCCGTCCGTATCGTTCATATGTTGTGAACCGTAGACACTTTGAGACAACAATAAAAATAAAAAAAATGCTACATGTTAAGGGTTTGCTTTCCGCACTTAGTCCCTGACCATTGTGCGTGGGCCATGGTGGCCGTTACTCCAACCAGCCCGCCAGTCCACCTCCCTCCAGAAGCAGATCAAACTTCTCGGTCTTCTCAGGACATCTCGGTGTTCCAAGACTCTCCTCGCGGATTTGGGTGACGCCAGTGCATTCGAGGAGTACATGCGCTACCGTTTCCTCCATCTCCATGCACGCTCTACACATGGGGCTGTCAGTGATACCTAGGGTGTGGATGTGAGCAATATCCAGTGATGGTTCCCGCCATCAGTCGCAGGCTATATCTGTCCAAGCGCAGAAGGCGCTTGGTCAGCTACGTATCCAGGTATGGCATAGCTTCCTTGGATTGCCTGCACCCTGATGTCGAAGTACACCATTTTCCCGCTTGCGTTTGAGGTGATCCTTTAACCAACTCCTTAGGTGCTTGAAAGGAATGGGCACAATGGGTTCGGGTCCGAACGCTTTACTGTTGGATCCCCTTCATCAGCCGCATCGTTTCCAAGTGATCCACTGTGTTCTTTGATCCATTGTAGTGTCACCGTGTTGCGGTTTAGTACCGTAACACGTTCTAGGGCATTATGGCATTCTAGTATTAAGTTCGACGTGGTCTGGTTTCTCTTTAAGGATTAAAGAACTGGGGCACAGTCGGAGAGTATACGAATATGGGTATCCGTAACTTCCCTGACTTCTATGGCATGTACTGCTTGGATAATGCCTACACACTCAGCTTGATAGACAGAGTTGAGCAAACTCAGGGGTCTGGATATTTTAATGTTTAGGTCGTCGGAGGAGACTCCGACACCTGCCCCGTCGTCGGTCTTTCATCCATCAGTGTAGATCCTTAGCTCTTTTGGACCAGAGTAGTCATGCATCTCCGCTGTGAGCTCTATGTTGTAGTGTTTTTGAAAGCAGTGGGCCTTCAGGGTTCTGTCGCTGGGTGATGTCATCATGGGGTGTTGTTTGATTGCATCATCTTTTATGCGTGTATGTTTGATTCTGAAATCCTTACTTAGGGTACCAGATACTTCGAGCCTGAAAATCGCTAGGGTCGCCTCCTCTCTTATGGCGAGGTGTAAAGGTGGCAATCTCAGCATCACCTGTAACGCGGCAGTGGGTGATGTTCTCATGCTACCGGTGATTGCTACGCAGGCAAATCTTTGTAGCTTCTCCAGATCTTTCTGGGCTGTGCTCAGGTTGGTCCTGGGCCACCAGACTAAAAAGCCATATGTGATGATTGGTCCGATGAATGTGGTGTGTAGCCAGTAGGTGATTTTGGAGCTTAGGCCCCAAATCCAGGCCAGCAGTCTTTTGCACTGCCATAAGGCTAAACTGGCAATAATTAACCATTAACCAAATAATAAATCAACCAACCCAGAAGCTAGTGATGTACAACGACCAAGCTCTAAATTCTACACTAAACTTATGTATGAACGTCGTTACTATCTTATATTTTATAGTACGGAACCTTTTGTGTGTGAGTCCGACTCGCACTTGGCCGATTTTTTTTTATATCATAACTCCCCCAGTTCATCCATATATCCACAAGATGAATAATAAAAAACCCGACTGGGTAAAAAAAATAAAAAAAGCATAGAGCATAGCGACTTAAACAGTCGGGACCCATTATTGGGACGATTTAAGCCGGTCTATATATGTTAATGGGTCTCGACTGTTAAGTCGCTATGTTCTATGCTTTTTATTATTATTTTCGGGTTTTTAATTTTTTACATTAACGTTTTTTTTTTTTGTTTTATTATTGAATAATTTTTATTTTGATATACTCAGTGTCACTCTCACAGTAAATAAATCGAATCTAACGACACCTCTCAAGCTAAAATCCATCGAGCCGTTCAGACCACAGAGCGTGCCAAACAATTATACATACATGCAAAACATACATACATACATACTCTCGAAAAACCTAACCCTCCTTCTGGCGCGGACGGGTAAAAATAGTCGCCTTTGTACACCTGGGTGAATCTATTCCAAGGTGAACAAAGGCCTCTGCTTATGTCGAATTACTTCACCTGGAAGATATCACCTAGGTGAAATTCTTCCAAGGTGAAATAAGGACACCAAAAAATCTACTTTGTTCACCCGGGTGATATCACCCGGGTGAACAAAGTGGAATAAACCTATTTAAGGTGGATGCGCAAGGATAGCCCGCGAATTTTTTTTTTACGTTTATTGCAATTTGCAGGTCAGTGTCAGATTGTACGTTGATGAAAATATGAATCGCGTCAGTAACACGTATGGAGTTACAGAATTATAATAATTCAAATCATCAATACAACTCTCCAAGTTCATATAATCTCAAAGAGTGACTTTTTGATGAAATAGCTATTGAATGTGATTATATGAACTTGGAGAGATGTATTGATGATTTAAATGATTATAATTCTGTAACTCCATACGTGTTATTGGCGCGATTCATATTTTCATCAACATACAACCTGACACTGACCTGCGAATTGCAATAAACGTAAGAAAATTTAAATTTCGCGGTCTAGCCTTGGGCCAGCGATGTGGACGAATGTTTTTAGCCTTGTAACCCTTTTGATACTTGTACATATTTTTATTACTATTATAGATTACAGATTTGTAGTTTGTAAATAATGTAAATAACCAGATATTAAATAAATTAACACATTGAAAGACTGTTTTAATCTGACTGTTTTACTGCTTTCTTCCATATCTGCCTATAATGCTATTTTTTTTTTACATCTAGTTGCAATAATTTACGTGGCACTTCAACAAGAGAAGTTCAAGGTACAAGGCGACACAACTCTGGACCGCTCTAATCATCCGTACGAGCTAAACAACTCTTTTTATATTCAAAATTTTACTATGGCTAAGGTAAAAGATAAACTGCCTATGCTTGAAAAATTATATATGTGTAGATGTCCGCGAATATACATCCCAGTATGTGCTACAAATAACCAAAGTTTCACGAATGTATGTTTATTGAATTGCATGAACGGCAAATTGGCTTTGTGGAACACTAAACGACAATTAAAAGTTCAGTACTCAGGACTCTGTATGAGCTATTTTGATCCTTTCGATTATTGAGTGTGAAATAAAGATTAATATACTTAATCTCTTCGTTTCATTTAAAAAAATGCTCCCTTAGTACTCAAACAGTTGGTGCCGACAGTCATTTTAGTTTTTGACAGTCGATAGTTATTAGCACCAATAACTGTGTTGGCCTTCAGTCTGAGACAGTCACTCCTGGTGTTACCCAGGACTAACTGGGTGGTGGAGGTCAGATAGGCAGTCGCTCCATGTAAATATTAGTATTCTGAAGCATTTAAATAAACATGCAACTACGAGTATCATCATCTGTTTAGCCTTTTCCCAACTAAGTTGGGGTCGGCTTCCAGTCTAACCGGACGCAACAAAATACCAGTATTTTAATGGAGCGAATGCCTATCTGACCTCCACAACCCTACTGAGTAATACGATACCCCTTGGTAAGACTGGTTGTCAGACTTTTTGGGCCACTGACTACCTGTAACGACATTCAAAGATCTACAAATGTCAGCCGGGATCAACTGCTTAAAGTACTTTCTTATGTTATGGGTGGTCACCCATCCACAGACCAACCTAGGCAAGCGCGGCTCAACCTCAAGATCGACCCGAGCGGCTGTTATTATTTAGCCACGAGCTCCTCTCCTTAGTTAAACAACTATATGTTTAGAATATAATTTTGGAAAAGGCAGGCTAGGCTAAACCTTGTAGACCTTTCATACAAATATCAATAGTTCTCGTGCCTGAAAGATTAGGATTCGTTTATCTGCATAACCCTTTTCCCATTATGTTAGGTTCTTCCAATCTATCCGGATGCAGTTGAATACCAGTATTTTACATGGAGCGAGTGCTTATCTGACTCATGAACCCAATACGATAAGATCCTTGGCTTACCAAGGGTCTTAGGGCCCAAAAGTTTGAGAACCAGTCTTAACGGTTCTACGGCCTAACGTGCCTTCTGAGGCACGGAGGAAACTCGGTATGTACAGTGAGTGATAGCAATTAGCTGACCCACCTCTGCATAAATGGTTAAAATAATTTAGAACAAATCGATAGAATTTTATATTTCTTTTATATTTTATTTTATTTGAGTAAATAAAATATCCCACCAAAAACATTTTCATGTAAAATTTTGCCAAGACGAGACCATAATATGGCTCGCAACTTCAAAAAGTTATCAGATCTCATGTAGAGCCAGCTTAACTCTACACGCCCTAACCTTCTGGCCACAGCCAAGCGCGGCGCGGATTGCGGCGCGGATTGCGGCGCGGCAAGCGGTGATCGGCGAAAACAAATGGTAGACAATGTATGAAGTAAGCCACAGCTACCGGCGGAGCGAATTGCGGCGCGACCTGCGGCGCGGTGAGCGCCGCGCGGCACGCGGCGGCGACGGGCTGCGCGGTGTGCGATTAAAACAAATGTACTAGCGAGTATCGAGGAGGCCACAGCTCAGAGCGGCGCGCGCGGCGGCAGACGCGAGGCGGTGGACGTAGGTACTCAACATCGCACGATCGAAACAAATAATTTTGTTTTTATCGGGCAACGCCCGATAAAAACGGGTTATATAAATAATGGATTCTGAACAATTTATTAGTTAAATACTGAGTAGATCAGGGGGCCTAAAATGGAAGCTTTATCAGAATCATAATATGAATCACGTTAAAAATTTTAAATTCTTAAAATGGTCTTTATGGTTATGACCACAAAGTCAATTTTAAGAGTTTTAAATTTTTAACGTGATTCTAGAAAGTGGTAATTTTAGGCCCCAGTAATATGGATATCAAAACATGTTATAAAAAATTGTGGGACGAAATAAAACAACAATTTAAATACCGTGCCACTTTTGATAGGGCTATTTTAATAGTTAGCCGTTCTCTAAATACGTCCACCGCTGACGCCGCGCCGCCGCGGTCGCAGCTAGTCGAGCTGTGGCTTACCACCGCAAATCGCGCCGCCCGCCGCGCCGCCCGCCGCACCGCGCATCGCGCCGCCAGTAGGTTTGGCCAGGACGTAAGTCTACAAGCCTTAACTTCACAAACTCTACACCTTAGTCAAAATATGTGGCTTGGCCGAGAATAAAAAAGGCCTCATGCCGCAAGCATGCAGGCCTGTTATGCGACTTAGGCCTGTGGACGGCGAGCTATGGGCTAGCTCGCCGTCCGTCCGTCTTATGACGACAGGCCGTGTCGACGGCGCGTTCGTGTTCCACGCGCGCCTCAAAGAGAGTCAGCAAACACGAAGGACTCCGAAACGACCGATGCCTGCCAGGGTTGCGGGACTGTTCGAAAGAGATACCGCGGCCCTGGAACACAAAGGGCAATAGAAGGAACATGGATGGGTTTTAGTCAGTAAAAGTCTGACACTCCCTCCTGCTCAGCCCAGAGCGGGAGGAGTTATTTGTTAATTTCCCATCCGAAAAAAAACAAAGGTTATGACTTCCGACGTGAGCACTCGGCACACTATTTCTGCGGCGGGGGTACCGTTGTTCTACCTACTAGTCGCGTAGTGGGGACTCGAGCCTCTCTCTAAACAACTTCTTAGCAAGGCGCGTGTCAGGTAGTGACTGGCATGACAAACAAGTGATAAATTAAAATTTAGTTGTTTAATTGCTGATTAAAACTGTCGCGCACACTTAATTTAGCGATCCAACAGATTGTTGAGTTTTTACATATACCTAATTATTCATTTCGAATCCGTAATTGTTTGGCAGCAGTACATTGGGACGCTTGTGTTTTTACTTCAAATATGAAAATGCGACTAATTTGTAAGTTTCTGTTTATAATACCTAAGTAGCAGGTAAACAAAAATACGCACAGAAAACATATTTGGGCCTATTCGGTAGAATATTATTAAACTTGTATTCAATTTAGTTTTGATAATCTAAATACTTTAAAATATAATGGCCTGCGCCGCCACCGTGACCGGCCCAGAAAGCGGTGGTGAGGCGACATGGATACGTACCACGAAGAATGGTTCGAGGCGGGACGAGAAAAAAGTACGTGGAAGGAATTAGGTTTGCTCAATAGTGGGACAGTATATTTTGTTCATATTACTTTAGCAACTTTTTTTTTTAAAGAATTATTATCATAGCATAAGAATTTGATTTATGTTAGGCTAATATATCTCCAAATAAGGTAGCAACTGAAAAAATTCTTATGATTAATCTCTGAGAAATTGTTGACAATATTCCCACAGTAAGCAAAAGTGGCACATCTTCATGAGGAGAGCAGTGATTGCCCAGTCGTAACAGGCTCGACTTACGTGTCAGTCATAAGTTCAAACCCAGACAAGAACATCTCTTTGAGTAAAGGATTTTAACACCGCTGCTCTCAAAACTGTGAAGTGAAACTCCTTGAGGAAACCGGCATGTGCGAAGGCATGACAGCTACTAATAGCACTGAGCCCGCGTAGTGAATTAGAGACCACTCCCTTTAATAGACAGGGGGACGCCTATGGCCCGACGGCAATGGGATTGTGCTACGATCTTTTACTAACCACAGGAGTATAGCGTCGGCGTTATTTCGATTCATTCGTTTGTAATAAAAATGTTACTTTTTCAGATGCGATTTTATTTCTTATATTGCTTCCTTCTTGCATTCTGAAAAAAAAAGGAAAAAGAAGAAAAGTAACAACAACTAAACCAAAAAGAACAATTAGAACAAGGACTACTACTACATATCGGACATTTTCGCGTCTTATGGCACCTTTAAATAAGATTAAATTATGTGAAAGTTGTCCCACAATATACATGCCTGTTTGCAGCAGCACAAATTTGACTTATATGAACCAGTGCTTCTACTATTGCGATGAAACGAAACCCGAAGATGCCTTATTGTTATACCGAGGAGTTTGTATATTTTTTTAATTTTATAGTTATACGAGTATAGTGTGACGAGCTGGACTACTTTGAGAAGACTCTTTAACTGACTTCTGTTTCTATAGGAGCCTTTTTTTTTGTGGAATTCGATCTGTCTCTCTAGGAGGAGCGGCAGGAAGTGTCAGACTTGTACTGACTAAGTTGTTAACATTAAATAGTATTGTTAGAGCTGCTGAAGATTGTACAACTATCTTTGCATTGTATAGATTCAATCTCTTTAGTATTATATAAAGCCCATATTGTGTGAGTACTATGTACTAAAAAGCTATCGTTTACTGGAAACCTACGTCCTTTCTCGACTTGAATGTGCCCTGGCGGTTGAGAGTATATCATGCTCAATCAAATGTCTCGCTGATGGTGGCGCGTGTGTCGGATCATTTAGTTCCCTTCAAAATGGTTGAGTTGAATGGTGCTGATCCATGCGTCATGTTCGTGAACGGGCGCTGTCAGTGTGACTGGTCATTTCTTAGTTGCTACGGCTTATTTGAATTAATGATTTTTATTTTTATTTTTTAGAATTGTCTTTTTTGTTTTTACTATGGACACTTTTAACGTGCACATTTTGCTACATCGTTCTCACATAATGTACCATCTCAATATGAATGATGTAACCAAGGTTTTGTAACAATATGCTGATTTAAAAGAGTTTCCATGGATTCTTGCCCGTTCTTCTCCATAGAGATCTACGCTAGGGAATGGGCAACTACAGTACTTTCACAGTTTTTATGCTTTGTGACTGGGACTGTAGCTACATTTCATTGTTATCTTTGTTTCGACAGTTCAAAAGTGCATGTAACTGGCCTACTTGAAATAAATGCTTTGATTTGGATTTTGAGTTAAGATTGTTTTTAACCGACTTTATTCAAAAAGGTTCTCAATTCGGTTGTATTTGTAAACCGATTTGAATTTTTTTTTTTTCATCTGAAAGGATATGCTTCCCGATTGGTCCCGTAGAACGACGAACGACGTCGCGTGAAGGCGCTTTGATGTACATCACACGACGTCGCGTGATATTGCTAGTTTTTGACACACTTCCCGATTTCTGATTGAGCTGAAATTTTGCACGCATGTGTATATCGCGAGACAATGCAATATTGATAACATGGAGCTGATCTGATGATGGAGCTGGAAGGTGGCCAAAGGAACTCTGTAACAAAACGACGCAACGCCGTCGAGTTTGGACTCGTTTGATTCGTCTTGACAAGTACTTTAGGCTCAAATGGTAACCGGGGTCTGATGATGGAGCTGGAAGATGGCCCTAGGAATTCCGTTATAAAACGACATAACCCCATCGAGTTTGGGTTCGTATAATTCATCTTGTCGAGTACTTTGTCTCTAGATGGTACCCAGGGTCTGGTGATGGAGCTGGAAGGTGGTCACAGGTAGTCCGTAATAAAATGACACAATCCCATCGAGTTTGGGCTCGTATGATTCGTCTTGACGAGTACTTTAACTAACTTCTAGTTACAATGTAAAAATTAATTCATGACAAGAATTTGTGTGGTATACTACAACTCATCATCGTCATCTGCCTAGCCTTTTCCCAACTGTGTTGGGGTCGGCTCCCAGTCTAACCGGATGCAGCTGAATACCAGTATTTTACATGGAGCGACTGCCTATCTGACCTCCACAACCCAGTTAGTACTGGGTAATACGATACCCCTTGGTAAGACTGGTTGTCAGACTTTTTGGGCCACTGACTACCTGTAACGACTGTCAAAGATCTACAAATGACAGCCGGGACCAACGGCTTAACGTGCTTACGCTTAGCGCTCGCGCTCATTGCGCGCTTAATGCGTGCGGCTTAGCGTGTTTTGGTATACTACAACTAAAAAGGGTAAAATAAAAAACCTTTCTGCGAAATCAAAAACGACTTCCAAAAAAAACATTAAAAAATTCTTAAATAACTTGACTTTCGGAAGTCGGTGGCAAAAAGTCAATGATACAAACAAAAAAGACAGAAATTATTCCACGGGCACGTTGTAAATATGGCTACAGCACTCGGGGATAATTTAGCTTCCTATTAGTGAAAGAATTTTCAAAATCGGTTCTGTAGATCCAGAGATTACCCCCTGTACCGATGATTGCAGGATTATGTGTATGATATTTGTAAGTTGGCGGGTAGATACTCTAAGTTATTAAATAAACCAGTGTGTGGCTAACTCTCGCCTTTCATTGACGCTGCATTGGCGACGAGGATAATTTTTTTTTTGTGGCTCCATTACGCGTGCAGTTTCGTTAATACTGTTATAAAGATGCCAATCGGCAAGTTACAACCATTCAGTATCAATTCTCAATATATTTTACTGAATGACGTTAAAGATAACCTCAACGTGCCGATGTTAATAACAATCGTAGGCGAAGCAACATATTCGTTAATGTGTGACTTATGTTCGCCTGACTATCCCAAGAACAAGTCGTACGAGGGTTTGGTAAAACTAGTTGCCGATCACTTAGAACCGCAGCGCTCTGAGATCGCCGAGCGCCACGTGTTCAGGCTGCGGCGACAACGTGCCGGTGAACCCTTGATGAAATACTTGCAGGCCCTCAAACATCTGGCAACATCTGGCCGTTATGTGAATTATAATTGTGATGAATTTAAACAAAAGGGCCATTTACGAGTGATGTGTAAGTCAGTGAAAGATCGGGCAGACAGTCGACTCTGACGATATGTTTAAGATTATTGTTGGAGGTAAGGCTAATAAACCGTACTATATAAATGTCATGATAGATAACTACGAGACCAAGTGTGAAATCGATACTGGTAGCCGCATTTCGGCTATTAATGAAGATCTGTATACCCGCAAATTTTCTTATAAAATAATTAAGACAGATAATTTAATGTTACGTAGTTACGCCGGTTCACGCATCGAATCGCTTGGTTTTATAGAAGTACAAGTTAGGTTGAGAGATGTAGAAGTGAAGTCCTTGCCACTTTA
This sequence comes from Eugnorisma glareosa, assembly GCA_947578425.1. Taxonomy (NCBI): domain Eukaryota; kingdom Metazoa; phylum Arthropoda; class Insecta; order Lepidoptera; family Noctuidae; genus Eugnorisma; species Eugnorisma glareosa. The sequence continues at coordinate 6,952,737 of OX387980.1, forward strand.
TATAATTAGAAACGGGGCGTATCCATTGCTGGAAAGAGACTGGCTGCGCGCCCTTAAAGTAACTCAAATAAACCTGTTTAAGATAACCGACGATGGATTCGTGAACCGTTTATGTGCTGAATTTCCGGAGGTATTCACGGATAAGTTAGGGACTTGTAAGCGAGCCATTCGACTACAGCTGACACATGATGAGCCGGTGTATGTACGTGCGCGGCCTGTGCCCGAACTGGCGCGCCTGGAGTCCGACGGCTCCATATACCGGGTCGACTATTCCGACTACGAAACGACAATAGTACCGTTTGTAAAAAAAATGGGGACATTCGCATTTGTGGCGATTATAAAATTACAATTAATCCGAAGCTCAAGCGTGATTATTACCCCTTGCCCCGCATTGATGAGTTGTTCGTGAATTTAAGCGGAGGAGAAAAATTTACGAAATTTGATCTGACGCACGCTTACGAACAGTGTTTAATAACGAAGGAATCTCAACCCTATACCGCCATTACAACTCTCCTCGGAACGTATGCCTACCGCCGTACGCCATACGGGCTAGCGTGCATACCCGAAAAATTCCAGAAAATAATGGAGGAAACTCTACGGGGCATCCCCGGTTGTGTGGTTTTTGGATGACATTTGCACAACGGGGGCTAATGATAAAGAACACATAAGTAATCTACGAGCTGTACTCGAAAGGTTGCGCAAGACGGGTTTAACAGTTAAGTTAAGTAAGTGTAGTTTTTTACAAGACAGTGTTAAATACTTAGGTTTTGTAATCGACAAACAGGGTTTACGGCCAGAACACGGACGGACAGGCGAAGTTGCACTGTAAAGGTTCATTTTTAACATTCTGCACGGAATCCTAAAAATAAATTCCATGTTAACAAAATTTTAGAAATACTAATTTCTACATTACAGGAAATATAAAACAAGTTTCATTACGAGACTCATTACACCAATCACTAGTGACTAATTAATTTTCTAATGACTTTTAAAATTGTATATTGCAGTTGTAATCATTTGTTCTTTTATGCATTCAGAAGAATATATTTACAAAATCGACATGCGACCAATTCGTAAGTGTTTTCAAAAGTATAAACAATTTTAGGCTTTATCGTGGTCTGGTAATAGCCAATGATATTATAAAATAAAAAGAGGTAGATTTCGCACTAGTGCGCGCAAATTGTTGCAGAAAAACGCAACCATTTGACGTCATTTAAGTAGATAGCTACCGCTTTCTATATCATACTTTTTTTTTTTCGGATGGTTAATCATCAAATAACCCCTCCCGCTCTGGGCTGAGCAGGAGGGAGTATCAGACTTTTACTGACTAAAACCCATCAATGTTCCTTCCTTTGCCCTTTGTGTTCCAAGGCCGCGGTATCTCTTTCGAACAGTCCCGCAATCCTGGCAGGCATCGGTCCTTTCGGACCCTTTCCTGTTTGCTGACTCTCTTTGAGGCGCGCGTGGAACACGAACGCGCCGTCGACACGGATATCATACGTTCCGTATTACCCACCCCCCCGACCCTTACAAGAGCCAGCCCGCGATGCTGAGCCAATAGCATTAAACCAGCCCCTAAATCAGATCCAGCCTGTCAGCTTGCTGAACTCCCTAGCGACGCCCTAAGCCGAAGCTCGTACCCCACAGGGGGTGCCCTTAGCAAGTGGTCGATTAGTTTTATAAGCTCATTTTGCCCCTGGCTGGAGGCCTTAAATTCAAGGCATCCACAGGATTAGACCGGTTAAGCAGTAGCCAGCCTCATAGGCTGAATTGCGAGAAGCCATCAAAAAAAAAGCTGAGTATTTGGTGTTGAAGGCCTAGGCTACTGAACATCGCTTTTAAAACGTTTGGTTAAGTATCATGGGGTCTTCCCATGAGGCATTTTTCAGTAGCAGTCACAGAGTCTGGAATTATGCCCTGTTGTTGGCAATAGGCTCATCACCATTAATATGCGTCTAGTAATTACTGTTCTAAATCACAATAATTTAACTTATTTTAATATCATAAAATGAACGTCTATGGCATCAATTTTAAAATATTTTGACATTCAAAATCAAAATATTTTTATTTCACATAGGCGTAGATAAAACGTCGACAAAAAGGTGCACGGTTCGGGTTGGTCGTTTCCTATGGAGAAGAACCGGCAAGAAACTCCATGGTTACTCTTTTCAAATAATTTGGTGTTACAATATTATTAAGTTACCACATTAGTACTTAAGTATGGGGGGACAGCGTAGGCCCTACAATAAGTCGTGGCTTACTACACAAAAAAATGTAAAACAAGATAAAAAGTTAACAAGCATCTGGGAATCTACAAAGCTTACAATGTTCACACATTCACAAACAATCGGTAAAATTCATACCTCAATATTTAGGTAGGTAGCTAATATACCATTTTTTTATTTAGCTTCATTTTTAGGGTTCCGTAGTCAACAGGAAACCCATCGCGAGTTAAGTTTCGCCATGTCCGTTATTTTTCGATTAAGGGATTCGTTTGTGAAATATTAAACTTCAAAGTGCAAATTGCAAATGCAAATTTTTGTTAGACACAAGTGTCCCGGAGCCCCCTCTACCAGATAAGCAGTTGTGTTTTGGTGTGTGAAAAAATTCACGGTGATAGTATTTAAAACGTATTTAAAAGGAAAACTATCACAGCTAAGTAGGCTTTACATGTTTACGAGTAATAGTCGACCAACTTATAAAATTTACTTAGATAACATATTTTCCGTGCAATAATTTTCTATATCATCCGAATAGGCCTAACACGGATTCAGTGTTTCGAAGAACTAATATCTGTGTTCCATGATGAAGTCCCATAATTATCTGCGCGCTGTCGAACGCTGGTATTTATAATTTCAGCGTGGACATAGTGACAAATCTCGTGAAGGTCGTCCGAAATCCGCCTTCACCGAAGATAACATCATTGCTGTGAGACAACTTATCCTCCAGATTTTGCATGAGGCTCTTGGTGTGAGAAAGCTAGTTTTCCGTTGGATCCCGCATTTGCTTTCTGACGATCCTATGGCGGCCTGTATCAGCTGCTGTAAGAAAACTCTTCAAAGGTTCAACCGAGGAGAGTCAAATCACGTGTACAATCAGTAGTGGTGACGAATCTTGGATCTATGCCTACGACTCTGATTCCAAACAACAATCCACAATCTGGGTCTTCCAAGACAAGCCCAAGCCGACTAAAGTTGTGCGCTCTCGAAGCGCTTCAAAGAAGATGTTGGCTACGTTCGTGGCGAAAACCAGTCATGTGTCACGACGATTATAGAACGGTTAATCCAGGTTGATATATCACAGTTTGTTTATTCATCATCGCCGAACTTCGGAAATCAAAACCCAAAGCGACGTATCATCCTACACCAAGACAACGCAAGTTCACACAGCGCTCGTCAAGCTTAGAAATTCTTGAGCATCCTCCATACAGTCCTGACCTAAGCTCTAACGATTTCTTTACATTTCCTAAAATTAAGAAAACTCTTCGTGGTCAAAGGTTTCAGTCCGGTGAAGAAGCAGTTGACGCTTTCAAATCAGTCATATTGAACACCCCTACTTTGAAAGGGAATAAATGTTTTAATAACTGGTTCGAGCGAATGGAAAAGTTTATTAAACTACATGGTGAAAACTTTGAAAAACAAGGTCTAGAACCTCAAAGTACTTTTTATTGTTATTTTTTTTCAAACGGCATAACTTAACACGTATTGTTTGTCTGCTTCGTTGGTCCAGTGGTCGCAATCGCGACTGCTGAGCATGAGGTCCTAAGTTATTCGATTTTTCCATCAAGGATCTCCGTTGCAGCCACGGAGCCTGGTTTTTGGCAATTTTCACGCCACTTTTTACATGGGACTTGAAATAACGAATGCGGGGGCCCATTGGTGGCGGCCCCAACTTACGAGCACCAACTTACGGGTTCGAGCCAAAGTAATGAGATAAGAGAAAGTAATGCACTTTGTGTAATCACCACCACCATTACTTACACATTGGTTTTTTCATCACCATTACTCTCAAAACGGTGAAGGAAAACATCCAGAAACCGGCATGTCCTAGAACCAAAATTTCGAACATGTGACATCTACCAACCCGCAATAGGGCCGCGTGGTGGATTATAGCCCATTCCCTCTCATAGAGACCTGTGTCTCAGCAGTGCAAATGTTATAGGCTGTTCCCACTTGTTGACAGGCCTACGCTGTTCTCTCATATACAAGTATTAATACTTACTGTAACATAAAAACATTGCAAAACCATAAACTCCATGTTAATCTTTTGAAAATGCTAACCTCGGACTTTCTTGCCGGTACTTCTCCATAGAAAACGATCAACCCGACCTGTGCACCTATATATCGACGTTTTAAGAGTGTCCATGAAGTGTTTTATTTTTTACTTTGACTTTAACATAACTGGCGAAATATAGGTGTGTGTGTGTATTTGTATATGTATAAGGTTCACCTTTTTCTAACCCTTCAAGTATTATAGATGCGATTTTGTTGATCTCTTAAAAAACATCAAGAACAACAACAACGTTACAATTTTAAAACTCAAGAACTTAATTCTAGACATTTGAAGAAAAAAACCAGCCAAGGGTTCGCACGCACACAGGGTTCCGTAGCACCAAAAAATATTTTGAAGGCTCATTCATAATGTTGGATTGTATTACATTCAGCAGCAAAACTAAAATTGTTTTTCATAGTATGTTAATGAAAAACAAAGTTACTGCTGCAGTTTGATGTAAAAGTTCCATATCTTAAAAACTAAACATCAAATCTTATTCAAAACAATTTTCATTGAAAGTTTTTTTTACGTTCTTCAATTCTAAATTTTTTCAGAATTTTTCTCTTCTTACTTTAGAAATTAGAAAGGGGGGGGACACATTTTACCACTTTGGAAGTGTCTATTTTTCAAACAATTGACTTTGAGAAAAAATGGTTTTACGAACCTCCATATCTAGGTATGAAACTAGTAAAGTGGTTCACAGAATACACCTACCTACCAAGATTCAAGTGTGTAGTCTTAACAGTTTCGGAATAAAAAGGCTGTACGGACGGACAGACAGATAGACATGGCGAATCTGAAAGAATTCCGTTTTTTGCCATTCGGCTACGGAACCCTAAAACGTGGTCTATTTTGTATAGTACCTTGTTTGTATAGTAACTAAATATTGCTTATGACGTCTTAATAAATAGTCAAAAAATGCCACGCTTGGTTTTCATACGGTTGCGCCACATATACACCTAGATAACGCAAGTTATCTACCCTACACCTAGAAAACTTGCGTTATCTAGGTGTATATGTGGCTCAGATCGATTCCATATCACCAAGTTTAACGTACTCATACCATTTTTTTTTCAGATGCTGTTCTGTTCTTTCTAGTAGCTAGAATGCTGCGTTTTTGTTCTTCCGCTACCGAGGTACCTTTTGAAGATTGGACTACAAAGTCGTACAAAGAACTATTCCCAGCCATAACAAAACCTATGGATTGTATACGGTGCCCTTATGTATACTTCCCTGTATGTAGTGACCGGAACATAACATATATGAACATGTGTTTTTTTCATTGCCTCAATTTAACTGACTCGCGAATTGTTCAGCGAGGGGTTTGTATATTTTTTTGAATGATAATTTTGTTTTATTTACGGTTTGAATTCATTTATTTCCAAAAGATTACAAATCACTTGAATAGAAATAAATACTTAAAGTTACTTATTTAAAATACATTTGTGTTGTCCAGGAGTAGCAAGAATATAACTGTAAAGTAAAGTATAAAAAGTAAAGAATATAACATAAAAAAAAAATACACGTTATTATGAAGGTACTAGTTCAAAGTTCTTCGAGTTAAAAGTTGATAACATTGTACTGTTTACCGCCGTGCGGCACATCTTGGTTTGTAGGACTGGTTTACATTTTTGTTGCTTGAATATTTTCGAAAACTCTATTTCTTGCTTTTTTAAATTCTTCTTCTGATTCTTGATTATTTGGATTATTTTTGTAGTTTTTCCACAGTTCATTCCTTTTGTCTATTTGATTAACTATGTCCTTATTTATCCAATTTGTCCTCGGAGGATTTAGTATCTTAGTTTTAACAGTTTTATTTATTTTAATTGCTGACTGAATTTCCTTTTCTAATACAGTGTACTCCTCACCGATGGTATCAAAGTTTATGTTTTCTATAGTTTTATACAGATTTGGGTATGATATAGCATGAAATTTCATTTTTCTAATAGGCTCGGGCTGATACTTCTCGACTTCTGAGAAGATCTGTTTGTGGTCAGACATCGCAGATTCTATAATAGCTAGATGTAATTTGTGATCTTGAAGGCTAGTGCATACATGATCTAAGATACTCTTGGTGGTTGAAGTTTCCCTAATGCAGTATTTATCTTCAATTTTATTCAATACGGCGTATCCCTGTTCTATGAGCACATCAGTATAATCTGAGGTAGATCGGTTCGGCACAAGTAAATTGTAGTTAAAATCACCAAATAAGATACATCGTTTACGTTTCTGAAGTTCTTCCGAAATGGTCTCAAGGAACTTTTTTGAATTGGTTCTTTCTGGTTTATAAATGGCGCCAATGTCGAGAGAATTTTTTTCCAAATGCACCCATAGGAAGTGGTTATCGTCTTCGCATTTGTCATTTATAAACTCATGTTTTATAGTTTTGTTGACAAATATTGAGACTCCGCCTCCTCTTGACTGTGTTCGGAAGTTATAGTAGTGTTTATAATTTGGTAATCGTAAGCTTTTAGCTTCTGTTTCGTTTTTAATCCAGGTTTCTACTAACACCACTACATGAACGTTTTTTATTGTAGCCAGGATGCAGTTTAGTTCATCTATTTTGCCAGGTCTTACCAAGCTACGGATATTTGCATATAGAAATCTTAACGATTTTCGATTTGAGCCTAGGTTATTGTAATTGCTAGTGATTTCGTACGTTATTTTATTATAGCTAGTGTTCGGTTGTAGTTGTGTTTTTCTTATTAGTTTTTTGATGACTGATGTATTATTTTGGGGGTATTATTAACGTATTTTATGATCAGATCTTTCTCACCGTTTTGTGTTCGCTGTTGTAGCTCTGCTGTTAATTTTTTCATGAATATTTGTTGATATGGGGTTTGATCCGAGTATATTTTAACAGTTTCGTTCTTGTTCGTTGATTTATTACGGAGAATCACTTTCAAATTTTCTTGAGATGGTAAATACACTTTAATGGGTCGAGTTTTTTCTGGTTTAAAATAACCGAGGCGATGAATCTTAATAGGATCAGGGCACTCAGGAAAAACTGTTTTTATAATTTTGTTGACCTCTCCACTGTCATAAGCAATTCGTTCTTCTTTGCTGTCATTTTTTGCTTCAGGTATACCCACTATGATTATATTTTTGCTTCTGAGGTCTCTTTCATGTAGCTCAGAAACGACATCCTCACAGGTAAGGTTCACAGATTCCAGCAGTACTGATGGTGCTATCTTTAAGTTTTTTATGTCTATTTCCATGGTATCAAGTTTTGCATTAGTTGCAGCACGTGCATGTTTCAGTTCAACTATATCTGATTTAATCTGGTTTTGTTCTGATACAAGTCCTTTCGTTGTGAACTGGAGATTTTTTAATTCGTCCTTAATGTCTGATACGTCGTCAGATATTTTCGTGAACATTGCCCTTTGCATCTCAACAAAACCATTAAGAGCACTCATTATCTCTTTCCGGAAATCGGCAAAATCAGCCTTTAGGTCGTCCGTTTCGGGTTGTTTCCTTTTTCGAAAAGTTACCTTTGGCGTCACAGTTTCTTCAGTATCGAGTTTGGAAAGATCCGGTTGGGATCCTCCACGGGTGTGTTGTTTGTCAGGTGATAGCATAATACTCATCATGGATCAGATTTTTTTTTTTGTTAATTCAACTAGTGTGTAGCCGCCCTTGCAATTCCACGTACTTGGGTGTCGTAGTCTAATAATTAGCCGAGCTACGATGAGCGCGGTGTCCACGCAGAGTAGGATGAATTATTGGAGCCCGTCTCTTTCACACCGCAGGTGTGAGGGGAGTACGCTCGCTTCTGTCTTGCGCCGGCGTCTAGTTTGTTGATGTAGCACTCACACGTTGGGTCGAAGAAAACTGGAGTTTTACTCGTTGACTTTGAGCTTATAATCAATTGACAAGTTTTAATCAATTTTATAATAATTTAGGAAAAAATATTAACACGTCTACTCTCGACCACTCTCCGGACCAAAATATATTTCGTACTCGGATCCCAATTGTGATAACACACGTTCAATTATTGTGAAGGTTTTTAAAAGAAATTTCCAAGTGAAATTATCCCAAATATACAGCTTGTAACAGAAAGGGTATAATCATATGGAATACTGTGGTACAGACCATCAAACTGAACAACTTTCTCTATGGAACCACCATCGAAATCGTAAAACAATAATCAGGTGTCCCATACATTTGGGTCGAGTAGATATTGAAATTTCGTATAGGACAGCTGATTATTTTTTTAAAGAAAGTTGTTCAGTATGATGGTCCGTACCACAGTATTCCATATGTATATACCCTTTCTGTTACACGCTGTATATAATTATAATATAAATAATAAATAATATAAATACACCGACGCGAAAACGGTTAACACGTATCATCATTCTGACTTGATTTTTTAATAACCTTTATTTATTACGATTTTTTAATAACATTTCTATGTGATCATAGAAATTTTTCATTTGTTATTAAAAAAGCCGGCCAAGTGCGCGTCGGACTCGCGCATGTACGGTCCGTACCATCGTAGTAGGCGAACACCCTTTAAGTTTTAATTTATTTTTATTATTTGTTGTTATAGCTTTCTTATAGGTTTTCCAGTAATCTATAGAGCAAAGAACTATTAAAATTCTCGGCCCTGTAGTTTCGGAGTTAAGGGGGTCAATTTCCTCATATTTTGGCAAATAACTTCAAAACTATCTATCTTAAAAATAAAAAAAATAAAAATATAAAAATAATATTATAGATGCTCACAATGAGCCCTTTCTTTTGATATGTAACACGCTATATTTTGCAAAACTTTTATTTTGTTTTATTTTTTAATTTACCCACCAAAAGTGGCCTCCATGTTTATTCATTAATTTACGTTACACGTCCGTCTTTGGGTTACTGACTTACATATGTGTAACAGATTTTAACATGATCGGTCCAATAGTTTCGGAGTTATTTGGCTGTGACAGACGGTCAGACAGATAGACAGACCCGCAAGTGATCCTATAAGGGGTTCCGTTTTTTCTTTTGAGGTAAAGAACTCTAAAAACAGCTGTTTCCTACAAAAGTGTTCCTACACGGTCAAAATGCACACACACAACACCGTTTTTTATTTAAATTACCAATTAAAAATTTCTATGTGAGCACCTCATAGAGTTTTTTTATTGGTAAATAGTGATTTCTCCAAATGATGTGCGGAATACGTGATAAGGTAACCGTTTTCTTTGGTGTTCCTTCCTCTCTGTATAAACTTAAAGAAATGGCACTTATTAATTAATTTACTTTTTGTGATTTAAAAAAAAAAACTAATCACAAAGAGTGAAAATAATATTGGGGTTCGAACTTGAAACCCCGTAGGTCATGAAACCACTAGGCTATTTACTTTGTTGGCATAAGTTACGTCAAACTAATGAAGAGTACAGACATAATGTAAAATTGCTCACCCCTTTAAGTAAATAGCGTGATAATATATAGGAATATTTGTGCAAAATTTGAACAGAAAGTATGCAGTAATTTTTACGTGATGCGCACCGAAACGAACAAACAAGCCGACATACAACGATTTTATTAAATGTTTGTATAGATAGATATCATTGGTATACCTATATGCCCTTTTGCATGGCTCCTCGAAAACTGTTTTTATAGTGTGTAGGAATTAATGGGTGTGAATTTGAAAAACTTACCAACGAACACCCGCCCACTGCCTCGCGCACCTCATGGGCTCGGCTTCGTGAACAGGTCGTCCTAAATCCAGCTAATCCCGCTAAACTTCACTGCACATTTACTTCCACAGGTGTTGGTTAATGTTATCGTTCGTATCTTGGAGGGGTTTTAGCACAAAATCACTGAAGGACCCTTTCTTATTACAAAAAAGTTTTAAGCGCGTGGAGCGCAGTATTTTACGAGTTGAGACGATTGGTTCAAGTGAAAAAACACGCGAAAGTGCAGCGCCACTGTCGCCCTTCGTAGACCAATCGGATTGCTTAGCGAATAGGCGGTAAGCAAGCCGACGTATTAACTATATCAACCCTTTTTACTACACACAAAGGCTGAGTACTAGTTGTGGGGTGAAAAAACTATCCAAAATTCCTAAGACTAAATACAGTAGGTAATACCTATCTTAAATAGAACGGTACGTAACATGCCGCTCGCCTTAAAATAATGGATTTCTTTTAACCTTAGTTTACAAACATTTTAAGAATGTTTTACTCGAAAGAGGAATGAAAAATGCTACGAAAGCACGAAACAAAAAAAAGAAAGAAAATTAAAGTAACTCTTATACTATAGATTCCCTAACTAAGATTCGTAACAATATTAAGTAAAACTTACAAAATAATTATTCTAAGGGCAAAGGACATATTTTAACTACTGAGCGTTTCACAAAAGTTTTGCCCATTTGTAAAGTTACGACACGAGTAACATTGTCGGAACCGGGATGAAGAGCATGGACACGAGTCAGTCTCCACTGTAATGGTGGCAAATTATCATCACGTACAACGACAATAATACCTTCACGGAGTGGCGAGCTGCGATCTTGGAACCATTTATTACGTTGTTGAATTTCGTGTAAATATTCACGACTCCAACGTTTCCAAAAGTGTTGCACGCATTGTTGTACCCTACGCCATCTAGTGAGTCGATTTGGAACATTATCGAATAGTGAAATATCTGGTAGGGTCGTCAACGGACCTCCTATTAAAAAATGCGATGGTGTTAAGGGTAACGGATCTAATGGGTCTGCACTTAATAAACAAAGTGGACGTGAATTGAGTACCGCTTCAATTTGACAAAGAAGGGTATGCATCTCATCATAAGTTTGAGTTTGCGTACCGAGGACTCGATGTAAATGATGTTTGAAACTTTTAACACCGGACTCGAAAAGGCCACCAAAATGTGAGGCCTATGGAGGTTGAAAATGCCAAGTGATACCTTGTTCTAAAACCTTACCATAATTTAGTAAACTCATCCCGCGGGTCCCAAATGAGCGGGATCAGTTGACTAAAGAGCCTAAGAGTGGCTTGAACAGAATCATTACGTAAAAAATTATACAGTTCTTGTAGATAATTATTACAACCAACAAAGTTTCTTCCACAATCAGAGTAAATGTCAGTGCATAAACCTCTACGGGACGTGAAGCGTCGTAAGGCTGCCAAAAATGCTTCAGTTGACAACTCGGACACGAGTTCGAGATGTATGGCCTTGACGGAAGCCACATAACATTTAATGATTTTCGCATTACGAACTTTGTTTGCCCGTACGTAGAACGGACCCGCGAAATCAACAGATGTTTTTAGGAATGGCCGCTCGGGGCGCACTCTGACGGCCGGCATGGTTGCGGATTCACGGGGCGAGCACGAAAACAACGAATGCAGCGATGTATGCGTGTACGTATAGCGTCACGACCAGACATTATCCAATAATTTTGAAATATAATGTATTGTACTGATTGTGGACCCGCATGTAGATGCGTGATATGTGTATGATCAATGATTAAATTTGTAAGATGATGTTTCGTAGGCAGAATCAATTGGTTTTTGGAAACAAATGGTAAAAGTGATTTGTGAATCCGCCCACCTACAAGCAGATTATTTTTGTTATCCATGAAAGGGTTAAGTCGACGTAATTTAATTGATGGATATTTTCCATGCGAAATATAAACTGAAATATTTTTAATGTCTTCGGAAAAACATGAATGTTGAACTAAATGGATAAGTCGTTTTAAACAAAAATTTAACTCGGACACAGTTATGTATTTTGGATAAGAAATGTGAATCTTCTTACATTTATTATAGAATCGGAATAACAGTGCGTTAGAATAACAATTCTAACAAGTTTGCCTAAAGTCGAAAATCTTGTAATATACTCGACCACATCAGGTGGTGCTGAGGTGGAAGAGTTTGATACTATAGACGACGGTACATTACGTTTATCTTCAGTGACTTCTGGTATTTTCTTGGGACTTGGCCAAAAACTAGAATCACGCGCGACCCACCAGGGCCCATGGAGCCACATCTCATTTTGTATAAAACTTGTAGGAAGCATTCCTCGAGAAGGTGCGTCAGCTGGATTGTCAGCAGATGGAATATGTCTCCAACTGTTGGCCGGAAGCCGGGATAAGATTTCACTGGTGCGATTAGAAACGAATGTTTTCCACTCGTGTGGTGGATAACGAAGCCACGCTAACACGATGGATGAATCGGTCCACGCATGCACATGTTCACAATTTATGTGCTTATCATACACACTTATAACTTTATCAATCAACTGGGATAACAAGACAGCCGCGCATAATTCATGTTGCGGGATCGTAAGAACTGGTTTTATAGGTGCTACCCGAGTTTTTGCGAGAAAAAGAAATGTTTAACGTTATCACTATTATCGGATATACGGGCGTAAACACACGCGGCATAGGCTCGGAAGCATCGGAAAACCCGTGAATTTGAATGACATTCACGTTTGCAAAAACGAAACGTGGAATTTGAAAATTTGATAATAATGGTAACTCGTTAAGAAAATTAGACCAAGCATTTATAATATCTACAGGAGGTGACTCATCCCAGTCGACCCGTGACATACATAACAACTGAATAAGATGTGTCGCGTAAATAGTTACAGGTGATCACCATCCCATAGGGTCATAAATTTTGGCTATTTGTAATAGTATAGACCATTTTGTAATTTTACCAGTAGTTGCTTGAACGCTGAAAGTGAAAGTATCAGATTTAGGATTCCACTGAAGTCCTAAAACCTTTATTTGTTTGTCATTCTCCATCAGAGCGAAAGAAACGTTATCAGGCCGCTCGCCCTGACAGACTGAAGTTTGTAAAGCAGTGAGTAACGCTGGCGAATTGCTTTGCCACTTCCGTAGCTCGAAACAAGCTGACGAACAAATACCTACTAACTCACGCTGTAGAACCAGTGCCTTCTTTACGTCGCCTGCTCCGGTGACGATGTCATCAACGAAAACCTGGTGCTGGAGAACCTTAGAACCTAGCGAGAAGTATATGTTACAACATAAGTCCAATACTGATGTTGTTTAATTGTGGAAGAAAAATAAACACATTTATTCCGGTACGCTTCTACATCTTGTGGGCAGACGATGGGTTTCGTACTATGAAAAGACACTGAGCGATACACTGTTTCTAGCAAAACTAACGAATTACTTGAGATTACAACTTAGCAAAATAACACGGGGCACAATGAATCGGGTACAGTTCCAAGAGGTCTTAACTCGGCCGCGATCAGACACTGACTGACTGTCGTCCTGGCTCAGAGTTTACCATCAAGACTCTGTAACAAGTGACGCTGTGGTGTGGGTAGACTTGTAAGTAGATCGCGTGATGTCACCACCGCGTACTTGTGATTCATTTTAAGCCCGTACCAATGACCGTCTCAAACATATATTTGATACTAGCATTCTTGACTGTCGACCGGATAAAAACCGGTCGTAAATAAGACCCCTCAGTAATATGTAAAAAAAAATTGCCATGACACGTTCTGTTTTGCAGAAATTAAAAGTCAGTTTCTCGAATTCTTAACTACATAACATCTCTCAGGGTTCATACCTGAAAAAACAGTTAGTTAGAAGTTTTGTTTTACTTTACATTTTTAGTTTTTCATAAATATTTGCATAACATAGTGCTTCATCGTGATTGGATGAGAATATTCAGTCCGCCGAGGTTACTCTGTGCTGAAATATTGCTACATACTTACGTAACTTTTAAGCGTAGTGGATGTTTCTTAGAAAAATAAAATATAACATAACATAAAGCCTGTAATCCCCAAACGGTTAGGGGAGGGGTGTACCTTATAGTACACCCACATTTCGCCACTTATTACGGAGCTAAACGCGGTCATTGTGGATAGTACAAGTGCTGAGTTATGTTATAACAGTAAAACAACTATATTGAGAATCGAAAAACACTGAAAAACAACAATCAAATTGGTCAACATAATGTGGTTTAGTGTTAGCTGTCAAGCTTAAATTTTTCATCTATAGACAATACAAACAAATGTGTAGATAGCCTAGCAGCATTACATACATTTTTTTTTGTGATGGATGGGATATCATCAAATGATCCCACTATGGGCGGAGCGGCAGGGAGTGTCAGACGTGTAACTTTATTACAACATAATTCAGTCTCATTCTGCTTGATGCAACTTGTCTTACGGTAATCTTAATTATCTCGCAATTCTCTAACAAACGTTTAAGGGGAATGCGCTGCGGTAGCCTGAGAAAATTAAATTTTTCTTAGGTTTTTTTTTTTACAAGTTTTATTCTAGTCAAAATATGTTTAATTGGCAATTGTCACAATTACGTATATTTAGAATGCTAGTAATTATAACCATCAATTCTACTCTTTAAGTTAAAAAAAGGAATAATAAGTGGCCAGTGAATATTTTAACCACATTTTATTTTAACATCTAAAACTGACCTGTAAATTACAAAAAACGTAAGAACACAAGTTTCACGGTATTGCTATATCGCCTTAATAACTTCAACTAATTTAAAACGTAGGACCGTCGTGTTCTTGTAATGACTGTCTTTTGTCTTTTAATCCAACTCAACGAGAACGACTTGGAACGTCAACTCCTTTATGCAACTGCAACAATTGTTGCTTTATTTCTCGGGAATTTAATCAACAATTCTACAGTAATGCGTTTTGGCCAAAGAAAATGGACACTTTGTGAAGGAGCTCCACAACTCTCCGTCAGTTAAAACATTTAGTTCAATAATTAAAACATTATTTAATTATTATTGCTAACGAGCACGTCTGTATGCTGCGGGCTAACATTGTAAGTAAAATATTGAAATGAACTTTTTTATAGTACTTTTACTTTTGGAACTGTCAAGGAGTCAATCATTAAGTCGAAGCTGGCCCACCGTTCAAGTAGCACGAAGACTGAGGGCTCATTTACGGAGACACAACGCATGGCGCGTCGCGGCCCGCAGTGTAACAATAATACAACAGCCGTATGAAATTTGCGCGCGCGCCTGTTACCTATCAGCTGTTAACCACGTGACGCTGTTCTGTCTCATTACTATCGTACCGTGCAACAGTGGGTAGGCAGAGCACCCGCGCGGCGCGCGAATTTCATACAGCTGTTGTGTTATTGTAATAGTGAACGAGTATAAAAAAAATGATCTTTGGGAAAGTTGTTTGTTATCATGAGTACAATCACGTGTTTATGTATCGGTCACTAATTACCAGTCACCCTATACAGCGTGTAACAGAAAGGGTATAATCATATGGAATACTGTGGTATGGACCATCAAACTGAACAACTTTCTTTATGGGACCACCATCGAAATCGTAAAAAAATAATCAGGTGTCCTATACAAAATTTTAATACCTACTCGACCCAAATGTATGGGACAGCTGATTATTTTTTTACGATTTCTGTGGTGGTCCCATAGAGAAAGTTGTTCAGTTTGATGGTCCGTACCACAGTATTCCATATGATTATACCCTTTCTGTTACACGCTGTATAAGCTCACCACACTATAATTTCCAAACCACTGCAACTCCTGAAAGCCAGAATCAACACTGGCGACCAGCAGAAAAGCGCCGAGACAATAAAGCTTGACGAAGTCCCAGAGAAACATTTTGACTGAATTGGATCCCGCAACGAAATTAACCAGAAAAGAATAGCGGAAGAGTAGGGAAAACATGATTTCCACTTCCCTCCATATCAGCAGAAGACAGAACAAAACCAGGCCAATATACACAAAGGGACGTTTACAACCGAGATAAGTCCAGTGGCCTACCACCATGGATAAATATTATGATTAATATTAATGGGTCCTAAATAAGGTTAAGTCCGTAAATGTCGTAACATCCGATAATCCAGTAATCAAACACAAAACAAGTCTATTTCTTTTCTTTAAACTATATTTTTCCAACAAATTATATATTATTATCACCCATTGCATGCTTACTCCCAATTCATCAACACGGAGGCAATCAAATAAAAAAGCACCCAACAGTTTGCCTTACATCATAATGTCTTAATCAAGACTATCTCTTGAATCGACTCCCAACATAGAACCGATTATCGAATCACGTATAATCAGGTTATCTTTATCGAGAGCCTTTGATTGTTTCCGTGACTTGGAGTGATAGGAAATTAAGTTCTTTAGACGGTACTCGATCAGCCACTCTCTAAATTTGTTGGGTGTAGGAATTTTCGAGCGATTTTGTGGTGATATGTTGAGCAATTTGTTAAAGATTATTTAGGACTGTTCTTTGTAATGAGTCAAATTAAAGAATGAACGGTTTAAATTTTGAATTTACCCGGTTGATGGCAGTAGGGACTTAAAACATAACTGTTCAAAATTTTAATGTACTACTCTGCCTAATCTTTCGAGATTATCGTTTTTAATTTATTTTTCATTCTTGCCCAGGAGACACACATCAAGTGGGACATGGGATTAAGCCCATCTTCTCGACAAAAGTCTTAAGTCACCTTTACGATACCCACGGGCAAAGAAACGGAACAACTCTTAATTAAAGAAAATGAAACTACTGTAGCACCGACCCCTAACTAAGTCGTAAAGCGAATACAATAAAGGTATTCTTTCTCCCTCACAAACTGCATAATGCAGTTTTAAACTTTCCCGGGTTTAATTGCATGAAAAACTTGCGAAATTGTAATATTAACGTGAATGAAAAATTATATTCACCGCAGTTTAGTGGATATGAGTTTTGTATTCGTTGCAAACTTCTGACGGATTACGTTATACATTATGATATTATTCATCATACAAGCTCCTTTGTGGTGTGCCATAGTTACACCTGCTTTTACAAACATCATATAAGGTTAATGGTCTCATACAGTGTGTAAACAGACCCTTCATGAAGCCGTAAACCAAGCATTCTGTACATCAAACTCAAAGTAACACTGCTCAAAAATTATTGATGAGAAACGACTTCTTTTGTATGTGAAAAATGACCGTTAGCGCTCGAAATAACACACTCAAAACTATGTGCTGATGGATGCATTGCATAGTATAGAGGTCGAAAGTAAAGTTACAACATTAAAAACTTGTATTAAACAAAAACCTTATGTATTTTTTTAACTTTTGACCCCCACTATCTCCGTAAATAGAAAGTTGCCAGGTATGGTCTAGAGCAACAAAAATATCCCAATGACGGGAGAATAAGTGGTTTTCGGCTTCGTTAAGAGTCCATTAGAGTATTGACTTTTCCACATAGGAATTTCCGACCTAAGAATAGTGAGAATCAAGCTCCATTAGTTGCGTTTGCGATCACTATACCAATGAGGCTGATGATTTTTTCGTCAAAACAGAAGTAAAACGAAACATAGCAAACACAATATTTTATTACCAAATCACATTTTTTTAAACAACTAATTTCAAAACGGTATACAGTTACCCTGGTGAACTACGGTAACATTTTCAGACTTGGGCACTTTGCATTCTAAGTAACATAAGTTGAAATAGGACTCGTTGTTTGACGCGCATATCGGATCGTAGAACTTCGAGCATAGGCAGTACTGTATGTGTACAGGAGACTCATTCCGTAGATACCGGGGATGTGTTTCGTCACGGTCCCTGCAAGGTCATATAAAAGCCTCATCTTAGGATACATTTGGTGGACGCTTTGAGGGTATCCTCAAAACACGAATTTAGTCACAAAACAATGGGCATAGCATCATTTTGTCGGTTATTAATCGCTGAATTACAGTAAATGCTATGAAATAGGAATAATGAGGGCTACTTTCATAATCTGAGTTATAGGGGTATGAGGAATAAGGTGTAAGGTTCCTGATCTCCTGTTGAATAGGGACGGGTGTCTGGTGAGCTAGTGCTCAAAAGGTGTATTCCAATTGTCCTATTTGGTCCAAGGCCTTTGATAGGGTTTGATATATAATAAGCTGTGGGCCAAATTGGACGGAGCGGGTGTGCCGGCTGAAATCATCCCCGTGTTGCGCCAATGGTACACGTGTCAGAGGAACCAGGTGGGGTGGGCTGGTGCGCTCTCTGATGCATATGGCATGGAGTGTGGCGTGCGGCGCGGGGGGATAATCTCTCCTCTGTTATTCAATCTGTACGTTAACCAACCACATGAGTACTGCTAAGCTCGCCGATGAGGTATCGGCGAGCTCAGCAGTACTCATGTGGGTGGTTTTAACGACGGAATTAGCGTAAATAACATCAGTTATGCACTGTTATGGTACTGCTGTGACCAGTGGGGGTAGTGCGTAAGCTTGTGTCAATCTGTGAGGCGTACGCGACGGAACATGGACTGAGGTATAACTCGAAGAAGAGCAAAATGCTCGTTTTCAAGAGTGGAAAGCGTGGTCCAGTGCATGTTCCGCCTATTATGTTTAATGGTGAGGCTCTGAGGGTGGTGAGCAGTTTCAAGTAACTGGGCCACATTGTGACAGAACAGTTGCACAATGACGCAGACATATAGAGGGAGCGCAGAGCATTGGCAGTCAGGGGGAATATGGTTGGACGCAGGTTTGCTCGCTGCTCGAGGGCAGTGAAAATTACTCTTTTCAGGGCGTACTGCCAATCGTTATACTCATTTACCCGCCGGGCTGCTATAGTGCTCTGCGTGTCCAATACAACAACGTCTTCAGGATGCTGATGCGGCTGCCACGCTATTGTTTGCGTAAGAAAGTAGCCTCCTTGTTGCAGTGCGTGCGAGGCATTAACAACAGTATCCTGCAGATGGTTGTATCTCGTGTGAATTGCCCTATCCAAAACAAATGAATGCATAATTTGATGGGTGTTGACTAACATAGTGCATAAGATTTTACTAACACAATAGGTACTGTAATTGTAATAATTTAATTTAATTTATTTCTCTGTGTTTTTATAATTTGTAATTGTATGGATTAATTTGATCTGAAATAAACTTCTATCACATCCCCATAGAATGCATAATAGTTAACATCACGAAGCTTCCGAATTCTGGTTAACCCCTCAGCGATTACAGTCGTGATGTTATATTATCCTAAGTTAGTCCCACTTACTCGAGTAATCTGTGTGACGTCCGCGCTGTTATTTCCCCTTCGAAGGAGTCATCGGTGGTCCTCTTTAAAGTCTTGGTCACGCTCCATTTCACAGCAAAAAGGGCCGTTACTATAAAAAAGGAGGAGATCATGTATTCAGGATTTGTAGGAAGTTTTGTGTCCATCAGCATCTTTTTTTTTTTCATGTGTGTACACCGATTTCTCTGTGATTTCTGGTTCGGTGATTTTTCATTTGGTAGAGAAAGCTCGCGCGGTGGTCTCATATAAATCTAATCTCATAATAGGCTTATCCCAATAAATGGAACTTAACATATCAAAACTGTCGAAATCTGGGTGTATTGTACACTTCTGCGTACCCCTCAGAGCACACAGGCGTGATGTTACATCATGATGTTGTATAAAGAATAAACATCACAGCGATTGCAGCAATCATGGACTTCGCTTGTTTATTATTGATTCCTTTCTCATATACACTGTGACATTTAATTTATTTGACATGAATACTTTTAGTTTTTTTTTTTTTTTTTTTTTAATACAAATTAGTTACATTTTTAAATATTTCTTATAAAGAACAATATAAAAACATTTAAAAATATAAAAAATTGTTGCCCGCCGGTATCGGGAACAGGGTCCAAGCTACCGGTGCTCAGGGCTCCAGAGAGAGTAACCTCCTAACAATACGAGCCGTGTCCAGGAGTACTGCTTTCTGTATCAAGCCCTTGATCCAGCTGCCTAACGAGAGCCTCCTCAGGTATTCATCGAGGCTCTTAGCAATTAAGCCATGGGCTGATACGACTATCGGCACAATGATCGCTGAGTCCACATCCCACATGTCGACAACCTCGCGAGCCAAGTCAAGATATTTTATTTGCTTATCTTTCTCGGCTTTCACGAGGTTCTCATCATGCGGGACCGTTATGTCAACAATCATTGCGCGCCGCTCTGATCGATCCACCACCACTATATCAGGCTTATTGGCTAAAATAGTCCTGTCAGTGATGATGGATTGATCCCAGTACAATGTGATATTGCCATTTTCGAGAACTGGGTCGGGCACATACCTATAGTACGGCACTTCCGATTCCACAAGTCTGTATTTTAGAGCAAGTTGCTGATGGATAATCCTGGCTACAAGGTTGTGTCTATGCAAGTACTCTCCGTTAGCCAAACGAGAACACCCAGAGATAATGTGACGGATTGATTGACCTGGACGGTGGCATGCCCGACATATGTCAACCGTGCCGTCCTTCACAATAAATCTCCGGTAGTTATTCGTCATCATAACTTCATCCATAATTGCACAGACAAAACCTTCGGTTTCTCCGAAGAGGTCCCCGGAACGTAGCCAAGCTACGGACGCTGACAGGTCTACATCGGGCCCGTGCAGGGCCCGGAAAAAGCGTCCGTGAAGCTCCTTACTCTGCCATACCTCCCTGCGGTCGTTAGTGTCAAGCACTACGGGTTTGCGCCAGTTCTCTTTAGCCAAGGAGAGCGGGGTGAGGCCCTTGTCCACCGCGACCACATCTCGATGCATCACCACGTCGGCTTCTAGGAAATATTCCCTGAGACTGCATATCTCGCGATTGTGGAGAGTCTTAGCGTTTAAAAAGCCTCGACCCCCACACCTCCGCGGGATATACAGTCTCATAACCGAAGAACGTGGGTGATGCATTCGATATGCCGTCAACAATGTACGGACCTTCCTATCCAGGGCGTCTAGTTCTGTTTGAGACCATTTGAGTATACCGAAAGAGTACAACAAAACCGGCATGACCCAACCGTTGAAGGCACGCACCTTATTTCCGCCTGATAAAAGACTATTACATACTTTTTTCAGGCGGCCAAAGAAACGCTCCTTCAACGATTGCTTCATGTCAGCAACATTGATGCCCAGCGCTTCCGACATACCCAAATACTTATAGGTTTCGGTTGCTGAGAGGGATCTAAGATTTATGGAATCCGAGAGCTGGGTTCCCACAGATTCCACAATCTCCCCTCGCTTTACATGCATGACCGCACATTTGTCCACACCAAATTCCATCCTGATGGCGCTACTGAAAGTTTCAGTTACCTTCAGTAGCTCCATCAGTTGCAAATCGTTGGGGGCAAATAGTTTCAGGTCATCCATGTAAAGGAGGTGAGATATAACTTGACCACCTCTCCTCAACCGATAGCCTAGACCTGAATCCTCCAGCATCGTGCTAAGAGGATTCAAGGCTAAGCAGAACCAAAGTGGACTCAAACTATCGCCCTGAAATATACCTCGCTCTATCCTTATCGGCTCGCTATTCCTCTGGATTTGCCGACATCCTGGATAGCGAAGGACTGTCCTCCATTGCCCCATACACGACATCAGGAAGGTGCGTAGAGTTGCATCAACTTTATACAACTCTAACACCCTCATGAGCCATGTATGTGGCACAGAGTCATAGGCCTTCTTATAATCTATCCAGCATGTCGACAGATCCCTTCGGGAACGGCGAACCTGTTGGCTAATGGCCATATCAATGAGGAGTAGCTCCTTAGTACCACGGGACCCGTTCCTACACCCATTTTGAGAAGCGGACATGATGGAATTGTCATCAATGTATTTGTTAATTTTAGCTCTCAACATGGATGTAAGAACTTTATAGACTGTCGGAAGACAGGTAATCGGTCTATAGTTTTTGGGCTCCGCAGTACTACCCGATTTATGGAGCAGGTGGGTTATACCTGTTGTCAGGAACTCGGGCAGCGACCCTAACTCTAAGGCTGACTGGAACAGGGTTGCCAGGCGAGCGTGCGACCTTGTCAACCATTTAATCCAGAAGTTGTGCAGCCCATCCGGCCCTGGAGATTTCCAGTTAGGCAACGGACGGACTGCACGAACTACGTCTTGGGGGCAGATAGTGATTGCCCCCATTTCTTGTACTGGATCGCACGCCCGCTCGACCTCCCGAGTCCATTCATCCTCGGTATGGCTAACAGGCACCGACCAGATGCTGCGCCAAAACGAACACATGGCATCATCATCCGGCAGGTACATGTCAGCCACACCTTGGTCTGGTCGCTCCCAAGTCCTATAAACCCACCTTTCATCTCTTTGGAATGTGCGATTCTGAGTGTATCGGTCCACCCGCCGTTTATACCTACGAATACGGTTTGCCCATGCATACACTTTCTGCTTCAGGAAGTCGATGCGCTCTGTGACACGGGACATGTAATCTCGAGGACTGATATCAGTCCCCGTAAATGCCCGCCTCACAAAGCGCATCACTCGAGGGCGAGTGTTGCCCTCCCTGAAGCAGATTAGTTTGCCGATGAGCGCTCTGGCCCCACCAATACGTCGTTCAATCCTGTACTGCCAAGCTGGTACGGCTGGTTTCGGTCGTGTAGCTCTGTCATACGGAAATTTGACATGAGCTAAACGACATGCCGCAACAGCCGCACAATACAGGATTGAATGAGCATCGGTGAGGTCTTCGCAGTTGTCAAAATAGTTTGACAACTGCGAATCCAGAACAGCCACCAGCACCCTATTTTTGTTATGCATGGGCAAACGAGGTATGCGTGGCCTAAGGTCGGATTGCACGAACCGATATTCTCGAATCGCACCCTCCAAAGCACTCCTCATTTCCTCACTGCACTGGGTACTTACATTAGTAACCATGTCATTACTCACGTCGTTATCGCGATCTGGTAGTGTGGTAAACTGTGATGGTACCACAGCCTGCGACGGCGTAGCAATGACATAGCTACTCTGGATTTCAGTCCGCAAGCGATCAAGTACGGTGTCATCCAGCATACGATTACGCTGGATGACTCGCACCTGATCCGACAGTCGTTGCGCCGACACGTTGACAGCTGGCTCAAGCACCTGAAACAGAGAGAGCATCCGAACACGGTACGGCACGGTACGCGGTCAGGTTGTTTCCTCCCTCTGTAGCCCCATAGTATGAGCGCATGACGTTTTCATTGATGGATTGTGTCCATCGCATGCGCTGCACACTCCCGCCGGGAGCTGGGACCCTATCAGAGGCCGGTGGGCCTCGAGGTCCTAAACCGTCCGGCGGCCGGCGTCCTCCCCGTCGACGAACTGGTGGTGGCGTCGTGGGCGGAGAGAAATACTCGTCGCTCGAACTCGACGCAACTGCCACGGCCGGTGTCACAGCGCTCACGATGGGGCTGGGTTCCGGCGGCGGCGAGGCGGAGCTGAGCGACGGGTCCGGAGGCGATAGGCGTGCACGTAGAGCAGCTGATCTCGTCAACATTGTCTTGATTTTTTAATTTTCATTGTCCGATTTTGTGACATACGTCATTCGTGATCAAAGTTTTTTCTTTTGAATTTATTGTTATGAAATGGCTTCATTTTACTTATTATGGAAACTTGTTAATAGAAAAATTATGATGTGTAAAAAGGGAGATTAGGTGCCAGAAAAATATTTATTGATGAAAACTGTAGAATAAATTGCAAGACGTCTGTTGACATTTAGTGTTGCCAGCTTATATTATTATTATGTTTTTTTATTATTTTGTTTTATATTTTTCTTATTGTTATATTTAATGATTTGACATGAATACTTTGCTAAGTATTTTATTTTTATTGTTAATGGTCACATTTAATGACATTTATTTTGTAGAGTATTTTGTATTAATTTTATTTGATTATTGTGAATGCGAGGACCATGTGTATCTTTTTCCACGATTGTCTGGCAGTTTGAGTACTATAAGCGACCTACCCAAATGTCCTTTCTTTGGTATTGTTCGTCGTGTCGTTAAGCTCCTTGAGTTATAAGTTGAGCTACACGATAACTGACAAATGCTTGCACTGACTGGACAGATCCACTCAAATCTGTGTGGTTCTTTCTTCAAGAGACCATCTCAGACACTAATCTGCATAGTCCTCATGTGAGTTAACCAAGATTATGTCTGGACTTTAAAAGAGACTATGACCTCTGATTTTGTTTCGGCTGTTTCTTCTCAGAGTAGTCAGGTACGAAACACCGGCCCCATCTAGTTTAAAAAAGAGACGTGTAAAAGTGTTTTTAAAAACCTATTTGCAAAATAAACATCATTTATCATTTATCATGGCAGACCTGCCGTCTATTTTTGAAAAGTTCCATTGTATATATCCGAATATCAGCATCAGATCTTCACCAAATTTAAATGGGACCAAATAGCAACTATTCCGCATCAAACTAAAGAAGAATCACGTAAATCGGATAATCTATCTCAGCGTAATCGGTGTACAAACTGCAACACACTTAACTGCCCGTTAAAGACGCAACTGAGAGAAATTATCACTGATCGAAAGGGATAGATATATGTTTGTCATTTTCAATGGAGTCATAAGTTTTCCAGGTTAATAATTCTTAATTCGGTCGTATTGCAACTTTAGAACACTACCTATAAATAAATACACATCCAATAATATATACCTACATATAAATTAATAAAATTGAAATGTCTGTTTGTAATATAAAACAGCTTTTTACTGAATGCAAATGAAAACATAAACAGTACATATAGCAAAAACACATTATTTTTTTATGTTTGTCTGTCTGTCTGTTTGTTCCAGCTAATCTACGAAACGTACTGTTTTTGACGGGACTTTTACTGGCAGATAGCTGATGTTATAAGGCCTAAAAAAGGCTACTTTTATTTTAGAAAGATAAATAGATTCCGTGCAATAAAATAAAGCCATTGAAATTGGTAAGAAATACCATTTCAAATAGCGAACTAATATTTTGTTATAATAATTCAAATCACGTGAACGAAGGTCGCGGGCAAGAGCCAGTTTAAAATAAAAACTGCATGGATCATAGATGCAACCTTTTAAAAAGTAAAATCTTGAATCTTGTCAATTCTGTCTACTTACTTGACACAAGATCTTTTAAAATAATTTTCTTAATCTATATACATAATTATAATAAAACATACATATAATAAAACAGTAAAAAAACTGTGTTTGCACGATGAATATATCAAAAAAAAATAATTATTGAGGGGGGTTTGGAAACAGCAATAGAGCACGAATCCAAAAAAAAAATTCTGTCTGTTTGTCTGTTTGTTTGTACACGCTAATCTTCGGAACTACTCGAAGGAATTAAATGTTTTTTTTTTGTTGTATAGGTATTAAATCTGGGCAACATATAGGCTATAATTTATCTACAATAAAATGATAAAATGCCTGCACGGCTCACCGCTGCGGAAAGAATACGCATCGTAATTTTCATAGAAATGGAGATGAGGGTAAATTTTACACCAAATCAATGGCCAGCTAAAAGTCCCGATGTAAATCTCATTGAGAACCTTTGGGCACAAATGATTCTCAATTGGGATCCCACTGAGGTGCGTAATCAGACCAATCTACGAGATCTGGTGTATTCCACTTGGGAATCTATAAGAGGCAGCGAAATATGGTGTAGGAAATGTGAATCAGGATGACTAGTATACTGGAAAACGGTGAAGGTCACTTTCCATTCCGAGACCCTTTCCCGAAAAAGTGGAGGTTATTGCCATAAACTCCACGGTTAACTGGCGGATTCGATTTCATCTATTGGCCCGTGTCCATATGTCATGCAAATTGGTCCTGCTGTTTATGCGTGATTAGAATATAATAGAATAGAATGCTCATTTACTTCTTACCAAAAATGAAATATTAATATATATACAGCGTGTAACAGAAAGGGTATAGTTATATGGAATACTGTGGTACGGACCATCAAACTGAACAACTTTATCTATGGGACCACCATCGTAATCACAAAAAAATAATCATTTGCCCCATACAAAATTTCAATACCTACTCGACCCAAATGTATGAGACAGCTGATTATTTTTTTACGATTTCGATGGTGGTCCCATAGAGAAAGTTGTTCAGTTTGATGGTCTGTACCACAGTCTTCCATATGACTATACCCTTTCTGTTACACGCTGTTTATATATTAATATTTCATTTTTGGTAAGAAGTAAATGAGCATTCTATTCTATTATATTCTAATCTTTTTTCACACAATATTAGAGCATAATTATGTTATGTTCTAACGCCTGTATGCTCTGAGGGAGCACCTACGCAGATGTGTACAGTACACCCAGATTTCGACAGTTAGGTATGAACGATATAAGTTACATTTTATTGGGCATAAGCCTATTACCATGAAAGGAGTTGTTAACAAATTAAAATAAATGTATAGCAAATATTTGTAAAGAATATTGAAACTAAAAACGGAAAAATAAAAAAAAAACATTTTTGCAAAAAATAAAACCGACTTCAAGAACAAAAAAAAACGTGGAATAATAACTTTAGCTTTAGAAGTCGGTGGCAAAAATATTCAATCGAACAAGCGAAAGTCACCGACTTAAGCTAAAGTTATTTTTCCACGTTTTTTAGTTTATGAAGTCGGTTTTATTTTTAGCAAAAAAGTTTTTTTTCACATACAATCCGATTGCGAAAGTTTGTGAGGATATATGGATCTTTGTCAGTCTTTCACGGAAAAACTTCTGACCGGATTTGAATGAAATTTTGCACACAGATAGTTTATAACCTGGATAAACTCATAGGATGCTTTTTATCCCGGTATTATGATCCTGTGGGATAATTACCGAACTACAAGCGGACTAAGCCGGGGGCGTAAGCTGGTATTATCAACATTTTAGGAATTTATTCATATCAACGGATGATACTGATTGTTATGCTTGTTGCAAAGAATTTAACTAGAATTCTATAGTATAGTTGTATTTTCGATTAAAATGTACACTCACAACGACTTATTTACGTAAGTTTACACTGCACGCTCGTTGTTCGAGCTAACGCCTGCTCGTTTGGAATGAGCAAGAATCAACGTTGCGTGCTAATTAGATTGTAATTAGATGTAAGGATTTTATGTACTTTCTTGTCATTTTTTCTTCCATTTTGTTCTTCATCAAGGCAATACATGTTTGACTAAATATCTGCAATTTTTGGAGTTTCTTTGAAGAGTCACCTAAAATTCCCCCACATTTTGGTCCATTACCGAGCCGGATTGGTAATCACATGAAGATTTGCTAAAAATCAGTGGATTTGCATAAATATTACCCGGGAGATATGCCGACGAGGTTATAAGCCGGCAACGTGACTGTGAACAAAGGACTTCAAGCTAATTTACGGTGTTAAGAATATTAGAGTTAAAATATCATCACCCAACACTCGTTCAGGTAGTATTTAACCATAATTAAGGATTTAAAAAGGTTAGTGTTTTTATTCCTGAATATTGTTTTATGTTACTTATTTACCTTGATACATTGTGAATAGTTTCTAGTACTTATCATTTGTTTAGTGATACTTATTTTGCAAATACGATTATACGTTCTTTCCAAATAATATATTGAAAAGTTCAGTAGATATTTTGCTACATTTATAATTGTATAGCAGTATTTTAGATCTATTCATAGTCAATAGTTATTAGTGCGTAGATTGGTGTTAGATGATATTACAAGTCTTAGTTAGTCTTTATTCAGTTATTTATACCGTATTAGTCAATTTAGTTACCTATTCATTTGTTATTTATATTGCATAAAGTTGGACGATAGGTAATGAGGTGTTCAAGTTTCGAGGAATTTATGTAGCTTATATCAAAGTCTAAATTAAAAATCCCAATTTCTATTCACTTCATGTTTACAACAGGTAGAAGTCAATATTTATAGTGTTAACATCTTTGTTATATTGTTTAATTACAATATTAGCTAGACGTAAGTTCCTACGACGTTCCTATCGTAAGTTATTTCAGTATTGCATAAAAGTATACCTTAAGTTGTTATTGTACAAATTCCAGGTTGACTACATTCGATTCCCAGTATGTCCGAAGAAAGAGAACTTGTTAAAAAACGAGGAAGCATAAAGGGACGCTTAACTGTATTTATCAGTTACCTTGATGCATCCAGCGACAAGGAGTTGACCAGCTGTGAGGTCAAGGAATTGCAGTTACGGATTGGAAGAATCGAGGCCTTGTATGAGCAATACGATGAGGTACAGTTGCGATTGGAATGTCTGGTAGATGATTTAAAAGCTCAAGTCTCTGAGCGTACTGAATTCGATTCACAGTATTACAAGGCACTGGCTAGAGCACAGGAGCTGTTATGTAAGTATAACAGCGATAATGAGTCCATAAGTAGTGCAAAATGTACCCGAATTGGTCAACGTAAGCCTGTTAAGTTACCCACGATTCAGTTACCTAAATTTAATGGGAGTTTTAGCAATTGGTTGGAGTTCCGCGACACTTTTACTAGCCTCATTCACTGTAACGATGAAATTGATCAAATTAACAAATTCCATTATTTACGAGCGTCTCTGGAAGGATCTGCTGCTGTTGTAATCCATGGGATTGAGTTTTCCGCAAGTAATTACGATACAGCTTGGAAGTTAATTTGTGATCGCTTCGATAACAAAAGAATGTTAGTTCAAAATCATGTGTCGTCCATTTATTATTTGAATGCTATTACAAAGGAAT
Organism: Eugnorisma glareosa; assembly: GCA_947578425.1. Lineage (NCBI taxonomy): Eukaryota > Metazoa > Arthropoda > Insecta > Lepidoptera > Noctuidae > Eugnorisma > Eugnorisma glareosa. Next base: position 6,981,443 of record OX387980.1, read on the forward strand.
CCTCTGTTGCGTTGAAGGCATTGATTGATCAACTTAATAAAAATCTCCGTGCGTTGGAAGCGTTAGATGAGCCCATCAAGTATTGGGACACTTTATTAATATTCATGGTAACTCAGAAGCTCGATCGGTCAACTTATCGTGAGTGGGAGGAGCACAAAGGTCGTATAGACAAGGATAGCACAATAACATTTGCTGCACTCATTCAATTTATTCGCTTTCGCGCTGACTTATTAGAAACATTAGAAACAGCACGAAATAGCACTAATCCCACTCCCGGTAAGCCTAGTTCTCATTCTAGTAAGATGAAATCTATGGTTGTATCACAAGATTCTAATTCCAGCACCGAATTAAGTAAGTTGTGCCCGCACTGTAAAGCTGATCACGTGTTAAGTAGTTGTTCACAATTCCTTTCACTTAGCACCGACGCCCGACTCAAATTAATACCTAACTATAAAGTGTGTTATAACTGTTTTCATGCAGGTCATTTTGCTAACCGATGCAAAAAGCCGGGATGCAAGATATGTAAACGCCGACATAATACTTTGATTCATTCGTCGGAGAATAAAGGTACGGCGAATTCTAGCAATAATGATAACAAATCAAATGGTAGCTCGTCCCATTCCACAGCAACGTCATCACCCACTGACGCCGTGGCTAGCACTAATGTGAGTGCAAATAATTTAACTTTGTCTGCGGATCTCAGTTCGCTAAGTAGTGAGCGTAAACAAAGCGCTGTGTTATTGTCCACCGCTCTTATCAAGTTATGTGATCAGAATGATCGTGAGCACGTAGTGCGGGCCCTGCTTGATAGCGGTAGTACGTCGTGTTTTATGACGGAACGGTTATGTGCACGGCTTAACTTAAAAACTAGTCAGATAAATGGATCGGTCTATGGCATTAATAACGTAAGTTCTCGCGTAGGCAAAACATGTCATGTAAAAATGACGTCATTAGATAATAGTTATGTTGCTAAGTTTTATTGTTTTGTTTTGCCATCATTAACGACTGTTGTGCCTTGTCGTGAAGTCGACATTTCAGACCTGAATATTCCAGATAATATCTGTTTGGCTGACCCTAACTTTTACAGGCCTTCAGAGGTAGATGTCTTAATAGGAGCGGATCTCTTCTGGGACTTGGTTGGTTCACAGAGAATTAGACTAGGAGTAGGTAAGCCCGTGTTGTGTGAAACGCTGTTAGGCTGGATTGTTTCTGGCCCTGTTACCTATAATAATGGTAAATTATTGTCGAATAATATTTCGTGCAATTTAACTCATACTGATTCCCTCAGTAACGGTGATGTAAATAAAATTCGCACCGATTTAGAGAAATTTTGGAATCTAGAAGAGATTAGTTCACAATCCTCGCAATATTTACCCGAGGAAAAGTTGTGTGAAGAGCATTTTGTCAAGAATACGACACGTTTAGACAGCGGACATTTTTGTGTTCGTATTCCTGTTAAGCAAAATCCTTGTATTTTAGGAGAATCTTTCAAAAGGGCTTCTAAGTGTCTATATTCTTTAGAACGCAGACTAAAGTCCAAGCCAGAGTTTGGTAAATTATATCGCGACTTTATGTCTGAATATGAGACTTTGGGACATATGACCGAAAATAAAAATAGTAATAGTCCCAGTGGATATTTCATACCACACCACGGGGTACTGCGTGAATGTAGCACAACCACCAAACTTCGTGTTGGTTTTAATGCAAGTTGTGTTACTTCGTCAGGGGTGTCATTCAATGACGTGCAGATGGTGGGTCCTACAGTGCAGGACGATCTTATATCTATACTTCTTCGGTTTAGACAACACAAATTCGTCTTATCAGCTGATGTTGCGAAAATGTATAGATGTATATACGTCCACCCATCTGATAGGTACCTCCAACAGGTTCTGTGGCGTGATAATGCATGCGATCCTGTCAAGGTTTTCAAATTGAATACCGTCACATATGGTACGGCTAGTGCACCATTTCTTGCTACACGTTGCCTCAAGCAAATAGGGATGGATTATCAATCCAATGACACTAAGATCTCTTCGCGTTCAATGGGTGAGTCATCCTCAAGTAGCAGAAATAAGATTGCTGACGTCATTATGCATGATTTTTACGTTGATGACCTCTTGACAGGAAGTGATGATTTGAATGAGGTTATGTTTATCCGCACGGAGGTCACCAACGCACTAGCATCTGCTTGCATGCCGCTTAGAAAGTGGAGATCCAACGTCCCTAGCTTAGTCTCCGGAGCTTCTCAGTCGTCATTAGATTTAGAAATGGGATCTAATGAACCTAATAAGTTGTTAGGGCTTAACTGGTATTCTAGTTCCGACGAATTTGGGTTTTCAAGTTTAACGTTACCCTCTAAGGATTCTGTTACAAAGCGTGATGTACTTTCTGCCATAGCACGTATTTTTGACCCCCTAGGACTTTTATCTCCTTGCGTAGTCACAATGAAAATGTTTCTACAACAAATGTGGTTAGACAAGCTGTCGTGGGATGAGCCATTATCCCCGCCACTTAATACTAGTTGGAATGCTATTGTCAAAGCATTGCCGCTCATCAATAACTATCGTGTTCCACGGCACGTTATATGTGATGCACATAATATACTGGAACTACATGTATTCACAGACGCATCTGAGCGTGCGTATGGTGCGTGCGTCTATGTACGTAGTGCCAATGATGAGGGTGAGTACATGGTTCGTCTCTTAGCTGCTAAAAGTCGAGTGGCGCCGGTTAAGCCGACCACCATTCCAAGATTGGAATTGTGTGGCGCAGTAGTCGGAGCTCGTTTATGCGAGAAGGTTGTGAGCTCAATGAGACTAAAGTTTTGTCATGTTTATTGCTGGACTGACTCCACTGTCGTGTTGGGATGGTTGCAGATGCTACCTTCTAAGCTTCAGCCATTTGTGCGCAATCGCGTTGCTGAAGTTTTAGACAAGACAGGGCACTGGACTTGGCGACACATCCCAACCGCCAAGAACCCTGCAGACCTAATATCACGAGGCGTGGATATTAGTAAACTGCAATCTTTGGACTTGTGGTGGAGTGGTCCCAGTTTTTTGAAGCAAGTCCAGTCTCATTGGCCGTCTCAAAAAAAACCATTAGAGTCAGACAAGCTGCCTGAAACTCGGCCTCGCGCTGTATTGAGCGCCAGTGTTAGTACTAATAATCATTGTGATGCAATCATCGATTTTAATCGTTTTTCTAGTTATTTAAGGTTAATCCGTAGTGTAGCAACCGTTTTAAGATTTATAAAATTGTGTAGGAAGCTTCCTTCTCCCAGTTTTCTATCACAAATCGAGTTGCAGGATGCACTAAATATTATAATAATTAGAAGTCAGACTGAATCATTTCCCGAGTACAATTTACTCATTAGTAATCAGAAGTTGCCTCATAAAAGCGCCCTAATAAAATTTAACGTATTTTTAGATGATAATAAAATCATGCGTGTCGGAGGTCGCTTAGCAAATTCAACTTTTTCTTTTGATAAAAAGCACCCTATTCTTTTACAGTCCACTCATAAATTTACGAAATTACTATTCGAATTTGAACATATAAAGCTTATGCATGCAGGCCCTCAGTTATTGCTGGCTTCAATCAGGGATTCATATTGGCCTATAGGCGGACGAAGCCTAGCAAAGAGCTGTTATCGTAATTGCGTGCGTTGTTGTCGCATGTCGGGTAGAACAGTTACTCCTTTAATGGGTAATTTACCGCAGCAGCGTCTCCTTCCAGGCGGTTATCCTTTTGAAAGCACTGGTGTGGATTATGCTGGTCCCATCATGGCTGCTAGTAGGCAGGGTCGGGGATGTAGGCTGGTAAAAGTGTACATAGCCATTTTTGTGTGCTTCACCACCAAGGCTATACATTTAGAGCTGGTGAGTGACTTAACCAGCAATAAGTATTTACTAGCTTTATTTAGATTTATCGCGCGACGCGGAAAACCCAGTGACATCTACTCCGACAACGGTACCTCTTTCGTTGGTGCCTGCAACGAACTTTCGAATTTTCTTAAATCTAATTGCAATTCCTTGGGCGAGCAATTGGCTAATGACGGAATTAAATTTCATTTTATACCCGCGTATACTCCTCATTTTGGCGGACTCTGGGAAGCGGGTGTAAAATCAACTAAATATCATCTCAGGCGAGTGTTGGGAAATTGTCACTTAACCTTCGAAGAACTTAACACCACGTTAGTCCAGATTGAGGCGATATTAAATTCACGTCCACTGACGCCGCTGTCATCCGATCCAGCGGATTGCACACCACTGACTCCGGGTCATATTCTTGTTGGTCGACCACTGACATCACCCCCGCAGCAAGATTTACAGAACCACTCCACTGCTTCATTGTCTCGTTTCCAACGAATCGAGCAGCTACGCCAGCATTTTTGGGCTCGTTGGAGTAAGGAATTTGTGTCCGAGCTGCAGCAAAGAACAAAGTGGCATACCAGCAAAGATATGCTCAAGTTGGGTTCTTTGGTCATCATAAAGGAGGACCATCTTCCTCCTCTTAAATGGAGATTGGGGAGAGTCGTCGCCGTTCACCCGGGATCAGATGGAATTGTTCGTGTGGCAGACGTCAAAACATCCACTGGAATCGTCAGAAGAGCATTCAATAGGATTTGCCCACTACCCGTTGATTCTGCGCTTGGTTGAAAGCGCCTCTGCAGCTTCCAACGTCCGGGGGCATGTTCGAGCTAACGCCTGCTCGTTTGGAATGAGCAAGAATCAACGTTGCGTGCTAATTAGATTGTAATTAGATGTAAGGATTTTATGTACTTTCTTGTCATTTTTTCTTCCATTTTGTTCTTCATCAAGGCAATACATGTTTGACTAAATATCTGCAATTTTTGGAGTTTCTTTGAAGAGTCACCTAAAATTCCCCCACACTCGTTGTATAATATAAGGGGCTCAGTATAATTTTGCCTCTAGAAGCAGTATAATATCGACCACTTTAATTACTAATTTATTCATATTTACATTAAAATTTATAAATTAAAATAACCTAAAGTAACTAACTTGTTAATAAACTTGAAAAATGGAATCAAAAAACTCCTCTTCAACGCAGTCAACGGGTAATGTACCCAAGAGACTGGCGGCGTTGCCACATTGTATGGTAATGCTAAGCCTTTGGCCAAGGTAAACGCCAGCCGTAAAGTTTTATTACTTACTTAAAAAAATCAACAGTGTTTTCTTCATATTTCCGATGCTCATAAAACTGAAGAGACATTCAAAGGCAATCACTTTACGCGACACTATGGATAACAACCGTAAATAATTGGTAAATTTAAACGCAATCACAATGAAGAAAATTGATGAAGATCAAGTTTTCAATTTTCATAGTGGCTGTGACATACGGACGAACAGACAGACAGACAGACGAATAATGACTAGTCACTTCAAAATCTATATCAGCAGGTTTATTGCGTATCTCTGTTGACAGTTCATAGTGATCATCACTTGGCGAGTTTTGATATACAATGACAGTTTTGCACGGGTAGCGTCAGTTAAAAGCAACAAGAACGGTCATTGTATACCAAAACTCGCCAAGTGATGATCACTATGAACTGTCAACAGAGATACGCAATAGCCCTGCTGGGTCTATTGAGGTTCTAGGTTATCTCATAGATTTTTATTTGAATATTGAACCTATGAACATTTACGACGCGCGTTAGATCACACTGCACACTGGCTCGTCAACTGGCCCTGCAGAGTCGACATAGATAGCGATAGCAAAACAACCGAATTCGGTCGCAAAGTCATAACGGTTTTAAGGTGGAAGCCGACACCTGCGGGTCGCGTTCGGCTCGCGTCGGCCTTAAATCAGCATCGTTATGGCTTTGCGACTGAATTCGGTTGTTTTGCAATCACTATTTATGTCGAGACTGCAGGGCCTGGCCAGCGTTCAAATTCGTCACGCGCAATCACAGATTCACGCCTTTTTAGGGTTCCGTAGCCGAATGGCTAAAAACGGAACCCTTATAGATTCGTCTGTCTGTCCGTCCGTATGTCACAGCCACTTTCTTCAGAAACTATTAGGACTACAAAGTTTAAACTCGGTAGGTAGATGTATTCTGTAAACCGCTTAACGATTTTTATACAAAAATAAATATTAAAAAAGATTAAGTCCCCATAAATGGACAAGGATCCTATAACCATTTTTTCTCAATGTCAATCATAGACACTTCCAAAGGTGTCTAAATTCTGTAAGAGGAGGAAAATTCTGAAAAAAATTAGGATAGTACGTAGAAAGAACATTAAATTTTTCAACCATTTAAGCATTTAATCAAATAATAAAAAAACCAGTTTACAAAAAAACCTTATGTCGCAGGAAAACCACAGTCCTTAGACGTTCCCGGGACAAAGGAGGCCATGACACTTGCAGCGTTTTTTTTTCAACAGAGAATTTTCGTCTATGTCAAGGGTACTCTTACACCCATTAGAGTATTGACTTTTTCACATAGGAATTCCCGAGCTGAGAATCAAGCTCAAGACCTCATGACCATCAATAGCGTTTGCAATCACTATAACAATGAGGCTGATCCTTTTTTCGGCAAAACAGAAGTAAAACAAACCACAGCCAACACAATATTTTATTACGAAATCACAATTTTTGTAAACAACTAATTTCAAAATGGTATGCAGTTACCCTGGTGAACGACGGTGACATTTTCAGACTTGGGCACGTTGCATTCTAAGTAACATAAGTTGAAATAGGACTCGTTGTTTGACGCGCATATCGGATCGTAGATCTTCGAGCATAGGCAGTACTGTCCAGGTGTCTCACCGTGCACATTCCGGGGATGTATATCGTCACGGTTTCTGCAAGAATAAATAAAAGCCTTTTCCATAGTTATATTTTGAGGAGGCTTTGAGGATATCCTCAAAACACGAAATATGCTTTTATGATCTGAGTTGTAAATATCTAGGGATATGAAGAGCAGGGTATAAGGATCCTCATACCCTGTTAAATACGACCGATCCTCCGACAAGGCGGGTGATGTGTCTATACATCCATATCTCGCGGATAATTCTAACAACGTGATGCAGGATTTTTAGTTCTCATCTTGCGGCATAGATGTCGCTTGCGATCTTTTTAGTTTTTTTTTGTATGTAGCTACATATAGGGTGACTGGTAATTAGTGACCGATACTTAAACACGTGATTCTACTCATGATAACAAACAACTTTCCCAAAGAAACTTTTTTTTTAAACTCATTTAATTTTATCACAATAACACAACAGCTGTATGAAATTCCCACGCGTGCGCTTTTGACCTATCAACTGGTGGCCGCGTGACGCCGTTATGTCTCATTACAATGGGTGGGTAAGTAGTGGCCGCCACGTGACGTTATCGGTGTACGTAAGCTAAGCAGTGTAGGTAGGTACTTACATGTTTAAGTAGCCGCTAAATTAAAAAATAATATCCAAAGACTGCGTGTTCCACAGTAGTCTTAAGTATAATTACTTTTAAGATGCAACGTATGTCCGCATAACTACAAAATATCTAGGAACGCGCGCGCCCAACATAAAAAGTAGGCACAATCTATCAGCTGATAGTCTGACCTCGGGAAGGGGCAAAAATATACTCGTACTAGTAGCGTCTTGCGCTCCCCACCCGCCCGCACCCTTTGCCTCAGTGCAATAATGACGTAAAACACTAAAAACAGTCACCCCGGAGAGCGCGTTGCAGGCATATGTTTTGATTTTCTTTGATGCCCATGCGCACAATTACACAGCGAGTGAGTACAGTGATATGGTGATGTGTTACTACTGGGAAGGCGGTAATGGCGAAGCATTAAAATACATACATTTTGATTGCCATGCTTCTGATTCAGACTCAAATATCGTTAATAGACTGCTAGTCCAAAGCCTAGAAAAGTGTGATGGGAAACTTGGAATAACTTGAACAATTCCCGGAGTCGAGAAGTCAGGTGGTAATGTAGCTGTAACTTTGCCGTTTCTAAACATCGTGTAGGTAACAAAACAAACGCAATTTCTGAAGTTAGTTTGTTTAGATAGAACGATAATGCATTTAGGTATTTATTGTAGCGCGCGCACGTAAAGTGCCAAATTACTAGATAATTTATTATTTATTTTACTCTCCTCACCGTGTCGTTAACAGAGAAGCTTTATGTAGGTACATCACTGTGTACCTTAATGGCCACGCGGCGGCCGGAGCGTCACGTCTGCAGCGTAGGCCTACGCTCCGTGGCTCAGTTTTTGATGTCATTGGTTATTATTTTTTAATTTAGCGGCTACCTAAACATGTAGATACCTACCTACACTGCTTATGTACACCGATAACGTCACGTGGCGGCCGGCCTGTGTGGTCGGGCGCGGGTGCCGCTGACGGAGCCGGCTTGCGAGCCGCGCGGGAGGTCTGCTTACCCACCCATTGTAATGAGACATAACGGCGTCACGCGGCTACCAGTTGATAGGTCAAAAGCGCACGCGTGGGAATTTCATACAGCTGTTGTGTTATTGTGATAAAATTAAATGAGTTTAAAAAAAAGTTTCTTTGGGAAAGTTGTTTGTTATTATGAGTAGAATCACGTGTTTAAGTATCGGTCACTAATTACCAGTCACCCTATATATGATGGTTTGACAGCGTTTTTGTAGAAAATATGATAAACCAAATAATGAGATGAAAATTATCTCAGTCTCAAAGAACTGGCCGCAAATATTCTAAATTCACTTTACTACACTATATCTCACTAACTAGACTTGCAGACACTTTTGCTTCTCAACGGTCGAGTAATTCTCCTTGTGAAAACGAGGCTTTACATCGCGTATATAAAAAAAAATCGGTCAAGTGCGAGTCGGACTAGCGCATGAAGGGCTCCATACCATCCCCTTTTAATTTTAAATTTATTTTGATCTTATTTATTTATGTACACACAAAATACTTAATAGGACATTACATTAAGATAAAAGAGCACAAAGGTACTGCTTATTTCATAAGAAATTTCTTCCAGCAGACCTGCGAGAGGAAAGTTGGATTAGAAATGTAGACACAGTGTGTGGAAAAGACAACAGGAAAATTTCAATTAAAACTTAAAACAAAATATATACTTATAAAATATAAACATACACACAAATATATACACATAATATACAAAATAAATATATACCTATAATATGAATAATATCCAGAATATTACAGTATAGAGGAGAGATAGTGTTCTTTGACTTGCTTTTTGAAGACAAATATAGTCGTTGATCTTTGTTGTTATAGCGGCAACAAAAACACATTCTGTGAAAATTTAAACTGTCTACCTTTTACGGATCATGAGATGCAGACCGCTGACAGATAGGCGAATGGACGGATAGCGAATGGCTAAGTAAAAGGGTCCCGTTGGTTACACTTTGGGTGTGGAACCCTAAAAATGGCCGAAGTAAGCGAATCTTGAGTAAAAAACAGCTGCCCTCTCAATAATTCTTGATTGAGTCACTTAAATTAAGAGAGCCTTCAACGTAACTTTTTTCCGACGAATTTTCTTTAGTAAAAGTTGGATACAGCGATTTAAGCCTATTCCGTCTAAGATTCCATTCAGAATTTAAAAAAGTCGAGGGCTTTTAGATTTAATCTTGATTGCTGTGTTTTTTTTTTCTTCTCTTTACTGGGTTAGCTAATCACTTCTAGATTTTACTGACTTTTTGATTTTCTGGCTAACTAATAACTTCTAGGTTTTTAAAGAAAAAAAAAGAGAGATTTTAATAGAAACATGATCGTAAATGTAATGGATCGGCCACTTGCAGTCTAAGCTACAGAGATCATCATGGAATTTAAATTTTCCAATCAAGATGGAATATGTTTAATTTTTTAATTGTCAGATTTTTAATTGTCATGATTGTTTTTTTTTTAATCTTGTTTGTTTGTTTTAACTTTGTTTGTTTTATTGACTTTTTTTGCTTTTTTTTGTACTTCATAAAGTAATTTTACACTTATTTTGTGTTTCTAGGAATGATGGTTTTTTTTTTGCAGAAAGTTTTTTATTTTACCATTCTTAGTTATAGAAACCACACAAACCACATAAATTCATGTAATAAATTATTTTTTACAATGTAACTAGAAGTTATTAAGGTATCATCATGTCATCAACCAAGATTGAATTTTTGGAAGTCGGTTTTTTTTTGCAGAAAGTTTGTTCTAGGACTCGCTGGTTTTCTTACGGTGTTTTACTTCACCGTTTTGAGAGCAGTGGTGAAGACATAAATCACACAAAATCCTGTCTGGGTTCAAACGGTCAAACCAGTTCTGATCTACACCCTCGTAAGTCGGGGCTGTTCTAACTGAGCCACCACTGTTTTACTGTTGAGACAAGACACAACAATTTAAACGCTACGTCTATTCGTAGTCAAGGCCTAACATGAAAAATAAACACTCCTCTTAGGTATAGACCCAACTAGTTGGCAATATTCCAGCTGCGAACACTTTTTATACACTCTAAAAGCAAAAACTACATTCGAATTAATAATAAGTCGTGAAACGAGTGGCCAGTAAAAATTAAATGTGTTTTTTAAGATACTGAAACAGTACCACCCTTAGGTACTGTTTCAGTATCTTAAAAAACACATTTAATTTTTCATTTTTCTTATGGTCCAGGGTTGCGGGACTGTTCGAAAGAGATACCGCGGCCCTGGAACACAAAGGGCAAAGGAAGGAACATGGATGGGTTTTAGTCAGTACAAGTCTGACACTCCCTCTTGCTCAGCCCAGAGTGGGAGGGGGTATTTGATGATTTCACATCGGTAAAAAAAAAAAAAAAAAAGGGTCTTATGGTCGCTGTTCGAAAGAGATACCGCGGCCCTGGAACACAAAGGGCAAAGGAAGGAACATGGATGGGTGTTAGTCAGTAGAAGTCTGACACTCCCTCCTGCTCGGCCCAGAGCGGGAGGGGTTATTTGATGATTTCCCGTCGGTAAAAAAAAAAAAAAAAAAGGGTCTTATGGTCGGAATGGGACGCCCGCCGTCACGCCGTTATGTCTTATGTTTATCCGAACTTACTTGCCCAATTTGTGTGCCCTCAGTAATCCTTTCCTGGAGTCATCGGTGGTATTAATTAAACTCTTGGTCACGCTCCATGACACGGCAAAAAGGGCCGTTACTGTAAAATATGTTTTACGTTTTTAAGCGACTTCTAAAAATGGAAGAGGTTATGTATTCAGGATTTGTAGGAGGTGGTGTTGTATCCACCAGCATCTTTTTTTTCATGTGTGTACTCCAATTTTTCTGTGATTACTGGTCTAATTTTCGTGATTTTTAGGGTTCTGTTCTATTACTAAGACTCCACTGTCCGCCTGCTTGTCTATCTGGCTGTCTGTCACCGCCTGTATCTCATGAACCGTGATAGCTAGACAGTTGAAATTTTCACAGATGGTGTATTTCTGTTGCCGCTATAACAGCAAATATTAGAAACAGAATAAAATAAATGTATAAGGGGGGTTCCCATGGGCCTGTGGACGGTGAGCTATGGGCTAGCTCGCCGTCCGTCCGTCTTATGACGACAGGCCGTGACGACGGCGCGTTCGTGTAACACGTGCGCCTCAAAGAGATGTCAGCAAACGGGAAGGGGTCCGAGAGGACCGACGCCTGCCAGGGTTGCGGGACTGTTCAAAAGAGATACCGCGGCCCTGGAACACAAAGGGCAAAAGAAGGAACATGGATGGGTTTTAGTCATTACAAGTCTGACATTCCTCACACAGAGTGGGAAAAAAGAGAGTTGCAAATGAGCCCTTTTGATGATTTCCCATTAGTAAAAAAAGGGGTTCCCATACAACAAACGTGTTTTTTTTAGATAGCGGTACGGAACGCTTCATGCGCGAGTCCGACTCAAACTTGCCCGGTTTTAACATTTGGTAGAGGAAGCTCGCGCGTTGGTCACATGTACTCGTAAATTTTACTAACTTTATGAGAAATTGTATTTTCAAAAACCGTCGTATTTACGGTACGTTTACACCGCTCGGCTCGCTCTTGAGAGGGCCTCAGTATAATTATGTATTTATAAGCAGTACAATATCTACCTACAAAGTATTGTTACTTACGTAAAAAAATCAACAGTATTTTCTTCATATTTCCGATGCTCTTAAAACTGAAGACATTCAAAAGCAATCACTTTACGCGACAATATGGATAACAACCGTAAATAATTGGTAAATTTAAATGCAATCACAATGAAGAAAATTGATGAAGATGAGTTTCAATTTAATTGAATTTGATGATCCGATTAAGATAAGAAATTCCATAGTTTTGACGAAATAGGACCGAAGTAGTGGTACGCGCGTTAAGCAAGCCATGCAAAAACCAGTATAAGCGGATTTCTTATATTGTACGGTAATTCTATACAAAGCGAGGCCTTAATATGCTGGAAATGTATAGCTTGATAATTGTACTACCATTTTATTTTTTGCCCTCCAATGGTGATCGGTCACCACCCTTTATTTATTGGTTAAAGGTCGTGGATTCGCTTTATTTTGGTGTAACAACACATAATTCATCACCACCGCACACAAAACGGTATGGAAAACATCGTGAGGAAACCGGCTAATCTCAGAAGCATGCATTCGAAGACATGTGACTTCTACCAACCCGCACTGGGCTCCTTTGGCGTGATAATGGCCATGAATGACCTGCGATACGTAAGCCAGAGTTGTAACCATTGGGGTATCATTTGCTCTTACACCTGGATAATGGTCGTAGATCTCTTTATAAGCACGCAATTCAACTCGAACTTCGACTACCTTCCCAGATCCAGCTGCTCAGTTCAAGCAGTCCAAACAGCATTTGAATTCATGCTCAAATTAAATTTAAAAAACCGACTAACTAAGTGCGAGTTGGACTCGCGCACCGAGGGTTCCGTATAAACTTAACTTATTTTATTATTAATAAATATAATAATATTTACGGTTTTCAGATTTTTTCCTTTACATGTACTGTAAGACATTGCTTCTTGCATCCAAATCTCATGATTCTAAGTCAATGGGACCCTATAGATTTTGATTCCCTTGTGAAATCGCAAAATACATTGCATTGACTTAGAAGTTTGATAATTCACTGCTTCAGTGGTAGCAAGCACATGAGTATTTGATATTAATTTTAGCTTTATATCTACTAGTGTTCATACAGACGGACAATAAAGTGAGCAGAGAAAGTAAGTGAGTGTACTTACACACTCACTTACTTTCTCTGTGTGTTAAGAGTGTTCCGTTGTGGTACGGAACCGTAAAAATCAACAGAATGTAAACTGTGTCAATATTATTTAATGTATAAAAAACAGAAAAACAGTCGCTACCTTTAACCGGAACTCGGAATAAAATACCAGCAAAAAATACACTGTATTTTTGTTCACAGCAATTATGATTGTGCTGCGTTTCATTCACTGCGGCATTTAATTCGTAGGCTTACAAAGTAAAAGGCAGACGTAAAAATTTTAATTAATTTTAACCCTCATAAAACATTATAATAAACACTTTTCATGGTATAAATTAATACATCGCTCGTTTTCTGCTTGTTGTCATTATTATAATGTTACTTTATTTGGGAGTAATTTAGTGTTATGTTTCAATTAAATATCCACTTTCCATTGGGTAAGAGATTTAAAGCACTAAAAAGAGGCTCTAAAAAAGAAATATTTCTATTAAAAATCACGAAATTTATTTTACTGAAAGTCGTAAATGCGATTTGTTTGTTTTCCGATTTTCATACGTTCGAAAAATCAAATGTTCGATGGGTTCTCGGTTCGAAAAACGACATTCCGATTTTCAAATACTTCGAATAAACTGCCGAAATTAGGATTCTAATTGAATTAGTATAATATTCAGTTACGCATATAAATTTAAAATCTATAAGTAACGTTTAATGTAATTTAAAAACGTATAATATGTAATTACTATTTGGATATTAATATTATTGTTTTCTTCTCCTCCTTATATATACTGGCGTCGGGTACCATCTACTGTTGCAATCATAGTTTAAAATGAGAACATAATGTAAGTGCAAAAAAATTACTACATCTTATATAAGTAGTTTTTTCTTTAAAATTATGTTATTCATATTTTCTTCTTTCGCTATATTCTTTATTCGGTACTGTTATTAAATCATTTGGGTTAGGTATGGTTAAAACAGCCATTAACGCCAGATCCTCTCTATTGTTGGTGAATCATTTGTGTTAGGTTAAGTTAGAACTGTGACCAGCGAAAGAAAATATGTTTATTCAAAAGTAAACAGTCATAGTTTTAAACATAATATTATACTTCTCTCTGACGAGCAATTGTGTTTATTTGTCTTGATATTCAATTTTATAAGGCGTTTATTTCGGAATTCTACTTAATCAGTAATTTAATCATCGGAATTCGTATTTTTGATGTTTTGTATTATCATTAAGTCGAACTTTTTGTTATTCTATCTATTGAAACTCGGTAATTTGAGAATAGGAATTATAAACTTTAGAATATTGAAATTTAGGAATTATAAAAATAGGATGAATGATAAATCGGAGTTGTTATATTAGGAATTTTGAACCATTCGGAATTATGAAAATCGGTATTTTGGAATTCGTATTTGTGACTGACGGAATAATTAGTAGTATTTCGTATATAAGAAGTGTACCCGTCATTAACACCTACCATATTAAATCCTACAATCATAGAACACTACTTACCCTTCCCTTTAAACATTAAACTCATTACTCCGCTCCTAATATTCAAAATGGCGATGAAAAAAATCAGAATGAGGTAAATGTAAATTCTCATATCGATCTTAACTTGCTCACGTTAGGTTCTAATATAGCTATCAGCTTTTAATCTAAGTCCCTTGATATTTCTTTTCTAAAAAACACGAATGATAAATGCTTTTGCACGTTCGCGGCTGATCCTGGGAATTTAAATTGGACCTGAAAGAGGGGCCATTCACATTTGGCATTTCATACATATTATAAACCGTGTTTTAATCGAAAAGTTGGTCTTTTGGGAAATATGGGCCGTCAAAGGTTTGGGTTTAGGCTTTTCGTTGTTTTGAATATGAGAATTTTTAATGTTTTAAAAGAGTTGCTGGTGTCTCATATATCATGTAACCTACAAGCACTGTCAGGATAAGTTAAAAAAATAGTTTTCAGTTTCTGCTCAACTTGACTGTTTTTGTAGACTAACAGACAAGACTGGATTAAACTAACTTATGTGTAAACAGCGATAACGATAATGTAAGTGAAAAAATATTGCTTGGGATTGACATAAGCTGTCGAAAATACAAGGCTTATCTTTGACAGTCGTTACAGGTAGTCAGTGGCCCGAAAGTCTGACAATCAGTTTTAATAAGGGGTGTCGCATAGCCTAGTACTAACCGTGTTGTGGAGGTCAGATAGGCAGTCGCTCAATGTAAAATACTGGTACTCAGCAGTTAGTCTGGAAGCCGACCCTAACATAGTTTGGAAAAGGCTAGGCAGATGATGATGATCGTTTAAATCGTTATTTTCTACTAAAATTCTATTCTTTTTATAAAATAAAATCTATGTTTCTTTTGTAAAATAGTTTCTTTATAACTGAAGTCAGTCATAATAAGTTTTACTTTAAAATTCTCTTTGACATCTAATGAATAGATTCAAAAGCCTTTCATTGTTTTAAAACAATTGCACACTACTTTGATATTTTAGCATAAACGAAATATTTATCAGTTACAGCTAGGATTAAGTTAAAATGTTGCATAGTATTTTGAAACTTTTTTTTAATGGATGGATGGGTATACTTTTTTTTATTGGGACAAGCCCGCTACACTATTTCCAAACCACTGCAATTCTTGAAAGCTAGAATCAACAGTGGCGACCACCAGAAAAGCGCCGAAGCGATGAAGCTCGATGAAGAATACTGTCCACTTCCCTCCATATCAGCTGGTTATAGAACAAAACAAGGCCACTAGGCACAAAAAGACGTTTATACTAAAAAGTTTTGCATCACTACATAGTATAAAACAAAGTCTCTTCCTTTATTCGCAACGGATTTTGATGCAGTTTATTTAATAGATAGAGTGATTCAAGAGGAAGGTTTATATGTATAACATTGCACCCGGGGCGGGTCGCTAGTTATTGATAAATCATCAAGAAGCCTTGTTTAAAATATTTTCAATTATTAAACTTTACTGTTACTTACGGGATATCTTCCGTGATTTTTCATTATTTTGAGCTCCCGATATTTCGACGCTATTGCAAGCGCCATGATCGCGGGTTGACAATCGATTCACCCGCGATCATGGCGCTTCATGGAATATATTATCCCGTAAGTGGCAGTATAAGTTTAGTTGCAAACCGTGTAAGTTTAAGCCAGTGTTTCAATTATTTGTGAATGAGCTTGTAAAAAAAACACCATTACACAATGGCGGCTCAGTGGTATTTAGAAATGACGAAATATTATTTTGTCATTTCTATTTACCATGATGCTGATTAACGAAAATAGAAGATCATCGAAAACCACAATGGCTTTCAATTACAAGATTACTAAAACTCACAAAATTAACAATAATCGTGTCAATGATTGGCTATTTTAGCACAATTGCATAAACTTCAGTGACCCGTCAATGATAAAGCAACCTCCTTTATAGCCAAAATCTATCTTCTATGACGTGTATTGTTCGCTTCTGTCTATTTTATTGCTATTTTCGCAGCCGAACGTCCAGAATGAAGTGGGGTGCATTTATCTCAATCCATTGAGTTGCGAACATCTCGGGATCCTGATCGATCGGCAACTATGAGCGGCTCGATTTATAATAAAAATGTACAGGCTTTTGGTGAATATCTTGGGACTTACGGGTAAATAGTTTGGACAACATTTACCGTACTTTATACCATAGCTTATGCAAAAATTGAAAAGAAAATCTTAAGAAAAGAATAGCTGAATACGTAAAACGTTACTAGAAATTAAAAAAAAACTTTTTTTTCAAAAAATAAAACCGACTTCAAAAAAAAATAACAAAGCAAAACACAAAATTAGTGAAAAAAAACTTAAGCTTCAGAAGCCGGCTTCTGAAGCTTAAGTTATTTTTCTTTTTTTAATCTTTCAAAAAAAGAATTTTGAGAATCGGTCCACAAATGGAGAAGAAATCAGTTAACAAACATAAAAAAAAAAAACAAAATACATACCTACACACGAACATATAAGCTCCTTTTTAGAAGTCGGTTAAAAACTGACATAAAGCAAGCCTGCTATAGCCAACCAATGTCTTGGCAATTTATAAGTTAGACTTACTAATTAGATACAAACCTTATTATATTCGAATCTAGTATTTTTTTCTGAGGAAACAACATAAAATGACTGTAATTTTACTAACGAATATGAGGATAAGATCGTCTCTAAAAGTTAAGCATAAAATTGAGAAAAAGAATCCACCAGTAATTCTACTAAAAGAGACAAAATATGCCAAAAATAGCAATACAATTTGGAAACGTTGGCTCAAATCAATGCATGTATGTCCACATATACATATTTGAGGGAAATATGACGGAGAACCGGGCCAGGCGTCGATACTCCGATATTTTCCCGACTTTAATGTTACATAAAAGATTGATTGCGTCTTTGAATAATTTCACGGACTGTTAACGATGTACATTTTATATTTAAAAGGGGCTTAAAGATTAATTTCGTCCAATAAAATACTTAATACTGTAAAATCTTTGATAATGTATTTCGTTTTATGTTGTTTCTTTACTAGAAGCTTTATTTTTAGTTATTACTGGCTGTACCCCGCGACCTTCTTTCGCGTGAAAGCATTACTTCGTTTTGGATCAGATTTTGTTAACAATAACAAGAGTTTTTTTTCCTTTTCTTTTCTAGGAATCCCAATTATTTTTCTAAAATAAAAGTAAGCCAATGTTAGAATTTATAACATCAGCTATCTGCCAGTCAAAGTCCCGCCAAAATCAGTCCAGCCGTTTCAAAGATTAGCCGGGACAGAGAGACAGACAGACAAAAATAAATAATTTTGAGTGCCGTGTATATTCTCACAATATTCAGTTAAAAAGCAGTTATTTTGATATTAAAAACACACTTCAAATTTATGTATTTGTATAGATAGATGTATAGACTCGCTGTGCCCCGCGACCTTTGTCCACGTGAAGATAGAATATTAAAATTACTTACAATTTCTTTTTTTCTGTTTTTATCGTTTTAAAAAAAAAAAACATTATCTTTCTTCTGCCCTTATCTCTATTTATTTGGGGTCGGCGCAGCATTTGTTTTCTTCCAAATTTCTCTGTTACTTGTCATCTCATCAGTCATATCTTTTTTTGCCATTTTTCTTTATAAATTAATTTTGAATACCAAAAATTCCTGATTAAAAAAACCGAGTGATATTATTTCTTCTTTGACTCCCTTATACAGCTCAAACAAAACTTAATAACGTAATTAATATCTTTTAAGAAAATAATTAGTGCGTACAATTTTATAAAAGTATCAAAACCTTCAAAGACTACGAACTATTATCAAGAATACCCACGTATTAACTTTCATACCTGTCAGCACAAAGCAAGTTAAAGATAATAAAACTACATTGTATACGCACGAGTTTAAAGCTCATATTCACTTATCTTGTATTCTTCACTTCATGCAACTTTACGGTTCGCTTTGCACGATAAGAATGTAGTATATTTTATGTTTCAATTTTGTTAGCAGTATACCTAGGCATGATATAAAAATCTTCCTCTAAAACCACAGTCTTTCAGGAATTTATCAACGACATAATAACAAAGAAATGGGTAACCATTTATACCACCATACCACCACCACCATTTCCATTACCATTTTTCTTTATTTCTATTTCGTTGACTTTTTTTCTAAGTCACATTCTGTTGTTGACAAATGGCAGAGTATTGGACCAATAAAAAATTTTTTTTTGCAAAAAATAAAACTGACTTCAAAAACAAAAAAAACGTGGAATAATAACTTTAGCTTCAGAAGTCGGTGACAATTGTTCGATTGAATATTTTTGCCACCGACTTCTGAAGCTAAAGTTATTTTTCCAGGTTTTTTTGTTTTTGAAGTCGGTTTTATTTTTTGCAAAACAGTTTATTTTATTTTTCCTTTCTTAGTTTCAATATTCTACACAAATATTTGCTATACATTTATTTTACATTGTTAACAACTTCTTTCATGGTAATAGGCTTATCCCCAATAAAATGTAACTTATATCGTTATCATACCTAACTGTCCAAAACTGGGTGTACTGTACACATCTGCGTACTTCCTCAGAGCATACAGGCGTTATGATATGTTCTAATATTGTGTAAAAAATAAACATTCAAGCGATTGCAGCAATCACGACAGATTTCCTGTCTATTTTTGAAGAGTTCCATAGTATATCTCCGAAGATCGGCATCAGATCTTCACAACATTTAAAATGGGACCACCGCGAAACAAAATTCTACCAAACAAAAAAAGAATCATCGAAATCGGTTCACAAGTGGCGAAGATATCGCTGAATATACAAACAAAAAAAAAAACAGGCGACTCGATAACCTCCTTCTTTTGGAAGTCGGTTAAAAACCATTGACACGAAAAAGAAGATGACATCTGCCTACTTCTAAACTTCAAAACCTCATCAACGAAAAATAAACTTGCACAACGCTAAAAGAGAACACTTTTATTATTTTTTTATAAACAACAAGATGAAAAATATGTATGTCGGCGTCCCATCAAAATTCAGTTTGCAACTTTATCAGTATGGAGGGACAAAGTTTCAATATAAAACAAGCAAGACGGGCGCCGCTTCAAAATTTACTGATAACTACTTAAAACACATTCTGGGAGAGTATTCTGTGTAGTTTATTTATATTCTGGACTAGCTGTTGTCCGCGACCTTCGTTCGAGTGAATTTATTATTAAAAAAAAATGTTATTCCCTTTTTGAATCGAATTTTGCAAAAAATTGCAAGGGTTTCAATTTTAAATATTTTTTAATAAAATAAAAGGGACCCTTGTTAGACCTTATAACATCAGCTATCTGCCATTAAAAGTCCCGTCAAAATCGGTGCAGCCGTTTCGGAGATTAGCCGGAACAAATAGACAGACAGACAGACAGACAAAAGTTGATATAATGTGTCTTTAGTATAAGTACCTACCGTATAATTATACTTTCTTATGCATTCAGTAAAAACCTGTTATTTTGATATTACTAACAGACATTTAAATTTTATTTATTCTTCAATTTTATTTATTTCTTTATGAATAACTTTCACCATGGAACTAACACTGAAATCGTGAAAAAAAAAATCAGCTGCCCCCTACATTTCTGTGCGCATAACTTGACAAAATGTATTGAACAGCTGATTTTTTTTCGCGATTTCAGGGTTGGTCCCACAGTGAAAGTTGTTCATAATGATGAGTACAATGATCCCTTAAGAGGTTTTGCGTTTATTCTGTTACACGTTGTATAAGTATGGAAGAACAAAACAAGCTGCGCCGACTCTAAAGAAATAAACTTATGTGAATAATGATAATGGTGTTGATGGATACTGATTCAAATTCAACACTGCCTGAACGTCAAAAGAATAACATAACATCACGCCTGTAATTCCCAAAGGGTTTGGCAGAGGTGTACCTAATAGTACACCCACATTTCGCCAGTTATGTTTAAGGCGCCTCCCCGGGCAAAACGCAGCGGTAGCCGTGTTTTGTGCAGTTTTTTGGAGCTATCTACTCTTTACCCAAAATAAATACCAACTTATAAAATAGACATGAAATTTCTGCATATTCTTGACTCCAAAATTGTAGTTTTGGATTTTCTTTTAGTAGTAAAATGTAAAATTAATCTCCTCACAACGAAACCACAGAAATGAGGCAGGATTATTGATGGCTTGCATCTCCTCGTAGCGTAACCATCATTTTGATTTTCTCTTTACACTAGATGGTAGGCAATTTAATAATAAACATTATGCTAGTTTTTTTTTTTTCAAAAGACCTAAATTTGATTTTATAAAGATTTTATTCCAAAATCTGAGCGTACTCGCTACGTATATTGCTATTTTCTATCTCACGATCTTATGCTGGGTGGCGTGCGGCGAAAAGGGACGAATGCTCGAGGTTATTTGGTCAGGGTACCGCCTTAAGTACCATGTAATAGGTGGCGACCCTGTTGCCATCAACTGGGTACAAATCCAGATCTGAGTCTGCTATTTAAAAATGCCTGATGAAAAAACTTAATAACAATGTGCCCGGCCCGAGACTCGAACCCAGGGCCTTATACTCGTTCTGCCAGGGTTGCGGGACTGTTCGAAAGAGATACCGCGGCCCCGGAACACAAAGGGCAAAGGAAGGAACATGGATGGGTTTTAGTCAGTAAAAGTCTGACACTCCCTCCTGCTCAGCCCAGAGCGGGAGGGGTTATTTGATGACTTCCCATCCGAAAAAAAAGGGCCTTATACTCAGCAGTCGCGATTGCAACCACTAGACCAACGTCAATTAAAACCCTCCACAAGTTTTTTTTTTTTTTTCTTTTTTTTTCATTCACTAATTAGTTTCATCATTAAACCTTATTCAAGTTGAGTCGCTTTTTCGGGTATTTTTTCTTTCTATCAATTTCGAATTATGCCTTTTTATTATATTCCTGGAACTTCATCATTGAGGCCAAAAGTAACCATAATTTCGACGAAAGATTCCGCAATTCCACAAACTTTTCTTTTTACATTACTTTACTAAACAGATAATTTCTATAGCCCCCAGCCTTGTCATAGCCGGGACCATGTTCACATCGGACCTTCCACCCCGGTTCCAATTTTAAATACTGAATTGTTCTCATTTGAATAATTTTTCTTTTCATCTGAATAATGGCGAGGAAGGAATCTTTTATTGAAAGATAGATTTGAGTCAGAAAGAAAAGACGTTTTCAATTTTTATTCTTAGATGAAGTAATTTGAGAATAGGAGGCGTCATTTTTAGGGTCCCGTACCTCAATCGGCAAAAACAGATCCTTTTTGTCAGAAACGCGTAGAAGTACCTATCAAGCTAAAATTAATAATAAATACTCAAGTTTGCTACCCCGTTTAAGTCGCATATTTTGCAATTTCAATAGAGAATCCCGTTAATTTCCCGTTGACCTAGAATCATGAAATTTGGCAAGAAGGAATATCCTTTAGCACATATTGTAAAGAAAAAGTCTGAAAACAGTAATGTAGTTTAATATCAAAATACCTACAAGTTTATACGGAACCCCCGCACTTGGACGGTTTTCTTTTAAATTTGTAATTAAATTTATATTTAGTTTTGAGGATGAATCGAAAGTAATTAAGACAATTGATTTGTTGAAACATTGAAAATAAACGGCATTCTCCAAGTGACTATGCTGGTCCCTCTGGCTGTAAAATCTTCTGTACTCTCTTCTAATACCAGAATAAAAAAAATCGAACTCCATAATATGGCACCCATCATAATTATCCTGCCCTTGTCCCATTCTATTTGGGGTCGGCGCAACACCTTTTCATCTTCCATTCTCCCCTGTCAGACGTCACGGCATCACTTACTCCTTTCTCTTTCATATCAGTCTTCACACAATCCATCCATCTTTTCTTTGGCCTTACACCCCGTCTCCATCCATCAACATTCATGTCCATCACTCTTTTAGTCGCATGCGTTTCATTCCTCCTCATTACATGTTCATACCAAGACAAACGACTTTCAAACTTTCTCTAATATACTAATTCCTCTTGTCACTCCACACATCTATCTCAATATTCTTCCGCCATTTTTATTGTTTTTTTATGACGAATCTAACGACGAATAATTTATCCAATCCGTTCATCGGTTTAGGAGTTACGAAGGAATAAAGAAACGGACATACATACACACATCCATAATTATATACATACTTACATACAAGTCAAACACATAACCCTCCTTTTGGGCTTCGCCGCGGTCGGGTAATAAAACTAAGTAATTTTTATACAAGCGTATCTAGCTCAAGTTATTATTTCATAGAAGTATACAGGATGGCGACGACAATGCGACAATAAATTAAACTACGTATACCTCATGACGTTCCCAGTCTGCATACATACATTCAATTGAATATAACCAGTTTGTTTAGGCACAGGGGACTATATTTTTAATTTTAGTATTTTCTACATGACGTAGATTAATAAGCTAGCACCAGCAGGTTAGACCTCCGCATGCATCGGTATTAACACTAAACACATGTTGCCAAGTCGCCACTTCAAACACCTTTGCCTTTGTTCCTTAAATTGTATGTCCAGATTCGAATTAGAGCAAATTATACCTAAGATTAGTGAACCAATATTTATAAGTGGTGTTATATTTCGTTAACGGTTTTATGCTATTTAGTTTGTTTGAAAAATCATTTTTTTAAATTTCAATGTTAGGATTTATTTGATAGTTTAAAAATATTTATTTTTATATTATTATGTATTGTCGTCACCATACTGTATAGTTCAATTCTAAACCCTCCACAATGTAGATATTCTTATTCTTATTCTATAATGCACACCAAATAACAAATATACATACAAATTCAAACATTTTTGAATGCTTAAAAATATTTATTTTACGAAAGCAATTTTTTATGAAAAATGAAAAGCTATTTTTATGTTACTCAGTTGTCTATTAAAGAAAAAATATATTGAGTTTTATCTACTTGATATTATGCCATAAAATGTAAATACTACAAAAACGAAATTACTTTTAATACCAACAGATTTACTTCGAGCTGATTTTTTATTATAAACGTGCTTGATATAAACTCAAAGAGCTATAACATAATGAATACATTATATTCTAAAGTGTACGTGTTAACTCCGAAATGAGGCAATATGGAAAATTAAGATTAAAGTTAAAATAATGACGATGTGTTTTAAAGTTCGTATGTAATAATGAGTTTCACATTTAAATGTAAATGTTTATAATAAATGAAGCAGCTGCTTCGTCTGTTTTTCAAGATTTTCTGGATCCGGTGTGAAAAGTTTTTTTTGTTTATCCTCTACATCTATGTAAATGCAAATATAATCAAAATCTTGTTTCAGCTTGCTTATTTTGATTCCTTTGCTTGTCAGCCTTGCAATCTAGCTGAATTCCTGTAACGTCTAGAAAATTAATATTCAACACATCTACACAAATTCAACACTGAACAACTGATCCTACTACTCGTAACTTATAAGTACCAATTTTCTCTTCAACATTTGCCTAACACAAAAAAAAAAACTCCAGACTAATATAACAGGACCTAATTCACCCCAAGATTAATATTTCTTTCTAGAATAAGGCTTGCAAACCGGCCGAGAAGTTGCCGAAACTGTGCCGGGACGGTTCGGCTATGTTTTTTAGTAAAAAAATATATCTGGAACGTAGCCAAAAGGCTGCAAGCCGTTGCCTGTGGGGCGACTTGAAGCAGGAGTTGGTGAATGCCCCGTCCGTTATAGATGCTCGAATTCACTTACTGTTTGTTTATTTAAAGTTGTCTTGTTGTTTCGCTTACAAGTAATTTTAGGTTTAAAGATAATTCAGTTTAAATTTCGAAAAGTGGCGCGCCAGATACAAAAAAGTCAGTCGAATTGATAATTTACTTCTTTTGGAAATCGGTTAAAAATAGCTATTTCTGACGTCAGTGTCACTTAGTCAAAAAAAAAACAGCCGAGTGCGGTCGGACTCGCGCATGAAGGGTTCCGTACCAGCGTAGTAGACGAGCCCAATTTAATTTTTTATTTATTTTCATTATTTGTCTTTATAGCTTTCTAAAAGGTTTTCCTGTAATCTATAGGCAAAGAACTATTTTTAATATTTTTTCAAAAATTCGGCCCTGTGGTTTTGGAGTTGAGGGGAAGGAGAATGGTCAATTTTGGACTGTTTTCTTAAATGACTTCAAAACTATTTATGTCAAAATTATAAAAAAAAAAAATATTTGAGAAGCTTACAATGAGTCTTTTCATTTGATGTGTAACACGGTATAGATTGCAAAACTTTTTTTTTAATTTTCTAATCTGTCCCCCAAAAGTGGCCCCCATGTTTAAAATTCATTAATTTACGTTACATATCCGTCTTTGGGTCATCGATTTACATGTGTACTAAATTTCAACTCAATCGGTTCCGTAGTTTCGGAATAAATTAGCTGTGACAGACGGACAGACAAACACGCGAGTGATCTTATAAGGGTTCGCGATTTTTCCTTTTGAGGTACGGAACCCTAACAACACCTTTACTAGTTTACTGTAGGTACCTAACTATTTATTAACATTTAAGTAAAGTTTGAAACTTTGGGTCAATCGACGGATTACTTAGCTGAGATGATCCGAGTTAAAATAAAATAACCATCAATCAAAATTAGCTTCCAAAAATTCTTCATAACAACCGCTTTCTTCTCAAATAAAAGCTTGCGTAAATATGTAAGCTTTTATTTTGTATAGAACCTTAATTCTACTAGTCAGTACCGACAGCCTCGTAGCGACAACAAAAACCTCGACAAGACGGGTCTATTATCGCGGGAAGGGGCTCAGAAAACAATATTAGCGGAACGCGCGAAGCTTGCTTTTGTCCTCACTAGTAACTAGTGATGGAACTCGATTCGGATGTTCTGGCGGATATTCTGACATCCGCGATCATTTTCAAACTCACAAAGATAAATTTACTATACAAATAAATATAATCGAAGTGTCTGAGCATTCAGAGCATAGATATTATGTTCTTTTGCTCCACATAAGTCTCTTTAATATGTAGTAACTAATATAAAATATACTACTGCAGCGCCCTCTAGTGAGTTACTACCGTAACATCTATTTAAGAACCCTCACTAATCATCCACAAAGTGCATCAAAACCGGACTAGTAGTTTTGGTTTTGCACAAACAAATGTTTACTGCAGCGCCCCCTGGTGAGTTGTCACCGTTACACCTATCTAAGAACATGCACAAATCAAACCCGAACCCATAACTGAAAACTGTATCAAAATCGGACTAGTAGTTTTGGAGAAAAATGGCAACATGTATTTGCTCAGAATATGTTTGCCGTAGCGCCCCCTGGTGAGTTGTCACCGTAACACTTATCTAAGAACATGCAACAATCAAACCCAAACCCATAACTGAAAACTGCATCCAAAATCGGACTAGTAGTTTTGGAGAAAAATGGCAACTTGTATTTGCACAAACAAACAAACATCCTCTCACCCCAAACGCATACACCGTCTCCGTTCCGTTGTGGTTAAAAATATATACGGCCTGTCTTATAACAACAACCCTTTTTTTTTCAATTTTTGTATATCTGTTTGTGCCGGCTAATCTCCAAAACGGTTGGACCGATTTTGACGGGACTTTCTGGCAGATATCTGATGTTATAAGGTCTAACATTACTTTTATTTTAGAATACGAATTAGGATCCGTGAAAAAAAAAAAAACCCTTGTAAATCGTAACAAGATCCGATATAATTCAATAGTGAATTTATTATATATTTTTATATAATAAATTCACGAAGGACGCCACAGCTAGTAACACCGTAGTGTAGTAGTACTAAAATAGGAAACCCCAATTAACCCAGAACCTTTAAAGTATTTGTATATAAACAAAGTCTCTTGAGGTACCTACCTATCTCGTAAAGTAATTTACAAATTTTAAAACAACGTCAAAGTATTGGTAACCTTTAAAACTTACTTAGTTTGCTTACTAAGATCAATAACTGTGGTAATCTTACTTTTCTTCCAGTTTCCAGGCTTGTTACTGACAAAAACTACCAATAAAATGTTTTTTTTAGCAGATAGTTACTAAACTGCCTCGTGGACCTCGGTCTAGTGATTGCAACCGCGACTGCTCAGCCTACGGTCTAGTTCGATTTCCAGATCGTGCAAAATGGTAGTGGATTTGTCAATCAGGAATGTCTCAGTAACAACTGATCCCACTGGCGTATCGTGCTCTCTGAGGCACGACAGAAACTCGGTATGTAATGGATGGACACCCATCCATGGACCGCCCTTGGCAGGAAAAAATTTTAGCCAATCGGGAACTGAATTTCTTAGGGTTATTAAACCTTATGCTTCGGCTTCAATTTCAGACAAAATCGTCCTACAGTCGCACACTAACTATGAGGCACGTCTCTGCTCAACCCTTCCGGTATTACAGCCGTGATGTTATGCATGAATAAACTAAAATAGTGTTCACTGATTGATATAAATAAGATCATATTCTCGAGTTGTCACAAGAGTACCTAACGACTAGAAAAGGTTATTACTAGCTCGTGTTGGCCCTGCTGCCCCCCAAACTTCTTCCACGTCACTTTGTCCAGAGTACCAAGTGAGACATATCGCACAGTCAGAACGAAAGTGACCAAACTCAATATTACGGCGAATTGAGTTAAATACCGAAAACTATTATCATGGGCTATCATCTAGTGAATGAACAAGATTTATGTGATATACTACCACTAAAAACCCGACTACTGAAAAATCACGCTCTAATAAAATCGTATTTTTTTTCGGTTTGTAGCTTATGTTACCCGGGCCATAATAACGAATCGATTGACACCTTATTCATCAAAATCGGATGAATAGTTTAGACGCTACGGAGGAACATACGTAAATACAAACAATCATACATACATACATAGACTGCTAAAATCATAACCCTTCCAAAAGGAAGGGTTACTTTTTACCCGAGTCTTTTAGTCGGGTAAAAAGTGACCATACCGTGTTAGAAAATGAAAAGCAAGCCATCCCCCCGCATTTCTGGAAGGTTTTTTTTTAAACGAGTATTTGACAAACGAATATAACTTTTTAATGGATTTTGGTTTATACCAATTGAAAATAGTCCAAAAAAACTATTTTCATTTGAAAAAGTTATGATTATGACATATTTCGTCGGAAACTCTCTGAAACAAGAACACAAAGGAGATGTTTCATTTTTGTATGGGACTCCGGCCATAGCATGTACAGTTTATAAAAGCTGGGAAACAAACCTCTGAATGGAATAAAGTAACATTTTTACATAATAATATATCGTTTTTATGCACGCAATAAAAATTGAAAATGTTTGACGTTTGTCGTTAGTGTTATGACAGCTATGCCAGGTTGTAAAGATGACGTTTGCTTAACCCAGAAATTGTTATTTATAATAATTGTACAAAGCAAAAGTCGTAGGAACAAAACATAAATGAGAGAACGTAAAATAACATCGAAAACCACGAAAGTCGGAGACGAATGAGACTCGACTGACAGACGCTGATGGGTTTTGTCAAAACAAAATGTCATTTTGAATATTTCGTTCAGAAGTACACTACAGAAAAGTAGTACCTATTATATATTTTTTAACAATGAAATCATCACAGTTGCTTATAATTAGTCGAAAATGATGTTTATGAGTATAATAATGATTATTTATTAGAAGCACAATACTTTTCGTATTTAACATCGACGTGAGATTAAGTTTTTATGTGACATGATTTCAGAACGAAAGCAGACAATGCAAACATTAAATAGAATATGGCAATAATTGAAAAACTATTACTTTTCAGGCACAACAAATCCGGCTTAAATTCTCTAGAGAATATTTTTGATAACTTCGTGGTATTTTTTCCTCTTTTTCGATAAATGTACATCATATGGCCGAAAATTAAACATCTCCTTTTGTTATTTCCTACAAAACGAAAATTTTGAGTTAGTTCGCTTTTGTTCTCAGGTGTCGCACACACGTGAAATTATTATGGTGGCGGATATTATTACGATATTAATGATGGCGGATATTACTTCTAGTAATGTCACATCTCTAGAAGCAGTAAAAACTTCGTGGATGTTAATCCGCTAACTTACCAATGATAAATACGACGCGCTGCTTTTCACAACTAATACTGTTTTACGTACGAGTGCGGACATTATCCGTCAGTTTTTTTCTGTTAAGATATTTTGTAGGTGCTTGAACTTTCTAACAGTTTTGCAATAGTATGATAGTCAAGGATGTGAACTGCTGCACGGGCGGTCTTCAAGGTTAAGCCGCGCTTGCCCAGGTCGATCCGTGGATGGGTGACAATCCATTACATACCGAGTTTCCTCCGTGTCTCGGAAAGCACGTTAAGCCGTTGATCACGGCTGTCATTTGTAGAGGAGCTTTGACAATCGTTACAGGTATTCAGTGGCCCGAAAGTCTGACATCCAGTTTTACCAAGGGGTACTTGTATTGTATTAGCCCGTATTAACAGGATTGTGGAGGTCTGATAGGCAATAGCTGAATTGTATTCAGCTGGAACTGGACTGGAATCTGAACCTAACTTGGTTGGGAAAAGGCTAGACGATGAGGCACCACAAATGGCGAGACGTTGGAAGGTAAAGGGTTCCCTGAACAGAGGGGTTACTATCTATGACGTCTTAAGAGCGGCCAACCCGTCATACTTTTCATACAAACGCTCGTACGTGATTATGCAGTTGTTGCAGATCTATCTTTGATTTTTTTTAACTAATAGGTATTTTGTGCACTATATCTAGCTTTCTATGGTAGCAAAAAATAAAAAATTGTAGAAACAAATTCAGTATAAGCCTCAAATTCTAACTGAACTTTGCCGTTCATAATGTACTCATAAACTGTAAAAGTAAAGAAAACAACTCCATAGAAACCTTGCACATGTAATGGAGATTCATAATGACAAATATTTATTTCACACACTTGTAAGACTTATTCAAAAACACGTATTTCCTGGAACAAGTTTAAGAAATTTTCGAGCACTATTTTTCGTTCAATGTCATCGCGTTAGGCGGTATGAGGTGCGCGGGAGACGAGATAGGCGGGGTCGGGGCTGGATAAGACGGGGGAATCAAAAGAAAATCACCGCTGTGGCTCTGGATGAAACAACAAGCTTTTCTACCATGCTCGCGTTGACGATAGACGAGCCGGGAAGGGCCCTCTTAAAGCAGGAGTAATATATAATAAAATAAAGGAGACAGAGCTATACAGGTCGTCTAGCGCCATTTCTTTCTCACATTGGAATTGCTCCTACTTTAAGACGTCATGGTAGGCCACCTGGAAGTTCATAATTCTGATGAGCCTATGATACAGTTAGTACAGTCCAAATAACTGTTACTCATAGGCTTACAGACTAACTATTACAAATAACAGTAGCAGAGCCAGCAAGAACCAACAGAGATAACGAGAGCAGTAAATCTTGCGACCGTTTTTGTTCAATTTGAATACTGCAGTAAGGAATACGCATTAGGGGCACAGGATTATGGTACTTGAGGTGGTGTTAGGTGAATAGGAAGTGGTTTTAATAGTTAATATGTGTCTGGTCTTCCTTGAAAGTGGTTTCGACTTTAATGTGGATTTAAAAATGCAAGAAAAACATTACACTCATTTACAAAAAAATCCGACTGCGTAAAAATAACGATTTCGTAGCACGATGCCTACTTTCGCACTACGACTACTTTTTTACCCAACTGCGCCAGAAGGAGGGTGATGTTTTTAGAGAGTATGTATGTATGTATGTATAATTGTTTCGCACGCTCTGTGGCCTGAACGGCTCGATGGATTTTAGCTTGAGAGGTGTCGTTAGATTCGTATTTACTGTGAGAGTGACACTGGGTATATCAAAAAAAACAATAATAAAACAAAAAAAAAAAACGGTAATTTAAAAAAATAAAAAACCCGACTTCGTAAATAACTAATAACATTAAATAAAAACATTAAGAAAAAAACAAGTGCAGGAGTCTATCTATATTATGTTGAATACCTGCTATTGAATAACAGATACCGTGGCAATAATTTCGTGATCGATACACAAATAAAACTGAATAATACATTCTAAATTCAAAAGCATAGAACATAGCGACTTAACAGTCGGGATCCATTAACATATAGACCGGCTTAAATCGTCCCAATGTAATGGGTAGCACAATGCCAACATTTTGAAACCACCCTACACTAATTTGATCGCATGATGGCAACAATCGCATATTAACAGAAAAAAACTTTTATATAACATTGTTTTAATCGCAGCATGCCTACTTCGGATATCGTCTGTACTTTTTATATGTAAGAGGCCTAGAATATGTACAAAGTCAAACACAAAATTAGTTATACTTTGGGTGGTTCGTAAACATAAGTATAATAGTTTTTAATACGGGATCCTTAGACTAACTCCAAACAAGACAAATTTTTATATTTCACATTTGTGATCATCTCCTCAGGGGCATATAATCAACAAATCGTACAACTAACAAGCAAAAATATTCTGATAAAGCCTTCAGAAATACTTACTTTGAGCGTCCTATTACGGTCAAATTTTTCTCCAAGTCCTGTACAAATGGTGCTATTATAATCAAGGAAAACTGTAGACTTTTTTCAGCAAATGATTTTGATCGTATGATAAAATAGCGATGAAATATTTATTTTAAACTTTCACCTACTTATTAACTTCATTTTTATGGAGATTATCTTCAAAGAGAATGGCTTTTGGTACAATTATTTTAAATAAAGTTAGGTCTATAGTATAGTTAATTTGAATACTATTTGTTTCTAAGCGACTTCCAGAAGTAGCAAGTTCTAAATTCGACTATGAATTTTTTTGTATGTAACGATTTCTCCGCCGATTGTGAACCACTCCGGGATTTGTTTTCTTCAAGGGTCCTTCGTGACCTACTGCAACTTCAGCTGGTTTCCTCGGCAAGCTACATAAAGGGTGTAACAAGACCATTATCGAAGCTGAAAGGCACTTTTTCTCTCCGTCATTGCGATCATTTTGTTCTAGACCATACCTGGGAACCTTCTAGTTACGGAGATATTGGGGGTCAAAGTACCAACTTTTTCACAGGTTTTTTTTTAATACGTGTTTTTAATGTAATATTTTTACTTTAAACACCTCTACGACCCCTGTACCATTCAATCCATCTATCAGCACAAGGTTTTGAGTGCGTTACATTGACTCCTACCGCAACACGTGATTTATCACCCCAAAAAAAAAGTCGTTTCCCAGCAATAATTTTTGCATAAAGCTACTTAGTTTGATGTACATAATGCTTGGTTGACGACTTCGTGAAGGGTCCTGTTACACCCTGCAAGTATATCGGTTACTACAGTTCTTTATTCTGGTATTTTTAGTATCTTTATTTTGTTCACGGGTTTTTTTGCTGCCTTGTCGGCCTGGTGGTCGAAAACGCGACTGCGGAGCATCCTGTCCTGGGTTCGATTCCCAGGTCAGACAAAGTGTTATTGATATTTCCCATTAGGAATTTCCCAGTAGCCGTTACGGAGTCTGAATTTGTGCGCGGTTGATGGCAATAGGCTCGCCCCCTATTACATGGTACTTAAACATAACTGGCAAAATGTAGGTGTAATTTTAGGTACACCTCTGCCTAATCCTTCGGGAGTTCAGGCGTGCTGTTATAACATAGCACATAACTGCTGATGCCCGTGCCTGAAAAGGCATCGTTTCGGGCTGGTGATGGTTTCGTGACGGTGTTAAGAAGGAAGCGCCGTCAAGAAACCAATAAGAACCGCTGCGGTACTGCTCCGTCGAAGCCCAACGTGCCTATTCGTGCCGCGAAGCCGAACACTCCGGTGTACATCTCCCGCCTACACTACACCACTACGGCGGAGGACATCATGGAGTACGTGCGTCGGAAGACCAAGTAAGTGGCGAGAGTGCAGCTGCTTCAGTCGCGCCGCAACGTCAACTTTAAGGTATTCGAGGTGCGAATACCAACGTGTTATCTGCACCTCGTCTTGGAGGAGGACTTTTGGCCGCAAGGAGTGGTGTTCCGTCGCTTCCACGGGCAAGTGCCACATGAACGCACAATGACATAGTGCACAAGTGAAGTGTTACTAACATAGTTTTAAGGTTCTATTTACTAACACAATTTGTATTTTATCACATGTATGTTAGTATTTAAGGTATATATCTATGGGCCAAAGAAGCCTGAAAATAAATGGATGTTGTTGTTGCTGTTATGTTTTTTTTTTTCAAACTAAACAAAAGACCTTTTTCAAATAACCTACGCGAAACTCTTATTGCGATAGAAATTTTAAATTCCACTACAATACAATTAATATTTTTCAAATAAAATGTAATAACAGTAATCAAAAAGTTGTATAACGGTCAGCAAAAAGAAATAACCTTTCAACAATATCAGTTCCAACCAGTATTTTTATTTCTTTTTTTTGTTTCTCTTTGAAGGCATCATTATTGATGGCCAGTATTGATACCTGTGGTTGTGACAACGGTTTGAAACTGTTGTCAAAGACGGCTTGAGTTATTAGATTCATATTTGATATTTTACGTACACACAAGGTATTTGATAAAGAAGATTAGAAAAAGATAGCAGATTCAATAGATTTTTTCAGCATGCCAGTGACAGGATTCCAGGATCCGGCTGTCATTTGTAGATCTTTATTAGAATGAAACTTAAGTGGTAAAACTGTAACACCTCTAATTAACCTTAGAAACACAAGCGTGTTGTTATACTACCAAGCTGAATTTAGTAAGTAATAACCTGATTGCTAAAATAATAACAGACGCTCGGGTCGATCTTTAGGTTAAGCCGTGCCTGCCTAGGTTGATCTGTAGATGGGTGGCCACCCACTACATACCGAGTTTCCTCTGTGCCTCGGAAAGCACCTAAAATATAATAATTTACATTAAATTTTGGAATCCCTTTTTAAATTCCTTTATTTTGATACCCTACTCGATAGCTTTGGTTATTTTTTTTTATTAATATATTAGTATGCCGCGCCAAAAATCCGCCATTTTGTTTTTTTTTTCAAACACTTGCCTAACGACACTTGAGTTTTTAAGACGAATATACCAACCACCCAGCCGTTTGGAATATACGTGGTAATAAAGAAATTTACAAATAAAGAAACACAAGATACGCACGAAAAACATAACCCTTCCTTGGCAGTCGGGTAAAACATATTATATAAACAACTAACCTCCATAAACAAAAGAACCACAATGTATTTTTAATTTACGTTTCTCATACATTTTTACACCCCTAAAAGCAACAATAGTAGTGTAATTACTTCTGCCGTCGCTTGAGCATCGGATAATAAAAGCAATCCTTTGGGGTTGTCAGCTTAAACAAAAGCGCTGAAATTTTATTAATTCCTCTCAGTCGGGGGCGAAATTAATCAAACATCTGTAGTACGGAGTATTTCGGGGACGAAACGGAATACGAACGAGGACTATACTATTAAAAGGCACCGGAAATAAAACTTTAATATAGGGGGGAAAAATCAAGGAAACGATGGATGGATTGTGTGTGAATAAAAGCCGGCTAAGTGTGAGTCGGACTCGCGCATGGAGGGTTCCGTAGGCATCGTAGTAGACGAGCCCCCTTTAATTTTTAATGTATTTTCAGTATTTGTTGTTATAGCTTTCTTATATAATTTCCTGTAATATATAGGCAAAGAACTGTTTGTTGCATTTTTTTCAAAATTTTCGGCCCTCAACTCCGAAACGTCGTCGACGACGAAACGAATGGTCAATTTTCGCCTATTTTCTTAAATAACTTAAAAGTATTTATCATAATTATATATTATAATAATATTTTGAGATGCTCATTAAAAGCCCTTTCATTTGATATGTAACACGATATCGTTTGCAAAACTTTTTTTTTGTTAATTTTTTAATTTACCCCCCATAAGTGGCCCCCATGTTAAAAAAACATTAATTTACCTGCGTTACAAGTCCGTCTTTGGCTCACTGACTTACATAATACAGTCGGTATAGTAGTTTCGGAGTAAATTGGCTGTGACAGACGGACAGATAGACAGACAGACACGCGAGAGATTCTATAAGGGGTTCAGTTTTTTTCTTTTGAGGTACAGAACCCGAAACAGGAGTAAATGATAGCGTGACGGTTGACAGAGGAGAATGGAAGACAAAAACGTGTCGCGCCCACCCCAAGTAACATGGGACAATGGCGGGAAGATACTGATGATTGATCTTTCGTTTAAAATACCGATACTTCAGGTAGGTGAGAGGTGACTCGAGAGTAGGTACAATATAACGAGTGAAAATACAGGGATATATAATATAACAAGACCCTTCACAAAGCCGTCAACCAAGCATTATGTACATCAAACTAAGTAAATTTACAAAAAAAAAAATTGCTGGGTACCGCCTTTTTTTTGGGAGGAAAAATCACGTTTTACGGTAGGACTCAATGTTACGTACTGAAAACATTGTGCTGATGGATGGATTGAATAGTACGGGGGTCTTGGAGGTGTTTACAGTAAAAATCTTACGCTAAAAACAAGAATTTAAAAAAAACTTGAGATAAAGTTGGAACTTTAACCTCCAATATCTCCGTAACTAGAAGGTTCCCAGGTGTTCGCGACGAAGCGTCACCAACAAATCATAAGTGATAACTTAGAAAACAATTTAGTGAAGTGTATAAAGTTAGCATACATAGTGTTTTAAATAGTACCTAGAATCTAGTTTGTGTAAAACCGTAAGTACAATCCATTTTGTAGCTTCGTTTGAGTGGGCAAATAGCCGAAATATAGTTTGTTTTTAATATATCCAGGTAGCCTAGGTTGAGACCTAGGCCTGGACCTAATTTTTGTAGTGTAAACCCTTAAAATAATCCACTTAACCGAGGTCGCAAGATGTTACGTACATAACTTTTGATTATAAGATTATCGTTATTTTGTTTTATTTTCCCCTAATTTAAACGGGCCTGAAGCCCTGAAATACATAGGTGTGTCTATGTACATAGTAGATTACATGAAAGAAGTACATTGGTTACTTAACGCCACTTGTTACAAAACAATCGCTGTAACGCCTCCTGAAATACTGGCCTGTAAAGCTAAATAATAGTAGAATTTTGTTAAATATTTTCCTTTACACTGCAATAGTTTTTCAGTAGTTATAGATGCAATCGACGTCATGATTTCAGGAGACGGGCAATATTTTAAGGTTCACAACGATGACCTACATGACCTAGGTCACAGTCAGAACACTAGAAATAATCACTACTATGTACGCACGCGCAAGCAATATTTTCTACAAATAAAGATTAAATCAGGAAGCGATTAGCGGTCCTCGTTACGGTAAAGTTTCGCAGTAGTTTAGTAACGCGCGCTCTTGGGCTAATCGTAGTCATCGGCAAGGAAGATATATCTCTCTCTCTTTCACTCTAAAGTACTCCTGAAGAATTACGCCAGTCGTTTCCTGAAAAGTTATGAAGACTTATAGCTGTTGATTTTATTTCATCGAAGCCTCATCCTAGTTACTCCCGTTCAGCATCATCGCCGTAGTTTCATGCAGTCAACTGAACCAACAGGTGTAGGACGTCAGCGCCGCTTGGACATTCTTCAACCTATAGCATCCAGCGATCACGCCCGTCCAGCACACCAGGTATGGTATAGAACAAGAGTGATCGCAATGACGGGGAGAACAAGTACCTGTCGGCTTCATTAAGGGTCTTCTTACACCCTTTATAGTGTCATCAATCCATTTATGACCCCAACAGTGACGTGAGGAACAGTTTTGAACATATGAGTATTTGATTCAGTTTTAATTTCACGTCCAAAGTAATGTTACTGTCATCCATTGAATAGCTTCTTCATCACAGCTGTGAACTTTTTCAGTTATTTTCTTTTTAAAGTTTCACTCAAATTAGCCATAAAATGGTGGATGTTAGCATTAATGCACACAAGAAAATAAAACAGTTAATTCAGAACCTTTTTACAGTCAGTTAAACAGAACCACAGCACTAACTAAAATGTGGTTTTAACTAACAGTTAGTTTAAACCAATTTTAATTCTTACAGAAATGCGAAGACAGGCCCAACTTCCGCACTGCGGTATTCAAAGAAGAATTTATGTGACATTTTTGTACTGTAACAGCTAATAAAATGTTCAACAAAATAGGTTTTATTGAACATCATTTGTTTTTTAGTGAGCAGTATTATTATTTGTGATGGTAGCTGGGTAGCGGTCCGGTTTCATGACCTCACTTAACACAATATCACGCCTGTAATTTCGAAAGGGATAGGCAGATTTTCAGTTTGTTTCGACTACTTCTTCTCAGAGTAGTCTGTTAGGAATCACTGAACAACGTCGCTTAGTTTTAAAAATAATTAATTTTGACGTGTAAAAGGGTTTTTGAAATCCAACTTGCAGAAATATATATAAATCATTTCATTTCAGTAGCTGCACCTAAAGAAAAATGGGTAAATATCTATGGACCCCGAACCAGTTGTTGTTCTTTCGCCAGTTACCTTTAAAATCTCATATAATATAGGGCGAGCCTATTGCCATTAACCGGTTACAAATTGAAAATCATTTAGCCCGACCAGGACATCAAACTTGGACGCTCAGCAGTAGTGCTAGCAACCACTAAACCAACGAGGCAATATTGTTCATTTAAATTGCCGTTATTGAACAATGTTTTTTTATATTGAGCAATATCAATATTTGTGATGGTTGGGTTCAAATCTGGGCAAGTACCAATGTGACTTTTTCAATTCATATGTACATTATATATATATATATATATATTATATTATTTTATCACATCGTGAGGAGACCTGGACTTATAAAAGTCTGAAATCGCCAACCCGTCTTGAGCAAGCGTGGTGATCAATGCTCGTGCCTTCTCTGTTGAGAAGAGGCCTTTGCTCAGCACTGGGGCAGTAATAGGCTGGTATTAAGTGGGAAGTGGTTAGTTTATTTGACTGTACGAGGGTTAAATGATGTAAGCGGTATTCAGAGGGTTAGATTATTCGCTTATTAAATTACATGCGTAAGTATGAATTTCTGAGAAAAACTAAAAACAAATCCTTACTGTTTACTCACATAATTATATAATATGTATAACTGGTCTTAACTTTAAGCCTATTATAACACCGTTTTAACATCGTGGAACGCAAATAAAATGAATATGACATAACGTTGACGACCCGAATGACGCAGCGGTAGTAAGACTGCCTTACGTTCTTAGGGTCCCGGATTCGAATCCCGGTAGGAGCAAATGTTTGTGTGATGAGCATGGGCATTTGTTTCCGAGTCATGGATGTTTATATGTATAATAAGTATGTATTTACAAACAAAAAAAAAAGTATCTGTGTAGTATTATCAACTATCTGGTGTCCACGACACAAGCCTCGTTGCTTAGTGTGGCACCTAGATGGCGCTGTATGTAATGTTCAGTGATATTTATTTATTTATTTTATAAACAATAGAAATATATAAAATAACATTACATTTCAGCTAACTTTTCGGGGGTAACAGTCGTCTTTAGTGTTCCGTACCCAAGGGGTAAAACCGGGACCCTAATACTTAGACCCCACTGTCCGTCTGTCTGTCTGTCTCCAGGATGTATCTCAGGAACCGTGATAGCTAGACAGTTGAAATTTTCACAGATTATGTATTTCTATTGCCGCTATAACAGCAAATACTAAAAACAGAATCAAATAAATATTTAATTTTCCCATACAAAAAACGTATTTTTATTTTTTTTAGATATAGGTCGGTTTTTGATGATAGCGTCGGGACAGAAGTCAACTCGCCAATCTGTAAATCTCTAATTGCTGAGGCCTATCACATTGATTAGTTTACCTCGGAAGAAATTGTATTTTTTCTAATTATGCATAAAACGATTTCGTTTTGTGCATAATTAGAAAAAATACTAGTACTAATAATAGTTTCGTTACGTTCGTATTATGCTTATGCCACAAACATAAATTTGTCCGTCCGTCCGTCCGCCCGTCTGTCTGCCAGCGGGCTGTATCTCATGATCCGATATTTTCACAGAATGTCTATTGCCGCTTTAACAAAAAATAATAAAAAATAAAATTAAAGGGGCTCCCCTACTACAATGGTACTGTTAGAAACGGGTTCCGGATTTGGTTTAAAAAAAAAATAAAAAAACCCTTTTGGCTAGAATAAACTATATATTAAAATAATAAAAAACACGAGTGCAAGGTGCACGTTAAGATGATTTGGAGACGACTGGTGTGCTGGACTGTGACGTGGGGGAGAGAGGATTTTTTTAAATGTTTTTATTTATAGAAACTAAAGTACAGAGGTGTTGCTTAATTCTAAACTCGCCAAACTTTTATGTTTGATGGCGAGAGGCGCTCTTTTAAATCACAGTTTACCACCTTCCTTACATAGCTAATACTTATTATATCTATTTTACTGTTATTTTTGAATCTTATACAATGTTATACAGAGTAGGTATTTAGTTCTGTTTGCTATCCTGTATGAAGTATACATAAGTAGAATGAGAGAATGCCGCGTCAGCAGCAAGAATGCAGCGTAGACTGGTGACTAAACCAGAAGGAGTACAAATGAAAGATGTAACAGTACGGAACTCTTCATGCACCCTTGTCATTTTGTGATGCGCAAGTGACATTGAATTTAAGTATACAAATACTGACTGCAGACAGAATATTCTGCTGCAACTTGTGAGAAGCCTAAGTCCAGCTGTGGACTGCCATAGGCGGACTATACTAAACATCAACAACAACAGACTAGGCTGAATATAAACATTAGACAAACAAGAAAACCCTTAACTGCAAAAGCAAGATAAACAAACGCATTACTTCCCTATAACTTAACACGGAAACGACTAAAATCTACAGATAATTAAACCTAAATTCCACAACAATTTTATTAACGACCGTTTAATCTATCCACGTCGCAAATTTAGGCAAATTGTGCCCGAAACTAGCGACAATATATTTACATCGCGAAGTCTGTGGGTTGAGAACAAATTGTGGGACAAGAGACGCGTCACGGAGGGGTAAGGAAATGGAGTGATGAGACGAACAATGCGATTGTAGTAACTGTAAACTAACAGCAACCAGACAGCTTAGATACAATGACATAAAAAAATAAGTCGTATGACAACTGTCAGTGGCTTCCTACTTCCAAGGATAAAAATATAAGATAATCGAACTCACATTAATAAGAGGCATCGATTAGACCATATAAATAATGTCTCTAAATCCTCATAAAGTAGTACAAGGTATCTTTGTTTGAAGCAAAGCTCGCTTGAAGCAAAGCCTCTCAACACCTGATTTGTTTTAATTAGTCGTAATAACAGTCTAGTTTGGTGCTCACTGGCAAATAACACTGGAATCTACCAGTAGCTAATATTTTAGGCTACTGATGTCGTTTCAACAGCTGTTACCCTATATGGCTTCTTGAATCATCTGGACAATAAAACATTTATATTTCTATTCTATTTTTGTATAATTCCGCTAAATCATTAGGCATCA
This sequence comes from Eugnorisma glareosa, assembly GCA_947578425.1. Taxonomy (NCBI): domain Eukaryota; kingdom Metazoa; phylum Arthropoda; class Insecta; order Lepidoptera; family Noctuidae; genus Eugnorisma; species Eugnorisma glareosa. Next base: position 7,021,618 of record OX387980.1, read on the forward strand.
ATCTCTTTCAACATTTATCAAGTTTAATTAGGAAGACTGTCTTGTTAGTACTCCGAATCCTATCTCCTCTGTAAACAACCCGCATCCAACTTACGCCTACTCCTAATCTCAGTTACTTAGCCGTTCCACCGTCAATTTGTACAAGTATAATGTACCGTGTATTAATTGTTCCTGCTTGTCTGAAACTAGGGGACAGTTAAGCGACTTTCCTATGTTTATACAAAACTTTTGGTAGTGTTTAAGGTTTAAATTTGCTTATTTCAGTGGTACTGAATCACTGAATACAAATTGGGTACCCTATTAACATTTTTTTAATATTCTCTTTGACTGTATCGTTTACAGGTTAGTTTTGGCAGGTAGTATTTTTGTTGGTTGTTTGCATTGTTTTCATCTTTACTAATATCCCAAACTAATATTATAAAAAAGGAAAGTTTATGAGTTTGTGAGGTTGTATGGGATAATCTCTGGATCTACTGAACTTATTTTGAAAATTCTTTCACTTATATGAAGCTACATTATCCCCGAGTGCCATAGGCTGTATTTACAACGTGCCCGTGGGATAATTTTCGACCAAAAAGCGAGCGAAGCCGCGGGCAACAGTTAGTAACTAATAAATTGTTGCAAATTAACGGACATTCGCATAGAATTTATTGAAATCTCTATTTCTCTCTCCCTCGCTCTTCTTTTAGTTGAAACCTTCCTCAGACAACGTATATTATATGTAATCTTCTACCAAAGGCGAACACACATGAATAAAAATAAAATGTTTTTTTTTTTTTAGGAACCGTATAATACTTTCATATTATTTTGCATTCAGTAAAAAGCTCTTATTTTGATATTACAAACAGACAATTTTATTTTATTTATTTGTATAGATTTGTATGGATTGACTTGAAATTGAATAATAAAACTTTTTTGCAAAAAATAATAATAATTATTTTTCCACGTTGTTTTGTTTTTGAAGTCGGTTTTATTTTTTGCAAAAAAGTTTTATTATTTTTCCTTTTTTAGTTTCAATATTCTGCACAAATATTTGCTATGCATTTATTTTACATTGTTAACAACTCCTTTCATGGTAATAGGCTTATCCCCAATAAAATGTAACTTATATCGTTATCATACCTAACTGTCGAAATCTGGGTGTAATGTACACATCTGCGTACTTCCTCAGAGCATACAGGCGTTATGTTCTAATATATAGCGATTGCAGCAATCACGAAAGATTTTCTGTCTATTAATGAAGCGTTCCATTGTATATCTCCGAAGAACAGCATCAGATCCTGACTTATACCTTCCATCATCAGCTCAGCAACATGAGATAATGATTATCAGGTACGAATATCGTTAGAAAGTACCTATATGAAAAACATTGTAAAATGTCAGGGTTGCCCTCGATTTCCCTGGGATCCCATCATCAGATTCTAACTTTGTGACAACGGGACCACCTCAGTAGTATAGGCTTTCGAATAAAAAAATAATTTTGACAATCGGTCCACAATAAGCGGAGAAATCGGTGAACATATGGGACACACAGTCAAACATAGAACCTCCTCATTTTGTTTGAAGTCGGTTAAAATATTGTCAAAAGAGTTTTGGTGAAACATTAGTGAACCGCTAACAATACATTTCATGATAATAGGCTATAGGATGGGGATAAGTCCCCAATAAAATAGAACTTAACATACCTAAATGTCGAAAAGTTGTACAGTACACATCTGCGTACCCCCTAGAGCATACAAGCGTGATATTATGTTATGATGTTGTATAAACAATAAACATCCAAGCGATTGCAGCAATCACGACAGATTTGCCGTCTATTTTTGAAGAGTTCCATAGTATATCTCCGAAGATCAGCATCAGGTCTTCACAAAATTTAAAATGGGATCACCGCGGAACAATATTCTACCAAACAAAAAAAGAATCATCGAAATCGGTTCACAATTTGCGAAGATATCGCTGAACATACACACAAAAAAAAAACTCAGACGACTTGATAACCTCCTCCATTTGGAAGTCGGTTAAAAAAGCAAAACACACACCAAACATTTTTTTTTTCGACCCAGATTGCTGCAGACAAAAGGCATTAATATAGTGGCGATAGTATTTTCAATAAAAGGAGCTCGGAGCTAACTAAAAACAGCCGCTCGGGTCGATCTTTCGGTTAAGCCGCGCTTGCCTAGGTTGGTCCGTGGATGGGTGACCACCCATTACATACCGAGCTTCCTCCGTGCCTCGGTAGAACACGTTCTAAAGCCGTTAGTCCCGGCTGTCATTTGTAGAAATTTGACAGTCGTTACGAGTGGTCAGAATCCAAAAGTCTGACAACCAGTCTTACCAAAGGGTATATAGCTGCATCCGGTTAGACTGGAAACCCCAACATAGTTAGGAAAGGCTATGGAGATGATAAGTATTTCCAATAAAAAATCACAACTTAAATAAAATCCATATTAATTATGATTGAGGTTGAATAAGTAAGATTGTACCTAATTAGCATTTAAATTACGAGTCATTAAGTACTCAAGCGAAAGACGAAGGTAGAGAGAATAAAATTGTTCAAAGATTTGATTTCCATTTAGAGGAACTTTGAAAGAATAATTACGGTTACATTTTTAATAAGCCTCGACTGCCTTTTAGTCGAGTGGTCGTAAGCGACTGCTGAGCATGAGGTCCTGGGTTCAATTACCGGTTCAGGCAGTGTTATAGGGTTTGTCCCTCAGGAATTTCTCAATGAAGCCACGAAGTCTGGATTTGTGCCCGGTTGATGGCAATAGGCTCGCTTTTATTACATGGGACTTTAACATAACTGGCGAAATGCGGATGTACTATTAGATATACCTCTACCTAACCCTTGAGGGATTAAAAGCGTTATTTTATGTATTAGGTAACTAATCTTATATAGTAACCAACTTAAAAATAAAATAAAAACAGGTCAAGTGCGAGTTGGACTCGCGCACCGAGGGTTCCGTATAAATTTGTAGTTATTTTTTTACTACAATATATACCTATCAGATTTTTTCCTTTACATTTGCTGTAAGACATTGATTTTAGGTCAACAGGAAGTTCCCTATAAATTTTGATTCCCTTGAGAGTGTTGAAATATAAGTTTTTTGAGGCATAAACGGCCGTATCTTTTTTTAAGTTAATTCTAAATTAAGTTTTAGTTTTAGTTTAATTTTTTCAGAACTTCAAGAAACTGGGGACTTGAGTATACGGTTTTAATTTCAACTCAATGCCTCTACGCGTTCCCGAGATAAAGGGTCTTGACAGACAGACAGACAAACGGGCAACAAAGTGATCCTATATGGGTTCCATTTTTTCTTTTTGAGGTACGGAACCTTAAAAACGCGCTCAATACATTGTTATGATATGTGAGATGTATATGTGTTGTGTGAGGATATGAATTAAAGTCTGACTGAGTTCACTTTATTTAACAAAGATTTCGGTTACAATTATAATTTTTGAAAATCGCACACTACTCCCCTACACCACGGTCCACGGTGCACGTTCAGTGCGATTTTCAAAAATTATAATTGTAACCGAAGTCTGTATTAAATTATGTGAAATCAACTTCGGTTACAATTATAATTTTTGAAAATCGCACACTACTCCCCTACACCACGGTCCACGGTGCACGTTCAGTGCGATTTTCAAAAATTATAATTGTAACCGAAGTCTGTATTAAATTATGTGAAATCAACTTCGGTTACAATTATAATTTTTGAAAATCGCACACTACTCGCCTACTCCACGGTCCACGGTGCACGTACAGTGCGATTTTCAAAAAATATAATTGTTACCGAAGTCTGTATTAAATTATGTGAAATCAACTTCGGTTACAATTATAATTTTTGAAAATCGCACACTACTCGCCTACACCACGGTCAACGGCGCACGTACTGTGCGATTTTCAAAAATTATAATTGTAACCGAAGTCTGTATTATTATACTAAGTGAAATCAGTCAAACTTTAATTCATATCCTCAACAACATACCTGAACTTAAAATCTTTTGGGACCTAGAATTTTACGAGTTCTTTCCAACTTTGTTATTAAAATTGTCGCCTAAGAGCAATATTAAGATTAAAATCTGTTAATCTCGGTACCCTTGAGAGAACCGGTGGTAGAAACGATAAAATTGCCCGTCCATGTAATCTTTATAATGATAAAATTAAGCTTGGAAATGGTAAAAGATTTATTTTTAATATTTGTGAGGAAATACGGTAAATATTTGGTTATTTAATGTTTGTAAGAAATGGTTATCTTTCATCAGTCGTAAATGGCAATTTAAAGATTTGTCAAGAGGATGGGCTTGCTTAGTATTGCAAACAAAATTTATTGAATGTTGCTTAAAATGAGTAGATTATAAACGTGTCTAAGAAAGGGACCTCCAAAAAAGCCAAATTTTTAATCCATACTAGTTTTATCTTATTCTAACTGTTGCCCGCGACCTTCGTCCGCGTGAAATTATTAAAAAATAATGCGCGTGAAAAATATTACTATCGGGTTTTGTTAACAATTTCATGGGTTTTATTGTTTTTGCACGAAACCCTAATCCATTTTCTAAAGTAAAAGTACCTTAAGTTACTCATTATAACATCAGCAAGCCGGTCGCCAGCCGTTTCGGAGATTAATCAAAACAAACAGACAGTCAGACAAAAAAATATTAAAATACTAATTTTTTTTTAAGAACCCTACAATTTACTTTGATACGCATTCAGTAAAGAGCTGCTATTTTTAAATTACAAATACTTCACTTACTTCTTTTTTATTTATTTGTATATGCGAGAATAGAGATAAGATGCGAAAATAAAAAAGTCCGTCAAATCAAATCCGTCTGTCTGGCTATCCGTCTTTGTGTCTTTTTGTCTGTCAACTTTTTACGCCTTAACAGCCGACCAAATTTGGATGAAAGGCATGGGTAGACACGGTATACTATGACCTGTGTTAGGAATCCTTGTTGCCCCGGTGGTAAGCTCCCGTTACCGACGTAGCCCGAAGAATTGCCAAACTTAAGTGGCAGTGGGCAGGGCACATTGCTCGCAGAACGGATGGCGGATGGGGCAGAAAAGTTCTGGAGTGACAACCGCGAACCTGAAGAAATTGCTTTGGAAGGCCTCCCACTAGGTGAACCGATGACCTGGTGAAGATTGCGTGGATCCGCTGGACGCACGGGACCGGTCAATGTGGCGACACTTGGGGGAGGCCTATGTCCAGCAGTGGACGTCTTTCGGCTGAAATGATGATGATGATGATGTGCCCGTTGGATTATTTGCGAAGCCCACGCGGGCCAACCCGCGGGCAACCACTACTATGATGAATGCGAAAAGACTTTTCCAGTCTGCTAACTCCTCACGCCCAGACCACTGACCCGGTCATTATGGTAATTGGCGAATGAGTAGCCTAGACAAAGGTCTAAGGCTACTTTTTATCCTGAATATTTGTATCAAAATTATGCGATACAAATTACGCGCAGACCAAGCCGCGGGATATCCATAATACCAGTAATAATATAAATCAGGTATTTTCATTGGAGGTCATATTTAATTTAATTGATTTAAAACGTGGGCATCAAAGAAAACTATTTCGTTTCAAAATAAATTAATATCCCCAAAATCTTACCTACAATGAATAATAATTAAAAAACATTACCAAAGCGCGAGAACAAATTTATGGGCTATTTCATTATCTAGTCTTTTAGTAGACGAAAAATATATTTTAGGTAATAAATCTCTGTAGTAGATCAGACAATATCATCTTCTGAAAGATTTATTCAGAGATACCTACAATTAAGAAAGTTAGGTATTTTCCACAAAAAGTAGTTATTTCCATTTTAAATGCTTTGCCACGACCTGCAAGCTCAAGCGATCGCACCTTGCGGCTTCGCTTGAAACTGAACAGAAAACAAAAAATAAATAAACATAATCGGTTCAGGCGTCTTCTAGTAATCTGACGAATTCAGAACCTTCTCTTTTTCTGAAGTCGTATAAAATGAACTGTAAACAAATTTTACTGAAAGAAGTCGTTCAGCCCCCATATTCACGTCTTCAGAGCGAGTATAATTGGCGAGTGTGGTTGGCATGGCTTGAAGTCACACTCGCGAGTCTCTTGATACTAGTCGCGTCGCATGTCGCAACACCCGTTGTCATTAATGGGACTACTACTTAAAGTACCAGACAAGTGAATACACATTCTGTGAAAATTTAAATTGTCGTGGATCATGAGATACAGCCCGCTGACAGACAGACGGACGGACGGACAGCGGTAGCTTAGTAATATGATCCCGTTGGTTACCCTTCGGGGTTGGTACTCTAAAATAAAAGTCTTTTAAGATAGCTAAGGCCATGTTCAGCCCACAAAAAACCCTAAAAAAACATTGTAATAAACATTCCTATAACCTTAATTAAAAATCCATACAGCCAAGTAAAATGTTTTTTTTTTATATTTTTTTTTTTTTAGGTTTGACCACTCGCAACGCAACAGCTCTACTGAGGTTGAAGCTGCTTAACCGGACTATCCTGTGGTGGCCGAAAATTACTTTAAGGCCCCCAGCCAGGGCTTACAAACTAAGGATTACACATTAAATGAACAGTCACTAAGGGCACCCCCTGCGGGGTTCGGGCCTAGGCTTAGTGCGTCATTGAGGGGAGGGCAACTAGAGTTTGGCTGGGTCGGATTATTTAATGGGGAATTTAACGTTATGAGCATTTTCAGTGATTAAAATCCTTACTACTGAGGTTCTTATCGTATAAGGGGTGTAATAAGACCCTTAATGAAGCCGAAAGGCACTTGTTCTCCCCGTCATTGCGATCATTTTTTTTGTTCTATACCTTACCTGGGAACCTTCTAGTTACGGAGATATTGGGGGTCAAAGTTCCAACTTTGTCACCAGTTTTTTTTTTTTAAATACATGTTTTAATGCAAGATTTTTACTTAAAACACCTCCACAAGCACGAACTCCGTTCTATTTAATCCATCCATCAGCACAATGTTTTGAGTGCGTTACATTGAGTCCTACCGTAAAACGTGATTTTTTACCCTTAAACAAAAAAGACGTTTCCCAGCAATATTTTTTGCGGAAAGTTACTTAATTTGATGTACATAATGCTTGGTTGACGACTTCGTGAAGGGGTCTTGTTACAACCTGTATATAAATTTCCGGTGTCACAATGTTAGTTACCATACTCCTCCGAAACGGCTTGATAGATTTTTATGCAGTTTTATATGCATATTCAGTAGGTCTGAGAATCTGCTACTATCTATTTTTCATACTCTTGGGATAATTTTCGACCAAAACGTGAGCGAAGCCGCGGGCAACAGCTAGTAGTTAGATAATACGTCTGCAAACCCCTTTCAGAAAATCCAAAGAATTATCAAAATTGCTTTAATAAAGCTTCCGTAGTAGGTATTTATTTTGATAGATCCTTAAGAATGGTCTGTAAAACTATAAACAAGGATTAAACTATAAACCTTGGACTATAACTTTTATTTTAAAAGATTTATTGCTTTCAGTCGTAAATGGTTTATTATAAACTGGCTGTTGCGCGCGACCTTTTTTGTTTGGAGGGAGTGTCAGACTTTTACTGACTAAAACCCATCAATGTTCCTTCATCGCTCTTTGTGGTGTTCCGGGGCCACGGTATCTCTTTCGAACAGTCCCGCAGCCCCGGCAGGCATCGGCCCTTGCGGATCCCTCCCATTTGCTGACATCTCTTTGAGGCGCGCGAGGAACATGAACGCGCCGTCGACACGGCCTGTCGACATAAGAAGGACGGGCGGCGAGTTAGCGACCTTCGTTCGCGTTTTGAATCGGATTTTGTTTTCAATTGCATTGGGGTTTTTTTCGCACGTAACCCGTCTTATTCTAAAATAAAAAGAGCTTATGTTAGACCTTATAACATCAGCTATCTGCCAGTAAAAGTCCTGTCAAAATTGGGCTAGCCGTTTCGGAGATTACCCGGAACAAACAGACAGAAAGACAGACAGATAGACAAAAATTGGAAAAATCAGTTTTTGATAAAAGTGCCGTATATATTTTTATTATTTTTATATTTCATATGCATTCAGTAAAAAGCTGTTATTTTGATGTTACGAACATACATTTCAATTTTATTTATTTGTATAGATACTTCTCATTCTCATCGATAAACTAATAAGTAAGTAGTAAGTAAGTAAGTATAATTGTAAGTATAAGTTTAGTGTATACAACGTGTTTTTTTTGATATCCCATAACTCTAGGGTATGATTGAGGCCATATCAAAGAATCAACTGGCATATGAGTTATGTTCCAATCCTTCGTTATTTTTTTTTTCATTTTTCATACAAAATAATTCGGCAAAGTCACGATTATTAATGTAAAACACCCTTTTTTTTTTTTTTTTTTTTTTTTATCGATGGGAAATCATCAAATGACCCCTCCCGCTCTGGGCTGAGCAGGAGGGAGTGTCAGACTTGTACTGACTAAAACCCATCCATGTTCCTTCCTTTGCCCTTTGTGTTCCAGGGCCGCGGTATCTCTTTCGAACAGTCCCGCAACCCTGGCAGGCGTCGGCCCTTACGGGTCCGTCCTTCCTGTTTGCTGACTCTCTTTGAGGCGCGCGTGGAACACGAACGCGCCGTCGACACGGCCTGTCGTCATAAGACGGCGAGCTAGCCCATAGCTCACCGTCCACAGGCCCGCGTCTACGGTGGCCGGGAGCCACCACGTGGCCCCCGACGCCCGGTGCGTCTCCCGCGGCGGCTGGGACGTGAGGTTCTCTCCCTCTCACGTCCCGCCACCTCCTTCGCTAGCATGACTGCTTCGCAGAAGGAGGTGACGGCGTCCCATTCCGTCTCGCTCCGGACCATGGATTGAACCAGGGCCGGACGCGAGAGGTCGCCGCCGCCGATCGCCGCTACGAGGACACGGCGTTGCTCCGCCCAAGCGGAGCAGACCTGCACAGTGTGCTCCACCGTGTCCTCCGGTCGATCCTCGCAGTGGTGACACCCGGGCGTTTCCTCCCGCCCGATTAGGTGCAGGAACCTCCCGAAACAACCATGTCCGGTGAGGACCTGCGTCAGGCGGAAGGTGAGGGCGCCGTGGCGCCTCTCCAGCCACTCCTCAAAGAGGGGACTTACCGCCATTATAGTGGCGTGCCCTGCACGGGGTTGCGACAGTCGCTCTCTCCATGTCGCCATGAGATCACGCCGGAAGTCTGTCCGCTGAGCGACAATTTGCCGCGGCAGCGGAGTTTCCCCCCGGCGTAGTGCCTCCACGCGCCACTCGTGCAGGCGCGCGAGGACTATCGCCTCCAGATCCCATGGCGGCAATCCGGCAAGGAGGCTCGCCGCCTCGCCGGAGATCGTGCGGTACCCCCGGATTAGCCTTACGGCTACCACCCTTTGGGGCGCGTTCAGATAATGGGCGGCTCGCCGCCTCAAAGAACGCGCCCACACCGGGGCCCCGTAAAGGGCCATGGACCGCACGACCCCCGCGTAGAGCCTCCGGCAGGAGGCGTTTGGACCCCCCAGGTTGGGCAAGAGCCGCCTGAAGGCAGCCCCGGCCCGTTCCAGTTTGGGGGCCAAACGTCGGAAATGCTCCACGAAGTTCCACCGGCTGTCGAGGACGAGACCTAAGTACTTCAACGTCGGCTCGACGACGATGGAAACCCCTCCTACCGTCAGCATGGATCCCGACGGTGGCGCATTCCGAGGCCCATGAAAGCACATGGCCTCGGACTTGTGCAATGCCACCTCGAGACACCCTTACGTGAAATATGACAACGTCGCATTTTCTTAGCTTTAAATATGAATGATTGGTTTGAATAAAAATGAATTACTTACCTACATATTTTATTTTACTATTTATTTTACTACACTACTGCGAAGTTTGGCAACCTCGCAAAAGTAAAGATTCGTCATACTGGTGACAATTTTTGACCTAATTTAATTATGATTGATGAAATCTCCGAAACGATGCATTTTTGGACCACCTATTCTAGGAGTTTTAGTATTATTTTACCTACAGAATATAACCCTAGAGTTATGGGATATAAAAAAAAAACAGGTTGTATAGTGTAAGTATTTAAATGCAGCACTTGAAAACACAAAATATAATAAAATTGCTTCTGATTATAAAATTCGTTTAAATTCGCGTCGGCGTTGTCGGTGGGAAAATATCTAATTTAAGCTGGCCGAGCGTAGTACGGAATTTCAATGGAATCAAAGGCCGGCTTATACTGGTTTTGTTAATATATACGTGCACAGCACATCCTACTTCCTACTAATACTATAAATGCGAAAGTTTGTGAGGATAGATGAATGTTTGTTTGACACTTTGCTTGTTTGTGACTCTTTCACGCAAAAACCACTAACCGGATTTGGATAAAATTTGGCACACAGATAGTTTACAATGCGGATTAACGATAATTTTATCCCAGTAGTTCGATCCCGTGGGACATTACCGAACTCCACGCGGGTGAAGCCGCGGGTATAAGCTAGTCATATATATATGGCACGGTCAAGAAGCGGTAATGTTAAACAATTTTCAGACAAATTCCTTTTCCACATAGCGGACAATGACAACATTTCAAACTGTCGTTTTCATTCGAAATGTTGTGGGGAAAATAATAAATTGTAAAGTAAATTTAACCTTTTTTTTTTTTTGCTTAAAGTATTTTATTCCTTGACTGTAGATAACCCATCTTATTTGCATAGAACTGACGAAGGACTAAAGTTACCACTTAAAAAAAAATTAAGTTCTTACAAAAAGCCAGACATTTGCAAAGAAGTCCAGACCAGCTCATTTACCTTTTCTTCATGTCTAAAATAATCTGGACAGGTAAAAAAGCTTGTCAAAGTTCAGGCAGGGAGGCAACATCTGGATTTGTACACACAAATCTGGACAGATGGGAACCCTACGTGGGACTGAGGAGACATGAACGTGACTCGGACGGACGTGGCAGGCATCTGTCATCCGATTTGTCTCCATTCCGTCCGCCTCTTGTGGTATTCAAGCATGGTGTGTGTTACACATTCTAGCCAAGTTTACATACGTTTTGCTTTAGTTTTTGGTATTATACCGTACGTTTCGATCATAATAATAAATACTCCTTCAGGACACTTCTCCTTTATTAATTTCATCTGCGGCGGCCCCGACTTACGCACAGTGACTCGTGGGTTCGTACCTTTTTGTAATTTATTTCATCACCACTGCTCTCAAAACGGTGAAGGAAACCATGCATCTCCTAGAACCATAAATTCGAAGACATGTGACATCCACCAACCCGCACTGGGCCCGCGTGGTGGGTCATAGCCCTTTCCCTCTCTAAAGAAGGAGGCCGTGTGTCCGAGCAGTAGGAACAGTACAGGCTGATTATGCTATTATGCCTTTTCCCTATGTTGGGGTCCGCTTCCAGTCTAACCGGATGCAGCTGAATACCAGTATTTTACATGGAACGGCTGCTTATCTGAACACCACAATCCAGTTAGTACTGAGTAATATGATAGTCCTTGGTGAAACTAGCTGTCGGACTTTCGGACCAATGACTACCTGTAACGACTATCAATGGGGGATTCTTATAGGAATGAGAAATGTACTTAAAATTTCATATCCTAGACCGATTAGTCGTCAGTTGTGTCTGGTGTGCTACAACCCGACGCGCGTCTGTTGTTTTTGATTTTTGTGTTATGAACTTACGACAACTGCGCAGATAATTTTAAGTGTCTGGGCGATCGAGCTCTGCTCGGATGAACACAGAGAAAACAATTTTTCCCAGATATGAGACCTATCTAGATTTTTCGCTCCCATAAACCCCAATATTGCAACTATCATCCAAATCGTTAGAGCCGTTTTTGAGAACGTGATTACAAAAATATTGCTCATTTAATTTCATCATCATCATCATTTCAGCCGAAAGACGTCCACTGCTGGACATAGGCCTCCCCCAAGTGTCGCCACACTGACCGGTCCCGTGCGACTCGCATCCAGCGGATCCCCGCAACCTTCACCAGGTCATTGGTCCATCTAGTGGGAGGCCTTCCAACGCAACGTCTTCCGGTTCGCGGTCGCCACTCCAGAACTTTTCGGCCCCATCGGCCATCCGTTCTGCGAGCAATGTGCCCTCATTTAATTTAGCATAGATAAATCAGTTTAGTTGTGTAAGTGTCAGTACAGCTCTATAGATTGTATAAGTCTAGCTCAACAGTATTCTATAGTAACACAGCAGAATAAAAACTTCATAAAAAGAGTGTCACGAAAAGAATAGACGAAACGTCCGCGATACATTCGCTCCAAATCCACTCGTCGTCCGAGAAACAAAACCCCACGTCAAGGTGACAACGTCCAATCTTCATTGTCCACATGTCGTCTACAAAAAATCTAGTCACAAAATAAATAAGCGAAGTCTAGGTGTGAAGAATTTTTCAATTACTTTAAGTGGTAGAGTGACTCGGCCATATTGAAAATGGAGGTATCTTGCATCGTCGAGCCTTTGATGTGACGGCTCGTTGACAGCGTGTTAACAAATTAAAAGTAACGTTTAAAAAGAGAATGTATTTAATGAAGTTTTTCTCGAAGTATATGTTTTTGTAAGATCCATTATTTTGGAGACTTGTCTCTTGCAGCGACATTTTATTGGAATATTTTTCTATTAGATAGGTACTTGTGTGTTCTGATTAATAATAAATTGATTTTCGAACTTGATTTTTTATTAGAATTAGTTTTTTTTTTGACATGACCGCTCGCAATTCAACTTGATAAGGTTGCAGTACTGCTCAACCTGACTATCCTGTGGGTGGGCATCCACAGGGGGGGGTGGGTCCAAACGAAACGAATTTACGGCCCCCAGCCAGGGTTCACAAACTAGATTATAAAGTTAAGATAATTTTTCGTGTCCCATGTTTGATGGATGATATTCAACAGATCGAGGGTTAGACCTGTTTGAGAACATGGTTTTCAATGTTTAAATATCTAACATAAACATTAAATCACGCCTGTGACCCCCGAGGGGTTAGGCAGAGGTGTACCTAATAGTACACCCACATTTCGCTAATTAGGTTTAAGTCCCATGTAATAGTGCGAACTTATTGCCATCAACCGGTCACAAATCTAGACTCCGTGGCGAATACTGAGAAATTCCGGATGGAAAAATCCAATAACACTTTGCCCGACCTGGGAATCGAACCCAGGACCTCATGCTCAGCAGTTGTGCTTACGACCACTAGACCTATGAGGCAGTCACACATAAGTTCGAACAAAGAAAGAAACTCGTTCTAAGTATACACATCATAATTGGATGTGTGTTGCGTAGTGAATTTTAAAGGGCGAACACTGGTTAGATACATTAAAGAGATGGTTCACTGATACAGTCTGGGTCCTATCCTGTTGTCTCACGAGAGGTTGCTTGAACTGATACTTGATTTTACCTTAAAATATGAGTAACATCTTAAAAAAAAATCGGAATCCATTCCATCCCATCCATCCATTTCTCTAGTGTTTAAAGATGTTCAAGAAAGCCTAAAATTCCAACAAAAAACCTTTTTTTTTAAATATCAACCTTCCCTCATTTTTAATCGACTTTTCCATAGTAAATACTCTATGTTGACAGCTAAATATCGCATCGTATCCCATTTTGTCCCTCACCTAGGACACCTGTCTACCATCAGCACAGTCAGTCGTCCTCCTAATGTAAAGAGGTTTTAAGTAAAAGTATTATATTATCTGTGGTAAGAGCCACCGCAAGGGTCGCGCCACATGACTTGCTGGATTGTCCGGCCAATGCCGCAGGGCAGAACCGATGAGCGAGTAAGGTAACATTAAAGTTCTACAAAAAAAGCTTAAGTACATCAAATAAATCACTACTTTGTTTAGCATAACCATAATCAGCCTTTCAATGTTCCCACTGCTGGGACACTCGGCCTCCTCTCTATGAGAGGGAATGGGCTGTAATCCACCACGCGGGCCCAGTGCGGGTCTGTAGATGTTACATGTCTTCGAATTTTTGGTTCTAGGACATGCCGGTTTCCTCACGATGTTTTCCTTCACCGTTTTGAGAGCAGAGGTGATGAAATAAATTACACAAAGTAATGCGCCTGCTTGGGTTCGAACCCTCGACTTACCGTTCGTAAGTCGTGGCCGCCTCCACTGAGCTACCGCTGCTCTGCCACCACTGGGACACCGCTGCTCTCCTTTGTTTAACTTCCAGATAATATCGAAGTCAAACAAGTAATTCTTCATCATTCAATTTCGTCGTCATCTTAGACCCGAATTACCCGGTTGGATAGGCTTTCTCCCGTTTAAGCCATTCGCCACGATGTTTTAGGATTCCTCGTCCATTCTTCTACTCTGTCTTGTAAATGTATACTGAAACAGGCTACATGAGTCCAACTTATTATACAAAACGCAGTGGCGACAACAGTATTCGTAGCTTTTTGCAGCGTGCATCTTTCAGGATAAGTCTTGCTGTTTTCAGCAAAAGAATCAACTTTTCACATCCACTCTCTGAAGCTCTGAATACTTGGATATCTGTCAGTATGAAGATTCTTTATTTTTAATTTTAATTCTCCCCGCTAAAGCTTATAACTTCGCAACTATCAGAAAAGGTTGGACATTAGAAGAGTGGAGCGTCCATTTTCAGGGCAACCCGGCGGCACCCGGTGTTATTTCGAAATTTATTCAAGCGATGATTGTCGATTTTATGTACCCAATACCTTTGTGTTTCAAATACCCTTACGTAATGTTAATTCTGCATTTAAATGCTAGCTTTTGCCCACGGCTTCGTCCACATCAAGGTCGGAAATTGTCCCACAGGAACGCAATAGCGCGATATATTGCAGATCACGGTCTAACTGTACACCAAAAAACACTTTTACATTAATTTATAAGTGCGGAGTGTAAACGTAACGTAAATAAGTCGATTTTAAAATCAAAACTAGTTACTCGTTTACACAAAATATTTATATAGCTTTAAGAATTTACGCTAGAGCCGTGACAGAAACCATGCCTGCTGCATGTTGCATGCTCGCTTGCATGCAAGCAAGCATGCAGCATGCAAGCCAGCATGCAGCATGCTTGTTTGCATGCTGTATGCTTATTAATTATATTCTGTGGATGATACTGATTGTGCTTGTTGCAAACAGTTTAACTAAAATGTTATAGGATAATTGTATTTTCAATTCGAAAATCGACGTATTTACGTTAAGTTTACACTGCGCTGTTGTTTTAGGGCCTCGGATATCATTTTACAAAACTGTGGTTATATAAGGTCCCATTATATTTGATGAACAAATTTTAACACAGCGTTTAGCACGTCTAACCAGAGATATCCAAACAACAAAAAAACACTGATTAAAGTGATTTTATATTGACCTAAAATAATAAATTGCCGGCACTCTAGAATATGGGTAGGTACTTGCACTCGCGCCTCGCGCGCATTCACGTAAGTAGGTACACAGGCAGTTCTGTTATCAGAACTGACTGACTGGGTACCTACTTACGACCCTACGACCCTTATTGGATGTGTTTATTGTGTTTACCAGATTTACCTGTGTGTTAAAATTCTTCGAAATCTCTTCAGCCGTTAAGGAGTGAAAAGGTAACAAATCTGTGTGGTTCTTTCTTCAAAAGACTCAGACACTAATCTGCATGTTCCTCATATAATTTGACCAAGGTCTGGACTTTAAAAGAGACGATGACCTCTGGATTTGCGGGATCGGATGTTTCTTCTGAGAGTAGTCAGCTACGAAACACCGGCCCCATCTAGTTTTAAAACATAACATGAAATGGCGTGTTAAAGTGTTTTGTAAAACCAATTTACAGAAATATAAATATTATTTAACAGACAGTCATACAGAGATACTTTCTTATGTTACTACTAGTTGTTAACCACGACATCATTTGCGTAGAAATATATTTAAAAAAATCTATATGTCCTAATCCAGACTATAATCTATCTATGTGCCAAAATTCATCCAGATCCTTTAAACCGTTCTGGCGTGATTGAGGGACAAACATAAGATGCATATTTGTGCTTAAAATAAACCCATACGTTTAAATTCTATAAATCAATATTCTATTTCGATATTTTGAAGTTTGATGAGTAGTATAATTAAATTGTGTTTTAGTTTTGATATTATAATTGATTATATTCATCGAAAATAACTTTTGGGCGTACAGAAATAGAAATGAATAGGTATCTGTGGAGTTATTTGCAATGCGGATTGAACTCAGTGAAGTTGAAACAAAGACTTATAGGTCGTTTTCATACAGGGTGTAACAGGACCCTTCACGAAGTCGTGAACCAAGCAATATGTCATCAAACTAAGTAACTTTACGCAAAAATTATTGCTAGGAAACGACTTTTTTTTGGGAGTGAAAAATCACGTTTTACGGTAGGACTCAATGTAACGCACTCAAAACATTGTGCTGATGGATGGATTGATAATTACGGGGGTCGTGGAGGTGTTTAAAG
Organism: Eugnorisma glareosa; assembly: GCA_947578425.1. Classification (NCBI taxonomy): domain Eukaryota; kingdom Metazoa; phylum Arthropoda; class Insecta; order Lepidoptera; family Noctuidae; genus Eugnorisma; species Eugnorisma glareosa. The sequence continues at coordinate 7,038,062 of OX387980.1, forward strand.
TAAAAATATTACATTAAAAACACGTATTATAAAAAAGCTTTTTAAAAGGTTGGAACTTTGACCCCAATATCTCCGTAACTAGAAAGTTCCCAGGTATGGTCTAGAACAAAAAAAATATCGCAATGACGAGAAGAACAAGTGCCTTTTGGCTTCGATAAGGGTCTTGATGTCCCTTTATCGAAATAGGTACTTCATAACACATCAAATTTTCAAGAGGATAAACCTGGGACATCAAAGCGATTTTTTTTTTTCACCGTTTTTGATTTAAAAAACTTATTTTACATTTGGATTAAACAAACCAATAAGCACCAGTACCATTGTGGAATAAGCATTCAAAGATATTGTATCGGTTTTAAGTATATCGTTGAGCCTGCTGGCAAGAACGCAAGTAGTTTTAAACGTAACGTAAATTTGATAGATTTTTTAATCGAGAATGGTCACCCATCCATGGACCAACCTAGGCAAGCACAGCTTAAGATCGACCCGAGCGGCTATTATTATTAAACCACGAGCTCGCACTCCGAGCATGAACATTATATTTACGTTAGGTACTACCTAGTTCACTGATGACGGTCTGCCACTTTTCACCCTTACGCCCTTAGTTAAACTGGTCGACTGTCAATGAACTCGGTAGAAGGTACATATAAACTAAAGTAATAAACAGTGTACATCTCAATCTGGGGGCACGGTAGTGCCCTCGCCAAGACGAGCCTAGCGAAGCGCAGGGGCACTACCAACCACTTCTCGAAAGGCTTCGTCATTTTTTTGAACCCTCATAACTTGGGTTTGGATTATACCAGGTGAACAAAATTCTCGGGATATGATGTCAATAGTAGAATTATTAAACCAATAAAGTTTTAACTGAATAGCTCTTAAACTTTAGATTTTATTGATATCTAAAAAACCCCGATTTCGTCACTGACTCACTCACTGATGATCATCAAAATTCTTAAGGTACTTCCTGTAAGGTAAGTCCTAGAAATCTGAAATTTGGTAAGTAAGCTAGTACTAGTACACAAACAACAAAATCTTACTAAAACTTGGAACTTTGAAGAAAAAAAAAGCTACTTACAAAAAGAAGTGAAATCCCACCAAAAACTATTTCATGTAAAATATTTCTTGTTCACAGAACTTAATCATTTCATCAGAAATCGAGCTTGTCTACTTTATTAATATTAATGAAACAAAATCACTAAATATTTCTCCCGTAATCTTTATTCTTTGAAAGTTCAAACATTATCATAACGGACTAATAAAGCAATATCATTTTTTAAGAATAGGTTATATAAAAAATCTCATTAAAACCAATTTGGTCCCCGACCGTCGAAATATTTGCACATTAATCATTTTTTATATTAAAATGCTAACACATCCCTGTAATATAATAGAACTATGTATACTTTCATATTTTAGCGTTGCCGCAAACGAAGCTACTGCTACTGCTGCGCTACATTTTCCGCACTAACAAAGTCTTGATACTGTGAATGAGAATACCTACTTAAGCTTAGAACGGCTTAGATTGGCACAGTGGTCTTATTTTAGAGGTCAAAGGAGTTGAAAGGAAGCCTTACTGTCAAGTCAGCCACAGGATAACCCGGTTAAGCAGCCGACAATCTCCTAGGTTGACTCCTAGATGCCATTCAGACGCAAGATATTTCATGACGAAGTTCTTATATGGCATTGCACGAAAAATGTACAAGTGCGCAAAGAACGTTTTTTTGTCATGTTAAATTGAGCTTATTGCCTACTGTGGGGTGTCTCTTAGTTATTTTGTCATAATACTTATACCTTGTGCTAAAAGCTAGCCATTGACCTTAAGGTCACCAACCTGTAGTGTGGTGACTAAGATAATATTATTTACTCGTATGTTGAACTTTCATGAGACCTTTTTCAGTAAGCTGAACCCAAACTGCTGGACAATGAACGGTGACATGTTGGAATTTCTTTGATCTATAACAATGGTCAGCAGTCGAGAGACTGACACTGGCTAGATGTTGAAAATCGATTCATTTTCGCATTCAAATAGCTGGCTTCGAATAATGAATAAGTCTAATGCAACTCTATGGCTTTAGGATTTATGTTTAGCCATGACACAAAACTACTAAAACTATATAAAGAGATTTGGAAGCCTCAGCATAAGCCCAAAAGTGCAATACCTATACACGGTCAAAATATATGGAATAGCAGATTTTCTTTTTAAATTGCTGATGAAAAATTTCTATTGTGGGGGGGTATGATGACGTAATACCTACATGGTATTCATTTGTGCGTTGATGTCTCATCCATTCTCAATATGAGCTATTATTTACTATTAATACAACCTCGGCAGTAACAACAAAAAAATAAAGCATATTGATTAGAATATTAAGTTGTTTGAAATATCTATAATTGTTGATAAGGTACCTATTGTCATTGAAGTTATTGATATAAATCAAAGAAGATAGCTCTCAAAAATACACCATAGACCACTAAGTAACAACCCAATCATGTCCTTAAACATAATTTTACCCATTTATCAAAATTAAGTAAACGGGAAAGTAATCAAAAATCCAATTTAAATAAGAAAGTGTCATCGATCCGAGTTCTCCGACTTCCTCGTTCATTATTACATCATGTTCAGAGAACATTAATGTGTACTTAACAAAATTATGTTCGAAAGTACCTAAATGTTCCTAATAATGTTTTAATAAAATTAAGGAGAACGGAAGCAGGAAATTATTGTTATATTAGCAAAGCGTGGAATGATTTTCGTTAGTAAATGTAATGTAAAATTTACACGTATATTTTTTTTAATATTTTTTATTTTAATGGGTAGCAATATCGAAGACGATAGCAACAGCGTACCGCAGTGGCGAAGCTGCCGAAAAAGCTATGACAGACCAAAACGACACTACTGGTTTCTATGCGGCCACAAACTCAATAAATACTCTTCCATATGCGGCACACTTTTCCCAGCACTGTTTTTTTTAAAGAGAATGTGTTTTTGAGAGTTTTTTTTTTTTGTAAAAACAAAAAAAGTATAAAAGGCCAATTGCATTTTTTTATATTTAAGGAATCTGGTGCGTCTGCCGCGGTTATGCAGCGCCTCGGGCCTGTTTGCTGACGCGAGGATGGATGACTTTTACGCTATAATGCGCAAAAAGTCAATCAATCAATCATTTATTTTGCTAAACATAGGTATGGTTACAGATAGTATATTGTCTAAAAATATGTGCACTATATTTTGCCATTATATGGCGTACAAAATGGAGGACAAAATTAACATAAACAAGCAATTACAATTAAGGTGGCATGTCAATAAATAACATTACGAAAAATAAAAACAATTCAAATACATACGTCAGTTATGTAAACAAGTCATTACAATTTTAGATAAATAGACACAATCATACTTAGTCAATAAATAAAATCAATAATCAAAGAAAACTAGGCTCTGCCTGTGTCTAGGGGGCCGGAGTTGCGTTTACTTAAAATTAAAACACATTATTCGTTGGTGTGGTTGATAACAAGGTAAGTAGATAAGACGTGAGGAATACGTTTAACAAATAAACAAAATGATATTACAAACTGACAGACAACGGAAACACAGTTCCTACCTTGGGCACACAACAATAGAAAAATATGCTTTGAGAACAGCCGGTTTCACGAGCATTTGTGAAGAATTCATGAAGTTACTCTGAATTCAGACCTCGTACGGTTTGAGCGGAACTTTTTAGCTTTTCAACTGTTTTGTTAGCCTGTAGAACTTCAGTTTTGAGTTCTGCATCACTTAGAAAATATTTTTGTGTCGAAGATTTTTGGACGTGTTTTTTTATCCGGGTGGACGGTCGACTATAGACCGTTTTTATTTCTTGTATTAATTTTTACACATGTATATAATTTTATAAAATATATTATCTTTTATATTTTATAAAATTTCTTAAAAAAAAGAACTAAAAATATTTAAAAATAGTAGCCCACCAGCATCGAGAACAGGTGAAAAAGTTGGAATTTTGACCTCCTTTGATTTAGAACAAAAAAAATATCGCAATTACGGGGAGAACAAGTATCTTCCGGCTTCGTTAAGTGTCTTTTTACACCCATTATGTATGTTTGCTTAAGTCATTTTAATGTGTTTCGAGGCAATCCGTGCCGTTATCAGTATAGGTTCTCCTATACTGATAATGGCACGGATTGGCTCAGATTGTCTTAGCTCCGCAGTGAATCAGCTGGAATTATTAAAATGATTTCCGGCCAAGCCTGGTAACAGCTTTGACCAAAATAATCAGCTGTCCTATACAAAATTTCAATACCTACTCGACCCAAATGTATAGGACAGCTGATTATTTTTTTACGATTTCGATGATGGTCCCATAGAGAAAGTTGTTCAGTTTGATGGTCCGTACCACAGTATTCCATATGATTATACCCTTTCTGTTACACGCTGTATACACTCGATTATTTTAGAAACTGGTATTTCTAGGCATAGATATTGGATACAATTCCTAAGAAAAGCTGTTAACAAAAATATTTCTACTGAATTGTCACTAACGATGAAAGAAACGATGGATGGACTGCTTGAAGGATGATATGGCTAGAAAGGAGGTGACTGCTGAGATGGCGAGTAATAGAGAAGTATGGGAGATGAAGAAATGCTGCGCCGACCCCAAATAAGTTGGGATAAGGGCAGGAGAATCATGATGATGAATACTCACAAACAGGAATTATCGATAAAACCTCACAATTCCACTCTAACCACCTCTGTGACTTCGCAAGACATTTCTATTTCAAATGCAAACTCCGAACTTTATTTATACAGTCCCACACTTGTAGAATATTCCGTCAAAGCGAGGTCCACCGCGGTTTGCATAAAGATGTGTCATCTGACAGATGTGTTTTACTAAGATATGTTTGTACAAGGAGCTAAGAAATATGAATGAAGTTCTTCAAAATCAAAATGAACAGTCACTTACTCAAACTGGGCGATAATGATCGATAAGCACCTTTGAACGTCAAAATTGCATAGAGAGTCCTGTAAAACGCCAGCCCTTCTAGATATTTGATTATTTTTATTTGATTATTTGAGCATGGACGTTTGTTTCCGAGTCATGGATGTTTATATGTATAATAAGTATGTATTTACAAACAAAAAGTATCTATGTAGCAGTATCAACTATCTGGTGTCCACGACACAAGCCTCGTTGCTTAGTGTGGCACCTAGATGGCGCTGTGTGTAATGTCCAGCGATATTTATTTATTTATTTAGGCCGCTAATTTTGAGTCAACAGAATCTAATCCATAAATAGCTTCCAAGATAGAGTGGTGATATTTTTTTTTAAATACTAAGTGGGCTTGCTTTTGGCTGCAACTCGCCTGATGTGAAGCGATGACACGGCCTAGGGTGGAGCACGCTTACCTAGAAGAAACCGATTCACTCGATTCACTTAAATGTAGGGCAGCCCCGCTAACACCTTGCTGGACAGCTATGTGACTGTGTTGTAAATATATTTAAGTCTTAGACTGTAATATACCTAAAAAGTTGGTTTTGAGTTAAAATCGTTTACGTAGCTACGAATTCAATGTCAAAAATTTGTAGTTTTAATTGAGTGAATATTTTCGTTCTTGTTAAGATTTTCGTTCTGTTTTCAAGAAAAACAGATTTGCTGAATAACAATAGACGTGATGATAATATTCAAAGAGAAGCGATGTGTAGGTTAGGCAAAGCTGCAATAATTCTAGAGTTCAGCTGCATCCGGTTGACAAGAAAGACAAGTCAAGAAAGACTGGAAGCTGACACCATCATGGACTAGACTGATGATGCTAATGACAAAAATATTGACTTATTCGTCAACTGGCGCGTGTAAAACTATTGCGTGCGCGCAAGTTGGCACTTTTGCAATTTTTTGTCGTCAACTCGCTCGCTCAGTTTTCAAGGTCGAGCGAGTTGACGACAAAAAAAATAGGTAAAATCGGAAAGAGCTGACGAATAAGTCAAAAACCAGTCAGCATTGTTTTGAAGCGTAAGTCGGAGAGATTTAAAATGCTACCGCTCCATCCGGGTATAGATTGATATATCGACTCCAGCATATTTGAGATAATCTTATCAAATTAATGGTTCAGTAGCGAGTCTGACACCCATATCTATACTCAAGTTACAGTAATTACTTGAGTTTAAGTAATAAGATACTTATGCAAACATTTTTATGCAATAGACAAAAATTTGGGCAAAGTTAGAACCATCAAATAATTGTAACTTTTGACAGTTCTAACTTCAAACAATAATTACTAAACTACAGAAAAAAATCGTATCTTAAGTAATTATTTTTACTCAAGTAATCACTTTGATTTGACTGTCTAAATAATTGTGACGGATATTTACCTATTTCCGAATGGTGGTGGTACTAATTGGTGGGTCAATTAATGCATCTCTAAAGCTGACTCCAAAAATAAACAAAAAGGACACCAAGTTTCACACCTTTCACTCGTATTTCATGTAAACTTGACATGCGAGCAAACCCAACACACATTTTTGACACCCAACTTCTCGCAAACAGGAATGGTAGCCATTTGCAAATAAAACATTAAGTTCTGTAAAGGCAGATCTCCACTAAATACTTCGAAAACGAAAGCGAGGAAACGTTTCCGTCCCTTTTCTTTAAACTACTTTTTCCTTGAAGAAAATTTCGTAGGATTCTGAAGCGACTCCTAGCTATGGTTAAAGTGGAGTAACGACCTTAAGCTAGTGTCGACGGTTGGTCCTCAGGATCAAATATTCATGCATTGCGGGTGTGCATTGCGCAAAGGAGTCACGTGGTTAAAAAAAAACTCCTATAAAAATACTACAGCTGAAAAATTTTGTAGTATATTTTGTATTTGTAGACTCACATAGAGAAATAAGCCATGTCTTGAGAAAAGTTCATGATTGCATAAAAAAACATCATGCCTGTAATTCCTGACAGCTAGGCAAAGGTGCACGTATAGTATGTCCACATTTTGCCAGGTCTATTTAAGTTCAATGACATAGCGGACGAGCCTATTGCCATCAACCGGGAAAGGCATCAAGGGTTAAAGACATTTATAATAGTCCTGTGGACCTAAAGGTCTTTAAGGCTTCTATAGGTACCAGAAATAGGGACCGGTCGTACGCCCGTTGGCAGGAAGGATTTTCGTATCTCATCTGCTTGTACTAAGCGGTCTACTTAGCGGTCCCCCGACGCGCGACGCAACGACGCGGACGCTTAGATAAAAATGTTTTACTTATAATTAACGTATAAAGGGACAATATTAAGATATTATTTTTCCTTTTGTAGGGGTTTTTTGTGACGGGTTTTTTTTTTTTTTTTTTTTTTTTAATGTTATTTGATTATGTGGAATTAATTAACTTTTGTAATCAAAAGAAAAGTCCTCCCAACGAAAAACCAGGGTAATTGCCCGTTTTTCAGAATATAATAGAATAGAATAGAATATAATTTCATTACCTAATGGAATTTCTACGCTCGGTGTTGAGTTGAGCGTTAAAAATCTGCATATTAAGTTTATACAGAAAAAACACAGTCAAGAAATAGTCCCAGTTGAAATATAATGAGTACATACACTACTTGATTTATTGACAAAATAAATGTACGATTTTAGAGCAAACAGTTTATAACTAGTATGTTCCACCAGGGAAATTTTAATTAAAACATGTTTGAACTAATTAAATTTATGATTCGTTGGATGGCGCTTTAAACTCCTTCTACCTTTTTATTAATTGAAAACGTTTATTTAGTTGTTACGTTAGTTTAATTGCTGTATTCTTGCTATTTGCAGAAGTTTGAAGTTGAACACGCTCTTTAAGTGCATGTTATAAACCAAAAAATAAAAGTAATTTATACAAGAGTGGAATGTGTTTTGAATTTTTATTTTAATATTGGTATTAATTACAAGAGTTAACTGAAAAGGATACGAAAAAAAATAACGCCAAAAAAATATTTAAAAAATAGTTTTTTTTACCATTAATTTATTTACTATCGTGATGATAATATAAATTAATGGTAAAAAAAAAAAACATTTTAACAGTCGACTTTTCAGTATACTATTCAGAAAAATAGTACTTACTATTTTCCCTGAATTTTTAGCCCCTGTTTTCAAAACACAGCTTCGCAAGTTATTCCAGCGATCAAAGACTATAAGCGTTGATTCATGAATATATGCAGTAACGTTCGATCTGCAGTGGCTCTGACACGGTATTCTAGTACCATACATACATCATGTCTACACTACGTGAAGAGGTAAACAGAGGTGTTTAGAATATCTATATTTGGTTATTTTAGTCTCATGAAATAGGGCTCACATGATATCGTTATGGTTGACAATGAAGAATGGAAGAAAAAAACATGCTGCGCCGACCTCAAGTAGCATGAGACCAGGATAGGAAGAAGACAATGATGTTGAAATAGGGTGCGCTCATCTTGTCAAAAATCGGATACACCCTGAGAATATTCAAATAGAAATACAATTTAGCCAACCCAAGGAACAAGTCCAGGGGGCCTAAAATGGCTGCTTTATCAGAATCATAATATGAATCACACTAAAAATTTAAAATTCTTAAAATGGTCTTTATGGTTATGACCACAAAGACCATTTTAAGAGTTTAAATTTTTAACGTGATTCATAAAGGGTGTAACAAGACCCTTAATGAAGCCGAAAGTCACTTGTTCTCCCTGTCATTGCGATAATTTTTTTCTTCTAGATCATACCTGGGAACCTTCTAGTTACGGAGATATGGGGGGTCAAAGTTCCAACTTTTTCACAAGTTTTTTTTTAAATACATATTTTCAATGTAAGATTTTTATTTTAAACATCTCCTCTACACCCGTACTATTCAATCCATCCATCAGCACAAGTCCGTTACATTGAGTCCTGCCGTAAAACGTGATTTTTCACCCCAAAAAAAAAGTCGTTTCCCAGCAATATTTTTTTCGTAAAGTTACTTAGTTTAATGTACACAATGCTTGTTTGACGACTTCGTGAATTGTCTTGTTACACCCTGTATTATGATTCTGATAAAGCACCCATTTTAGGCCCCGGGACCAAAGTAACACTCAAAATTGGCAAGAAAAAACCTAGGTAGCTTATTGACCGGCCTATATCACCGAATTCGCCTTCTTGAAAACATCTGTTCTACCTCTTTGTGTCCTACCCCCGACCAACGCGCATATCGAGTGAAGTTTGATCAAGTTATTATAATCATCGTCAGCCAACAACATCATATCAAGAACGACTACTGGAATGTCAGCGAGTGCAGGTCGCAGTTTATGTATAATCTCAACTTGAATGATGTAACCAAGATTTTGTAATATTTTGATTTAAAAGAGTGTTCATAGATTTTCTTGTCAAATTTTCTCCATTGAGATCTACGCTTTGGAATGGCCAAATAGAGTACTTTCACAAGTCTTGTGACTGCAGTAGCTTCGATTTCCTTGTTTTTCTGACATTCAAAAGTGTCTGTAATGGTCAAATTGAAATAAATGGTTTGAGTTTGAGTACGCTGCACGCATCTTTACAGCTGTCAGCACAGAACTATTGTGAATCTCATCTCAACGTAATTCGTGAGACCCTTAGAGCGGTCTCCCCAGAGTAGCAGGAAGATATCAAACCCGTTTCGGCTGATGTGCATGCTACATTTTTATGAATAACTCAATGAGCACACCAGAGTCAGAACAGTTAGTTAGTCTATCTTAGGCAAAGAAGATTGGTCGTTAATTTTGTCTATTCCAGTTTTGTCTCTCTCGTAGAGTGGTAATTTTTCGTCTAAAAACTGTCTTAACCACAGATATAGATAAACCTAGATAGCATAAGAAGTATCACGATCCGTATGAAAACAAAGCGTGCAAATGTTTGACTACCTACTATGACGTCTTAAACACTATTTACTTACTATACAAAATAGACTACGGTTTTGTTCTTTAAATGTCTAGAATTAAGGTCTTGTTAAGTTTAGTTCCTTGAGTTGTAACGTTTTTGTTTTAAACAAATTAGCTTTCTGCGACAGTAGCCACGTTAAACATAAAACTCTTAAGCCACCGGGCACGTGAAGTAAGAGGTCTTGCTTTATCTAGGTTAATCTATATCCGTGGTCATAACTCAGTCTGCGTACGCCCAAATGACTCCGGAATGCGACCAAAAAATACCATAGATTCCTCCCATTCCTTGGAAAATTCAGTTGGTAAAATACAAAGGAGGGTTGCACTCCATTGTGCGTATTGTCGGTCCTTTTTTTATAAGGTCATCCCTTTGTAGTGGGACATTATGAATTCTGGAACTTAGCCCTGGCTGTGGGTAATGGTAAAGAAAGAAAAAAATTGGAAAAATGTAAGGAGGTTTTTCTGAAAAATTTTGGCTGAGATAAAAATCGAAGAGGATAATGTTTTTTGGTTTGCATTGAAAAGTAGTAGTAACTTATAAAACTGCTTCAAAGTTTACAGTTAGAAAATATTGTAGAACCTAATAGGTATGATAAATATGTCACGAAACCGCACTGGGCCCGCGTGGTGGATTACAGCCCAATCGCTCTCATAAAGAGGAGGCCGTGTGTCCCAGCAGTGGGAATATTATAGGCTGATTATGCTATATATCACGCTTGTAATCCCAAAAGGTTCAGCTGAAGTGTACTAGTTCGTCCACATTTCGACAGTTATGCTTAAGTCCCATGTAATGGGGACAAGCCTATTGTTTTCAACCGGGCAAAACTCCAGACCTCAAGTTACTAAGAAACTGAACGAAAAACCCAATTACACTTTGCCCTGAATGAGTTTCGAACCAAAGACCACAAATCCGGCTCGAAGGACCAACGTTCGACTAGGTTTGGGATAAATGAAAGTGGACTGTATGCTTACACTTACACTAAATATTTCTCTACGAAAATACCTAATTCGTCATGAAAAGGGTATCGCATTTACTAACTTTTCCCTAAATAGATAATGTATGAACCTTAATGGTTTAGCTTCAACATTCCTTTTATCTATCCTAGTGGAAGCAACTAAGATTTTATTTCGGGTCCGGAAGGTACCCTTTATCCTTTTCTGAGTACTGCGCTAGTTCTCTGCCTAATTTCATCAAAATCGATTTGGTTTAAACGTTAAAACGTAGTAGGTATAGAGACTAGCAAATTATATTAGGGTTTTATATTGTAAGTAAAGACATTCAAGTATTTACGAGCAATAGACAGGACAAGACAAAGAAAATCGTGATCCAATACTTATTACTACTTAGGGCACGCCACTATAATGGCGGTAAGTCCCCTCTTTGAGGAGTGGCTGGAGAGGCGCCACGGCGCCCTCACCTTCCGCCTGACGCAGGTCCTCACCGGACATGGTTGTTTCGGGAGGTTCCTGCACCTAATCGGGCGGGAGGAAACGCCCGGGTGTCACCACTGCGAGGATCGACCGGAGGATACGGTGGAGCACACTGTGCAGGTCTGCTCCGCTTGGGCGGAGCAACGCCGTGTCCTCGTAGCGGCGATCGGCGGCGGCGACCTCTCGCGTCCGGCCCTGGTTCAATCCATGGTCCGGAGCGAGACGGAATGGGACGCCGTCACCTCCTTCTGCGAAGCAGTCATGCTAGCGAAGGAGGTGGCGGGACGTGAGAGGGAGAGAACCTCACGTCCCAGCCGCCGCGGGAGACGCACCGGGCGTCGGGGGCCACGTGGTGGCTCCCGGCCACCGTAGACGCGGGCCTGTGGACGGTGAGCTATGGGCTAGCTCGCCGTCCGTCCGTCTTATGACGACAGGCCGTGTCGACGGCGCGTTCGTGTTCCACGCGCGCCTCAAAGAGAGTCAGCAAACAGGAAGGGGTCCGTAAGGGCCGACGCCTGCCAGGGTTGCGGGACTGTTCGAAAGAGATACCGCGGCCCTGGAACACAAAGGGCAAAGGAAGGAACATGGATGGGTTTTAGTCAGTACAAGTCTGACACTCCCTCCTGCTCAGCCCAGAGCGGGAGGGGTCATTTGATGATTTCCCATCGATAAAAAAAAAAAAAAAAAAAAAAAAAAATACTTATTACTACTTAGTAACAAATCGTTCTGCCTAGTGTCATACACCCGTTTGTTAAGTAGCATTCGTGTGTCAAAATTAAAAATGATCGGGATCCTACATGAAGTATTAACCTAGGTTTATTCCCATCTACTCCCACCGGTCTGTCCCCACTGGTGGTTGCAACTATTTGTCGCATCTATCACCACTTGTGGTGGTTGCGTCTGTTCAGTCGCATTTGCTTCTATCTCTGTCCCCATTGGTGGCAGTATCAGGGATAACGTTAACGAAAAAATTATAAATGTATAGGATTGTTAGGCTACTAAGGAGCCAGCATGTTGAAAGTCTTTGTACAAATTAGAAAGCGATTGCCACTTGTTTAGGCCCTGATGTTCTTCTTCTCTTCTTCTTCAACCTTTGGCCGCACCCAATGCTGAGTGTAATCTCTCCACTTTTGGCGGTTTTATGTCATGGCTATCTGGTTTCTTCCGGCTACTGTAATGAGATCGTCTCTGTTCACCAAGTTGGTGGTCTTCCCACATTCCTCCGTCCCGTCCGCGGTCTCCACTCCAGCACTTTCACCCAGCCCAGACACCAATGACCTTCAACTCGTTAATCGAAGCCGTTTCCATCAGCACTAGTGCTACTCCAGTGCCTAACAATAATTTTGCAAAAAAATGCTGCTCCTCTAGAATTGACGATATTATTTTTTATTTAATTTTCGAACGTAAATTATATTTTCTCCCCAACGTAAACAAGCCCTTAATCCGACTCCCCAAAAACTTTTTCAACCATCTCATTTTACGGCTGAGTGTCACCCGTTTTAATTTCGTTCATTATATTTTATTTTCAATATCCTGTCTGCTAACGACGACAATTAATTACCATCTTATTTATTGCTCCAAGCTGAGTTCCGTCATAGACTAAAAATACACAGAAGCGACAGCCTCGTTCGTTTAATGAACTCCAGCGCTGTGCATGAAGTTCCGTTAGTGGCCGACGTTGTAATTCACGCCGATCGAGGGTGTCCCGCCGTGTCGACCACGCTATCGTACAATTCTTATCGAAACACACAACCGGCACCGGTCACGCTCGCTGAAATAGTGTTTAGCAGAAGGCATTTTTCCAGATTCACTTAAAAAAACGATTGTTATCCCTATTTTTAAGAGCGGTAGCAAGGAAGAAGTGGCAAACTATCGTCCAATTTCTTTGCTCACCTCTATTTCAAAGGTATTTGAAAGGATTATTAATAGCAGATTTGTGAAATTCTTAGAAGATAAAAACATCTTATCACCTAACCAGTATGGCTTCAGAAAAGGAAAATCTACAACCGACTGTATCGATACATTCACGCAATTTATTGTAAGTAAATTGGATGATAGGAAAAAATGCTTGACTATATTTCTGGACCTTCAGAAAGCTTTTAATACTGTGTGCCCGCGTATATTAATATCCAAGCTAGAACATATGGGAATAAGGGACACACAATTAAAACTATTCGAGAACTATTTACAAGATCGATATCAATCAGTTCGGATAGGCGATACTCTGAGTGAAGAAAGACCGATAAATATTGGAATCCCACAAGGCAGTATCTTGGGCCCTTCTCTCTTTCTTTGCTATATCAATGATCTTTGCCAGCTCAATCTTAGAAACTGTCATGTTATGTCTTATGCCGACGACACTACATTAACGTTTTACGGTAACTCATGGGATGAAACTTTTGTTGCTGCCCAGGGAAGGTTTCAATATTGTAACTCATTGGCTTGTTCTCAACAAACTGACCTTAAATGCCTCCAAAACTAAATACATTGAATTTACAATACATAATGTTGCATCAAATACTAATAATTTTAGTGTTTATGCACATACATGTAATCCTGTACCCACTAACTGTACCATGTGCCCAATGATTTCAAAAACAGAATCTATAAAATACTTAGGCATAATAATGGATAAAAACTTATCTTTCAAACAACACATTTCACATCTGGTCCAGAAAACTAGAAAACTCGTTCATATATTTAAAAATCTTAGGCATGTTGCGAGTTGGAAACTGGTTAAAACTGTGTACGAATCCCTTTGCCAATCTATCTTATCGTATGGTATTTCCACGTGGGGCGGCTCTTATAAAACCAATATCCTAAACATTGAAAGAGCTCAACGACTTCTCCTAAAAATTGCTCTCTTCAAACCACGTTTATACGCTACATCAACCCTCTATAACGAAGCAAAGGTATTAACAGTCAGGCAGCTTTATATACTGCAAACAGTTATAAAAAAACATTCCTCTATAGACGTCTCAACTGCTAGAAAGAAGGCTAATACTAGGCGATCCTATGAAGTCTGTGAAACAACTCCGGTAAGAACATCTTTTGCCCAAAATTTCTTCAATTTCAGAGCAAGCAGACTGTATAATAAAATTAACAAAATTCTTGCAATTGTTGATTTGCCTAGGGTAGAATGTAAAAAGAAGCTTATACAGTGGCTTTTAGAACTAGATTATGAAGAAACGGAAAAATTGCTTACTATCTTATCTTAGTCTAGCGTTTTTAATAAATACATACTCCCTCCCCTCACGCACACATTCCTATACCCATCTTTATACACACACACACACAACACCTTCCACTTCACACTCACACTTACAAACACACACACACGTACTTTTATCTCTATTTTTATTTTATTTTTAATTAGTACCTTTTCTAGTTATTCTTACAATAGTCATTCATACATGTCTTACGTTCAACAATTATCATATAATCCAAATCTCGGTGAGGAGGGCCAGGAGTCCATAGCACAGGGTATCCTAGTTTGGATTCCTGACTCCTACAAACCTTTGTACCTACAATTTTTGAAAGACCTCTATACTGTAATTGTACTTTGTGGGAGAAAATAAATCTTATTAAATCTTATTATAAATAGGCATAATTAACCTATAATGTTCCCACTGCTGGGACACAAGGTCTCCTCTCTATGAAAGGGCTATAAATCCACCACGCGGACCCATTGCGGGTAGATGTCACATGTCTTCGATTTTTTGTATCTAGGACATGCCGGTTTCCTCATGATGTTTTCCTTCACAGTTTTTTGAGAGCAGTGGTGATGAAATAAATAACACAAAGTATTGCGCCTGCCTGGGTTTGAACCCATGACTAACCATGACCATGTTCGTAATTCGGAGCCGGGCCGCCACTACTGGGCCACAGCTGCTCTCATTCGGGGCCGCCACCACTGGACCACCGCTTCTCTCTGAAATAGGCTTTATGTGAAATTCCAGCACCAAAACTTGCGTAACACGGTTTTCTATTTCAAAGGAGTTTCAAGAGGTTTATGATACATTGCATATAAATTTTCGAAAAATTCGCAAAGAAAAAGTGTTGTTGAATGCTCAAAATGAATAGAATTGGGAATTCGAGTGTGTTACACAACTACCTCGCAGATCGGACTAAGTGTTATTGGGTTATCCCTTTGTTCTGATGGATGCATTGAATAGTGGAGATATTTAAACCAAAGTTAAAACATTTAAAACCTTAACCTTCAATAATTTCTTAACTAGAAGGTTTCAACTTAAGGTAAGATCCAGACCAAAAAAACATCACAATGAAAGAAGATAGTTTGCTTCCCAGCTTCGTTACGGGTGTTTCTACACCCTTTTTACTATCTCCATGGTGTGTCGCTTCTATGTAGATTTATTACTCTATGGAGTCATCGTGCTAAGCTTTATGGCGAGAATTTGTTACTACTTACATTTTAATTTTATTTTTTAAGAAAACGGATCCTTGCGGTTAACTGCGAGTTTATGAGACATAATTGTGTTGTTGCGATGTCTTTTATTTTTAAACATTAAATTATACTTGCTTTATTATAGAGAAATTCTTTGTCTTTGAAGAAAAGAAAGATCTTGGACAAAACGGAAACTAGAAAAATGGTGTAAGAGCAGGTTTTCATTTTGATTAATGAAACCTCGATGAACTTGTTAGTGAGTGCCTCGTTGGTCTAGTAGTCGTAAGCATTACTGCTGAGCATGAGGTTCTGGGTTCCATTCCCGAGTCAGGTAAACTGTTATTAAGTTTTTCCATCAATTTCTTTTCAGCCACCCACGGTCTTGATTTGCGACCGATTGATGGCAATAGGCTCACTCACTTACATGGGACTTAAACAATGTAATTAAATTGAAGTGTGTGTTTGTAATTTCAAAGTAATAGCTTTTTACTGAATACAGTGACCGTTATCGATCTCGGTGGCCAATCTAAGAGGTGATTAGCCACCGGCGCGGGAGATATTATAGTGCACAAGTGTGTGTGCAGACACAGGTGCACTCTCTGTTCCTTTAATCTTATAGTCCGATGGGACGGCAATCCAACACGACCAGAGAGAGATCAGGGGCAAAACATTATTTTTTAAATTTTTGTCTGTATGTCGGTATGTCTGTTTGTTTGTTCCAGCTAATCTCCGAAGGCCACTTCACCGATTTCGACGGAGCTTTTACTGATAGGTAGCTGATGTTACAAGGAGTAACTTAGGTTACTTTTACATTACAAAAAGGATTAGGGTTCCTTGCAAAAAAAATTATACCCTTGACATTGTTAATAAAATCCGATTCAAATACAGAAGAAATATTTTTAGGATGATTTCACGCGAACGAAGGTCTCGGGGTACAGCTAGTATTTTATAATCTCTTTTCCCAATGTAACTTTCCACCCAACTTCTATAATTTCTTTACGAACTTCGACAATAATAATAAAATATTTATTTAGAAAAATAACGCTAACAGAGCCAGTTTACAAGTTGTACTAACAAAAACAGATTGCTAAGAGAAGGGAGTTAGCTTCAGTACTGGAAATATTTACTGTAAAATGAAAGCTTTCAAAGAAATATTTATGAAATGAAATAAAGTATATAAACAGTTATTGAGCTTGTTTCTTTGGAGCGTTTCTGTAGCTATACCTAACTTTATAGTTATAGTTGAACTTTTTGTGACGAGTAATAGAGAAGTAATGAAGAAGAAGACATGCTGCGCCGGCCCCGAATAAATTGGGATAGGGGCGTGTGTCGGATCATTTAGTTCCCTTCAAAATGGTTGAGTTGAATGGTGCTGATCTATGCGTCATGTTCGTGAACGGGCGCTGTCAGTGTGACTGGTCATCTCATAGTTGCCACGGCTTATTTGAATTCATTATTTTTATTTTTTGAATTGTCTTTTTTGTTTTTACTGTGGACACTTTTAATGTGCACATCTTGCTACATCGTTCTCACATAGTGTACCATCTCAACATGAATGATGTAACCAAGATTTTGTAACAATTTGCTGATTTAAAAGAGTGTCCATGGAGTTTCTTGTCCGTTCTTCTCCATAGAGATCTACGATAGGGAATGGGCAACTACAGTACTTTCACAGTTTTTATGCCTTGTGACTGGGACTGTAGCTACATTTAATTGTTCTTTGTTTCGACAATTCAAAAGTGCCTGTAACTGGCCTACTTGAAATAAACGCTTTGATTTTGATTTTGACAGGAATGGTGATAATGATGAGGTCGTCTCAAAAAGTACCTTAACTATCTGTTTCTCTAAGCAGAAAAAATGGTATATTACAGGGTGTAACAAGACCCTTCACGAAGCCGTCAACCAAGCATTAGGTACATCCAACTAAGTAACTGTACGCAAAAATTATTGCTGGGAAACGACTTTTTTTTGGGGTGAAAGTCACGTTTTATGGTAGTACTCAATGTAACGCACTCAAAACATTGTGCTGATGGATGGATTGAATTATACGGGGATCGTGGAGGTGTATCTCCAAAAATCTTATATTAAAAACATGTATTTCAAGAAAAACTTGTGTGAAAGTTGGAACTTTGACCCCCAATATCTCCGTAACTAGAAGGTTCCCAGGTAAGGTCTAGAACAAAAAAGTAATCGCAATGATGGGGAGAGCAAGTGCATTTCGGCTTCGTTAAGGGTCTTGTTACACCCTTTATAACGCCTAAGATCCTTAAATGATGAGACAGAATCCACCGCTCACAAATCCAGATTTCTTGGCTTGTACTGAGAAATACCTGATGGAGAAACGTAATGTATTATCACTTCGTTCGAAATCGAACCCAGGACTCAGTAGCCGCGCTTGCAACAACTAGACTAATGTGGCAGACTAATGAATATCTCATTGGTGTTTTAAAACGCGGAGTTACATTGAAAAAAAAAAACAAAATTTCGATGGGAAGGTTAAGCCACTTTTGTCATAAGCCCTTTTATCAGCCCGCGGGCCTGTGGATGGTGAGTAATGGGCTAGCTCGCCGTCCGCCCGTCTTATGACGAAAGGCCCTGTCGACGGCGTGTTCGTGTTTCACGCGCGCCTCAAAGAGATGTCAGCAAACGGGACCCAGTCCGAAAGGGCCGATGCCTGCCAGTGCGGGCTACTGTTCGAAAGAGATATCGCGGCCCTGGAACACAAAGGGCAAAAGTTGGAACATGGATGGGTTTTAGTCAGTAGAACTCTGACACTCCCTTCCGCTCCGCACAGAGGAGAGGGTTCAATTGATGATTTTCCACACGAAAAAAAAAAAAAAAATTCTTTGTGCACAAAAAAGGTATTTAAATAAGTATACTAACGACAGATAGAATAAAAAATGGTAATCTACTTACAAGAGCAATTTGGTTGCTTTTAATATCAGTCAAACTTGGTAATTATGTAATTTTGCTTTGAGGTGTCAATGAAATCACATGTGAAGGTGCTCGCGGCTAAATAAATTACGCGCCGGGGCGATTATTGTCTCTTGACTTGCCAAGTTCGATCTGTGGATGGGACACCATCATTACATACCGAGTTTCCTCCATGCCTTGGAAAGCATGTTAAGATCTTTTTCGAGTCAGTGAGAGTTCAGTAGAGTCAGTGGCTCGAAAGTCTGCATAGGTACCGTATAACCAAGTACTAACAGGGTTGTGGAGGTCAGATAGGCAGTCGCTCCATGTAAAGTACTGGTATTCAGCTGCATCCGGTTAGACTGGAAGCTGACCTCAACATAGTTGGGAAAAGGCTAGGCAGATGATGATCACATTAGGTATCGCATTATTTTTCTATGACATTTCTTCTGATAACTTTTCTATATTATCTTAGATCTCTTTATTAACAATCACACCTAATAACTCCCTTACATCATCGTCAATAAACGTAGCTACATTATTTACTTACACTCATATACACTCTCTCTGCCTCTAATGGTGGCAAATGATCAATATCTTTCAGTTCTATCAAAGCTAAATATCTATTTACCGGGCCTAAAGAAAATGTGAGACGTTAGGGATACTTTCACACCGTTGTGTAATTTTGTTGATTAATTTCGTATCTTTTGTGAGCAGTTTTCATGGCCAGTACAGCATAGCATTTACTAAATTTGCTAGATTGGGCTTCCAGTTTAACCAGATGCAGGTACCAGTATTTTACATAGAGCGGCTGCGTATCTGACTTCCACAACCTATTTAAGACACGATAACTGACAAGTGCTTGCACTGACTGGACAGGTCCACTCAAATCTGTGTGGTTCTTTCTCCAAGAGACCATCTCAGACACTAATCTGCATAGTCCTCATGTGAGTTAACCAAGACTATGTCTGGACTTTAAAAGAGACTATGACCTCTGAGTTTGTTTCGGCTGTTTCTTCTCAGAGTAGTGAGGTAGAAACACCGGCCCCATCTAATTTAAAAAAAAGAGACGTGTAAAAGTGTTTTTAAAAACCTATTTGCAAAATAAACATCATTTATCAAGGTTTTTTTTTTTTTTGGGACTTCTCGCAGCGCAACAACTCTCGGAGGTTAATGCTGTGAAGTAGGTATGCGATACCCGCCTAATATACTGGTAAAACTTACTAAAATCATCAAAAATTGAAACATAACTCTAGCTTCAGAAGCTTAATTTTACATTGTTAACAATACACTTCATGGTATCCCCAATAAAATGAAACATAAGCATAAATGGTGAGATTTCCCCGAAATTTCGCCATTTATTACACCCCATCAAATCATACAGGCGTTATGTTATGGAATTTTGTCAACAATACATAATCCAAGCGATTGCAACAATTAGCAAGACTGTCGAGTGTTGCTGTCTATAATTGAAGAGTACCATTGTATAGATATACAATCAATTATTGAAGTCGATTATTCGGTTCGGAATTACCTTGTGCGTGTTGGCAGCGTACGTAAGATCAGATGTATAATGTATATTGGTGGATGAGGCAAATGGAGTATCTAAGGATCGTATCAGGTGGTGTACTGTTCTGACCTTAACACTGTACTTAACAGGTTTCGATCCGGCTCGAAGGACCAAAAACTGTTAAGTATTAAGGTCAGAACAGAATGCCACCGGTCTCGAAATAAGTTCACTGTATAATTTGCTGGTACAAAACTTAATCTATTGACAAGAAAAACCTACATATGTACAAAGCGCGAGTGCGCGGCGCCAGCCGAAGCCCGCGCCTCTCGCTCCGCGCACCACACCGCCTGTCTCAGCGCTTCACACGCGCTGCCTGCAGCTCTCGAGGGTGTCGAGGTTCGATTCTCAACCCACATGGGAGAAAGACGTGAGTTTATGTACGGAACTTAATATTAGTCTTGTTAACCCGTTCAATTTCAAAAACTACAAATCGACTAGGCTGATGACCTATTGTGTCTACTTCGGACATTGGACCTGTTGACAATTTTGCTTACACCTTATACATTTCGCATGGGTCTAGGCTAGGGGTAGCCTAAATTGGGGAATTGGCCAGATTATTTCTACAACAGCAGCCCAGTCTGGGCCCGTAATCGGATAAGAAATTTCTAGATCGCCCACTGCAGTAAAATTTCAGGCCGAAAAAATGAAGTAAAGTCCCTTTGCAAGGTTGCAGGGATCCGCTGGATGCGAGTTGCACGAGACCGGTCAATGTGGCAACACTTGAGGGAGGCCTATGTCCAGCAGTGGACTTCTTTCGGCTGAAATGATGATGATCATGATGCACAATAAAAAAAGGAATTGACATACCATACCAAAAATGATTAATGATAAAATCTTCGGTGTGAGAGCAATCCCAGGCCGTAATATACGCAAGCAAAGATTTCAGATAGCAGACAACACAGGCCCATTTTTCTCGCATCCACCCGAAGGAGCGACCACCCATCTTTCTCCTATATTTATTGGAGCAACCTTTCTTTCTGCGACTTGATTTAGGCCCTTCCCCGTTATCTTAATTGGGAAAGTTCCCCAGAGATACTGTGATTCTTCTGTAATCTGTTTTCGCACGCAGTTTTTTGTAGTGAATTGAAAATGTAACAGAAAGATAAAAATAAATTAATGTAAAGACAATCCTAATGCCCGCTGCATTAGGATAATAATAATGGGCCTAACTCATGTGTCTGAAGGCGTGGGTTCACATTCAGGCACCTCCTTACAGTGTTCCTTCATCACGACTGCCCCCAAAAACGGTGAAGGAAAACATTGTGAAAAATATAACAAAACTTTGAAGACTGTTGTCTTCATATTTTTTTTTACTCAGGCCACTCTATCTAGTAAATTCTTCTGTATAGTGGGTGCGTTTACAAAACACATATTCCAACAGCCAGACCCAGAACAACTATCTGAAGGCCATACAAATAAAGAGTGTAACAAGACTCTTAACGAAGCCAAAAGGCACTTGTTTTCCCCGGATCCTTTTTTTTTTGTTCTAGACCATACCTGGAAACCTTTTCGGTGATATTTGGGGGCCAAAGTTTCAAGTTTTTCACAAGTTTTTTTATTTTTTATTACAAGATTTTATTGTAAGATTTTTACTTTAAACACCTCCACGACCCCCATACTATTCAATCCACCCACCACAATGTTTTGAAAGCGAAACATTCAGTCCTACCGTAAAATGTGATTTTTCGCCCCAAACAAAAAAGTCGCTTCCCAGCAATAATTTTTGCTTAAAGTAACCTAGTTTGATGTACATAATGCTGGTTGACTGGCTTCGTGAAGGATCCTGTTACACCCTGTATTTGTTCCGCTTCGGCCGTCAAGGAAACCGGGGTTTCGTAACTGGTTTCCATGAAGGCTTTTTTTATACGTCTACGTATCTGGTTTACATGAAAGCTTTATTTATACTACTACGTAACTGGTTTCGAAGGAGTAATTATCCAATGTCCCTTAAGCCACCTACGAAACTGACTACGACAGAAGAAAGCAAAAAAAAATAGTAGGTACTTTATTTTTGTCATTCTATATTTTAATACAACTGAGAGATATGAATATTGAATTGAATTGAAAATATCGAACATTTAATTTGTCCTTGACGGTCTACCAAATATACTACAATACAATACAATAGTAATTTTCTCTCAAAAAGGTACAATTTTGGAACATAGTATCTAGGTTACAGGCAGATTCAAACCTTTGTGAGAGCTGGAGTCTATACTGGGTTCGAGACCTGTATGACAGATCTCCAGGCTCACACCCTTAAAATTACGATATTAAATTGCACTTACGTACTACTACAACATTGTAAAAGCTCCAAGTAATGAATTTAAAAGAGCCTTGTTCGGAGAAATACTAAATTACGCTTAAAGGGAAATATTTTAAGTAATTCCAGCCAAATATCTATGAATTGAATCTGGAAACATGTAAGTAATTGCAAATGGATTCGAAATTGGGACAAACTTATTTAATCATTTCTTATAAAGAAATTCGTTGAATTGACAAATTAATGTAAAAGCTAGTAAGAACTTACTTTAATATTTTTTTTCTAAGAAGAAATGTTGTGTGGGTAATTTTGGGTAAGTGGGTAGTAAGAAGCTTTCATTTTTAATATTACATAATTATATTAGTTACACGAACTATATATACGTAACAAGGGTAAAGTATGTATATTAACTCTTTAAAACTAAAAACCGTCCAAGTTCGTATCGGAAGGCATTGTGAAGGGGTCCGTAGTCGGGATGAATATTTACGTATGAACAGTATTGATCTGTGTAAAACAAAGTTAATTCATATCTGAAAAACCATCTAAAGTCTGTACTTTTTCTTCTTTATCACTACATAGTATAAAACAAAGTCGAATGTTTCTTCCCTATGCACGCACGCAACGGATTTTGACGCAGTTTTTTACTAGATAGAGTGATTCAAGAGAAAGGTTAAAATGTATAACATTGCACCCGAGCGAAGCCGGGGCGGGTCGCTAGTTATTATTATAAAGAGGTAAATGTTTGTATCCTGGAGACTACTGTTTCGATTCCGATATTTATTTCTCTTTCTAGGGAAGCTACATTATCCCCGAGTGTCCTAAGCTTCAAAGGGAGTAACAAAACCCTTAACGAAGCCAAAAGGTACTTGTTTTCCCCGTTATTACGTTTTTTTTTTTGTTTTAGACCATACCCGGGAACCTTCTAGTTACGGAGATATTGGGGGTCAAAGTTCAAACTTTTTCAAGAGTTTTTTTTTTTTAATACATGTTTTTAACGTAGATTTTTACTCCACGACCCCCCTACTATTCAATTTATCCATCAGCACAACGTTTTGAGTTCGTTACATTGAGTCCTACCGTGAAATGTGACTTTTCACCTAAAAAAAAGTCGTTTCGCAGCAATAATTTTGGCGTAAAGTTAGTTTGATGTACAGAATGCTTGATTGACGGCTTCGTTAAGGGTCCTGCTACACCCTGTTTTTAAAACTGTCCCAGGAAAGCGAGGCCGCGAGTTAAAGACCGCGAGCTCAAGTCCGAAAAGCTAGTCTTAAATAACCCTACAAATGGAACAACATTATCTTTTTAATTAAGGAGTCCAACGATACCCAGTCCTATGTCCATTGTTTTTTTCCATCTCCTGGTTTCATGTCATATTACAATTTTAATCCGAATAAAGACCCATAATTAATCCCGTAAAGAAAAACAAACCCAAAGGCCAACCAACACATAAGCATTAAAGCTCATAATAACTGAAACACATGAGATTATTTGCGAACAAGATTAATCCTTGCATGGGCATCATTTCAGTTTTGCACCACAGAATAAACAGGTACAGAAGGTCGGCTCCTTAGAACATCTACTCGTACATAACTTTTTCCCAACTATGCTGAGGTCGGTTTCCAATCTAACCGGATGCAGCTGTATACCAGTATTTTAGATGAAGCGACTGCCTATCTGACCTCCACAACCCAATTAGTACTGGGTAATACGATACCCCTTGGTAAGTCTAGTTGTCAGACTTTTTGGGCCACTGACTACCTGTAACGACTGTCAAAGATTTACAAATGACAGCCGGGACCAACAGCTTAAAGTACTTTCTGAGGCATGGAGGAAACTCGGTATGTAATGGGTGATCCACCGACCATCCTAGGCAAGCACGGCTTAAGCTAAAGATCGAGCGGACCGGCTGTTATTATTTAGCCTCGAGCTCCTCGCTAGAAGGTCGGCTTCATACAAAGTCCAAAAAAACACGCACACATACACACGCTTCACATACAGCGAGCGCAAGCGCACTTACTGTTAGAGCATTGCTATGCGACTCGAGGCAAGCGGTACGCACGCGTGCAGTTACCATCCCGTGAGTACCGTCGCGCACAGTCGTAACACGCTTGTCACTTGTCACACAACAGGAAAGTTGGTCTTAGCTGTCAATCACAGCTATTTGACAATCGTTGCGAGTAGTCTCACGCTCGTCCTACAGAAGAAGTAACATATTGTTTTGTAACTGGGTTGTTGGGTCACATAGGCACTCTAAATAAAATACTAACAAGCATCTGCTTTTCATTTGACTCGAGTCTAACTCCAACATTCAGAAAGGTCAGATGCGTAGTACCCGCAACCGGCATGCGTGTATAACCCAGATATAATCAGCTGAACTTGTGTTAAGAAGCGTAGGTAGCGGAGGGAGTTCTATGGTTTCTACCGATAGCCATGAAAAAAGACTCTATATAATGTATTTAGGGGTATGAGGGTGTAACTTTCTCATCCATGATTGAAAAGGGACGATCCTCCGACCAGACTGTTGGCGGTATTTTTTATAAAGATTGCGCGATACAGGATTTTAGTTCTTAATTTGTGACATCGATATCGCAAAAGTTTTTTTTGTTAATTTGACTATGTTCGCAACATGTATGTATGTTTGTTTGACCCCAACATATTTGGGAAAAGGTTAGGCTTACGAAGTATGAACCAGACCTTCTGTACCCAACCATATGGTGTCCACACCCCGGATGTCCGCTTCAATCTGTTAATCTGATATGCCCGCATCGAGGCTGACTTAATCATTCGGCCGGTCGCTAATTACATTATTAAATTATTAAATGTCGCTTTATTAGCTGACCTACTAATTTAATAAAGTGTTGGAGGATTTGGGGATGTTGTGTTTCGTGGTCAGAAATGTTTAGTCGACTGATCCATATGTACTTGATTGTTATACAACGTGTAACAGAAAGGGTATAGTCATATGGAAGACTGTGGTACGGACCATCAAACTGAACAACTTTCGCTATGGGGCCACCATCGTAATCACAAAAAAAAAATCAACTGCACCATACAAAATTTCAATACCTACTCGACCCAAATGTATGGGACAGCTGATTATTTTTTTATGATTACGATGGTGGTCCCATAGAGAAAGTTGTTCAGTTTGTCGGTCCGTACCACAGTCTTCCATATGACTATACCCTTTCTGTTACACGTTGTATAAGGATTGGTTGCAGAAGGATTCGTCGAATTCGTTTGAGAGAGTTGACTTTATGAAATCATATATTGCGTACATATATCCACCTTTTCAAATTCCATAACCTTTCGTATGTCGAATATATAGACACAATTAAAAACCTATTGTGTCTTGCGTAGATCTACGTTCCGGCAGACGAAGGGATATCGTAATTATTTATTTATGATACATGATGCTAGACATAGCTTTGGTCAATTAAACTGTCGCATTTCGGCCGCTTCGCGAGCAACCTAGAGAATTGACGAGCAGTGGTGGTTTTCGTGTTGAAGATCAGGAGTTGGGACCCAAATAGAAACTTCTTGTGTAGTTTATGAAATCTATTTTATAGCCACTGCTCTAAGCAATAACCACCGCATTGAGTCCGCCTCTGTACTGTGTGTTTAAAGTTTTAAGGTGTAAGCGCCAATTCTAATTTTCTTGCGTTTTTTGCAAGTCAGTGTCAGGCTGTATGTCGGATAAAATATGATTTGCGACAGTAACACGTATTGTATTTACATAATTATAATTGATAATATTGATGATTTGAATCATTATAACTCTGTAAAGCCATATTTGTTATGGTCATGAATCATATTTTAATCAATAAATACAACCTGACACTGACATACAAAATCTGAACATATCATTTTATCGTGTTGACTCAGGACCTTGATTTTTATACACCTAATAGGGGGGACTATAGACTTCAGTATCTGGTATTTTCAACTTGCTAGGTCCACCCGTTCTTGTGAAAATTGGTGGTGACACACGGACAGACGGACAAGAGAGTAGATCACTCTCTTGTAAGGGTCCCGTTTTTACCCTTTGTGTACGGAACCCTAAAAACAAATTTAATTTCGCGACCTACCCAGGCGCTTCCCCTTAAATAATTGAGACTATGAAGGAACACCTCGTGCGGAAACCACCATATCCAAGACATGTTACACATCCGCCAACCCGTACTGGGGATTCATGATGGATTACAGCCAGCTCCCTCTTAAAGAGAGGAATCTAATTCTGATACCCAACTTACATAGTACAGTTGCCATCACATAATATCGTAGCGGGCGAGGTACGCAAATATTTCGGAGCAGCATTACTTTTCAATAAATTCGGAACATATTATAACAGCACAGAACTTCAAAGGTATTCTACGCAGTCAGGATGATCAAGAATATCGGAACATTATGGAAAATACACCTTAAGTCTGTATCACACCGTTTAAATTCCTTACTATATTTTTAGTTGTCAAAAATGATTATGTGAATGTGATTTTGTGTGTTTTTTGTCAACTATTGTGGATTATAAGAAATAAATCTAAATAAATAAAATAAATAAATAATAAAAATAAATTAATATAACCTATATTAGTTATGTGTTCCGAATTTATTGAAAAGTCGCTGCTCTTATATTAATGACAAATTTCATGTTCTGATGTTAATGACCACATCTAGTGTAACGAATTTAATGAAAAGTAATGCTGCCCCGAAATATTTGAGTACCTCGACCGCTACGATATATCTGATGGCGACTGTACAAGAGGGCAATCATACAAATGTGGACTAAAGAGTGAAAGCTACTGATGATGGTTTCTAGGTTCTACTGTAATATTTTTCCATTGTTCTTCTCTGCCTCATTGGTCTAGTGGACACACTCGCGACTACTGAGCATGAGGTCCTGGGTTCTACTCCCGGGTCGGGCAAATTGTTGTTGGATTTTCCATCAAGAATTTCTCAGTAGCAGCCACGAAGTCTGAATTTGTGCCCGGTTGATGGCAATAGGGCGACCCCCTTTACATAAAACTTAAATATAACTGGCGGAATGAGGGTGTCACTGCCTCACCCTTCGGGGATTACATTCGTCATGTTATGTGTAGGTATGTTAAAAATTCCCAAACGAAATGAATATTGATGTTTATTAACTTTGCACTCGTGTTCATAAAGTTTTGATTAATTAATGGAATCCAGTTTGTGTTAGTGTTTTTTTTTATTCAATATGAATTTATGAAAGGTCACTATTATTTGTAGCAGTGAATAATATTCTGATGAAATCAATGTATTACCTACTGAACAGTGAAAAAAAAACAGTGTACTTCTCATTAACAGTCACTTGTGTGTATTTGAGTTTAAATGTTTAATAACGTCCCCACGAATCAGGATACATTCATAATGTCTGTGCTATGTATTTTTTTTATTAAAATAATATTATATTTTTAACTTTTTGCATTGTCATCAGTGTATATTTTGAACAGACTTCCAAAAGGAGGAGGTTATCAATTCGTCATTTTTTTTTATTAATCCCGAAAATGACATCACTCTAGTCGTTAAAAAATAAAACAACAATAAATGCTGTTGGTGAGTGTACTTAAATTTTCATTATTATAAAATACTTAAAAACTATACTACTTTAACACTATTAAACTAAATAATATCACATATCATCAACAACGTCTAACAAATCAGAAACATTTTTTCAAAATGTTCAACTCTACTTTTTTGGTCGATTCGTTTTTAACCAATCACAGACTTAAATAATAATCTCCTGATGTAAGTAATAATATAGCTGTACAAAGATCTATTGGCGCGAGGCTAAAATCCGAACTAACATCGCCATTTTGTTTTGCAATACACTTCACAATGTTCTCGAACAGCGACTCTTTGTCAACTGTCATTGAAGCGCCTAAAGATCTTTGTGCAATCCGTTCACATTTTTTTTAAGCTCAGACAGCAGCTGCCCAAAATCAAACTTATTGCAATCAAAATAAAGATTACTGTAGTTTTGACAGACTTGTCAGTGGTCACAAACTGACAGCAACCTTTTCTTCATGATAACAAAGATCATTTTGATTTTGACAGCGATGCAAGTACAGCGAAAAACTAACCATAAAAGGATATACGATATCACTGTATTTGCGATGAAGCAGACGATTATAATGATGAAACATAAGTAAGTACTATTCAATATACAGAAACAGCTTATAGTAAAGATAACACAGACGATTTTACATTGAAAGGAACACCTAATTTTATACAGGAAAGTTTTGTATTGGCAACGTATAAAATCGAAGCAGTGTGGTTATAACTCTAGAAGAACCTAAATAAAATTCGTTGAAAAATACCATCTTTTGAATGCCGAGTAGAATAATATTTTGCCCTATTGATTTCCTGTAACATATTTCGAATAAGTATAGGACCTTCAAATTACTTCTTAATAGTTTTGAACAAGGCAAGACAGAAACGACGGCATAGAAAATGTAGCTAATCCACTAAATACTATTATTGCCGCTAAACTATAAACCTCACGGTTAGCAATATTAAAAAAAAACACATTAAAGCCACTGAATTTACTTCTTTACAACATTCGTAATTAATATTAACCATAAACAGCTATTTTGTTTTCGTGTCAAAGAAAATCTTTTACAAACTAACACTTTATAAGAATAATAAATAAAAATTCAAGTAAGTACAAATTACAACATACAATATTCTTAGGAAATTGTAGTTGGACTACGAACATCAACAATGTAGGATAAAAATTCTAAAAGACAAACTATGATTTTAAATTCAACGCTAGCATTAGTATACTACATACAATTACCAATCCTGAGGCGTACACGGCAGAACTTGCCGATTTAGTGTTGTTTACAAAGACTACAGGCCACCAATGTGATATATTAATAACATCGCCTTCATTTCTTGCTTTTTCTGTTGTCGCATGTTCTAACATGTTGTCAGGCAAATAGCTGCCACATGACGGAAAATCTCTTGGTACTGGGGCCATATCTTTGTGTTCACCGACTTTGAAAACCAAAGCCATACCAATTTCAACATGGAATTCAATGTGACAATGGAAGAGCCAGTATCCAGGGTTGTCTGCTTTGAATCTGATGACTGTATACCCACCATCAGGAACAGTTACTGTATCCTTAATAGGAGCGTTCTTTAAATTCCTTTTCAGCAGACCTGCTTTGTCATATGCCTTGATTTCCTCTATTGTGGTATCCTTAGCAAGTCTTCTGAGACCGACTACTCTGAAACTATGACCGTGTAGATGGAAAGGATGATTAGCATCAAAGGTGACTCCTTCATCAACAATGATCACTTCTACGACAGAGTTGAGTTTGACTGCGAGAACGTGGGAGCATTCGCAGTAACCTTCGGCGCAGGATTCATCGATGCTCGAAGCGTTGCAGAAGTTGTCCATTGAAGGTCTTGCGGTGAGGAGAGGGCTTGAAGGTAGCTTCATACTGATATGGTTCAGCTGAGGTGTGTACAGACGATTTTTCTTGTTAGGGACTGTGAAAGAAAAACATTAATGTTATAAAAACTGAAAACAATTTTTATCATAACTTGGATCCGCTGCAGAAAAGAAACAACCTTTTCGTAACTAGAAAATGTAATTACATGTTCATTATCTATCTACTTTCAAATTCCTTTTGGTTTTTTTCACTCTACAAATCATACATAAAAAAACTTTAAAAAAAGTCTAGCCAATCATTTTGTCCTTGATATTACCTACTCAATCAAAACCAAAGACATCCAAAACAAAATTATAAATTAAATCAATTTTCGTTTCTCCATTCGTGCAAAAAATAACGTCATCAACCTCGGACGACGTGAAATTAACGCTTTAATTAGAAACACCTATTTATTTGATGAATGGCAAAATTACTAGAGAATCATTATTCCTATAATTGGGACTTTCTCATTTCATAATTACATCAATCCTGTCTTTTAGGTTTCGTTAAAGTTCATTTTAATTGAAGCAGTAATTACAAGTTTTTAGCCGGTCTGTGTTAGGTTTTTATTTAGTATATTTATTCTACTATCGATCTTATGGACTAAGAGGCTAATACATCAAGTTGTTAAGCACCTTCCAACATGATTGATTCTATTTTAAGTATCTCTCGATACGGCTGCAGAAAAGTTTGCTTGGATTATTTTTCAAAAGTTATTTCAATACTGCTGCCAGATAAAAAAATGATATAAACACGAACCCGGAGTGGGTTTCCGTTAAAAGTGAAAAATTAGAAGAATTGTATCATCATGTAATTATCTTATGAGTAAATTTAAGGCATAACATGATTATATTCCACGAATTTCATCCACTTCAGTTCTGTTCTTTATGATTAATACATTAATAAACTATTTCTCAAACCTTCACATCAGAAGTAGGAAAGATTTTTTTTATGGGACAGAAGTAGTAAAATTTTTAATAAATAAACTCACCCTGGTAATACCCGTAGTAAGGCGACCTATGGAAGTGCGAGTTGTTCTTAGCGTAGAAATCATACGCTATATAGAACTGGTAGTCAGCTACTTCCTTCAGGCTATCGTCGTGACCCTCAAGTGACCTCATCTCAGCTACGCTTATAGTTTCTTCATCTTCCTCTCCCTTGTTCAGTGCGTTGAGTTGCTGTGGAAGAATGATTGGATAATTTAGATAAATTAATTATTGATTTGTGATTATACTGATTACATAAGTAGTTACTTCATATAAAATACTGCTATTCAGCTGCACCCAAATGAATTGGAAGCAGACCCCAAATATTTGAAAAAAGGCAGATGATGACTAAACTAGGATCTTTGCTGATGCTCTTAAGTCGCGGATGACTAATGCAATTCAGAATTTTGATGTTGTTCCTTCATTTGTCTCATAGATGGCGCTGTAGTACTTTTTTTGTACTATTTTGCTATAGTGCTTTTCGTAGTGTCGCTACAGAACTATCTAAGAATATCCAATGTTCGGTCATTGGTTTATTATAAACCGACTGTTAAGTAAGTCGTGAAACTAAGTCCAATCTTAAAATTCACTTGAACATTAGAAAGCGTTATCAAAGCCTCATATAATATTATCCTATCCATGACATAATACCCAATAAGCAGCTTATCTTCAACTGATTTAGACGAGGAAGTGGTTGAAAACGATATGCTTTAGTTTAATAGGTAATACAGCAGTGCTTAAGCGGTATAAGAAGTTATAATGTTAAACGATTTAGTCACTTCAAATCTCTTATCGGAAACAGTTTTTATCTTAACGTAGACAAAACTACGAAAAAATTGTGCCCGGAACGTCATTACTTCTTTCGAGTATCAAGCACCATCTTAGCCATCATTAGAAGTCTCTTTGATAATTTCAGGTAGAAATCAATGAATCTGCCTAGCCTTTTCTCAATAGGTCGGCTTCCAGTCTAACCGGATGTAGCTGAATACCAATATTGGACATGGAGCGACCTTGCCTATGTGACTTCCACAACCAAGTTAGCCCTGGGCAATACGATTACAATACCCTTGGGTAAGACTGCTTGTCAGACTTTCGGGCCACTGACTGCCTGTCACTACTAAACGAACTTTAGGTGGAAATGTATGTTCGAAAATTTGAATTGCCTAATAATGTCGTACTAACATAGCTCCTAAGTACTCGCTACTAACCCATATGGACCCTTGTTCGAAATAAAGTTTTTTGATTTTGATTTGATTGACGACCCGAATGGCGCAGCGGTAGTGAGGCTGCCTTTCGTTCTTAGGGTCCCGGGTTCGAGTCCCGGTAGGAGCAAATGTTTGTGTGATGAGCATGGACATTTGTTTCCGAGTCATGGATGTTTATATGTATAATAAGTATGTATTTACAAACAAAAAAGTATCTATTTAGTATTATCAACTATCTGGTGTCCACGACACAAGCCTCGTAGCTTAGTGTGGCGCCTAGATGGCGCTGTGTGTAATGTCCAGCGATATTTATTATTTATATTTATTTATTATTTGATAATAATCAGGAATATCTTATGATAAAATAAATACTAAAACTAAGCAACCACATTAAAAAAATGTATGATTATCTTGTAAAATTAAGAAATTCTGCTGCCTTGTTTTTAGGGTGCCGTATCCAAGAGTTAAAATGGAATCCTATTACTAAGACTCCTCTGTCGGTCTGTCAGGCTGTCTGTGACTGTCACCAGGCTATAACTCATAAACCGTGATAGCTAGACAGACGAAATTTTCACAGATGATGTACTTCTGTTGCTGCCATATTAACAAATACTAAAAACAGAATAAAATAAATATTTATGGGGGGCTTCCATACAACAAACGTGTTTTTTTTAGATAATGCTACGGAACCCTTCGTGCGCGAGTCTCGAGTTTTTATAAGACGCTTTGTTTTCTGCCATTTGGGAATCAGTGCTGTCTGAGTAATTTAAAGTTACCCCCCCCCCCCCAACAGCCGTATCTGTAGTCAAGTTTTAGTTACTCGAGTTTTAGTAATTCCTTAAACAAGCATTTTTACGCAACATAAAAGAATTTAAATGTAGTAAGAACCGTCAAAGAAAGCAAAGCTAAGAATTCTAACTTTTCGCAGTTCTACCTTTAAGCAATTACTAAACTACAGAATAAAAATAATTACTTTTTATATACCCAGAGGGGAGCATTCAATCACTCTACCATGCGAAGCCTGACCCCAAAAATAATGAATAAATATAATAATCTTTACCAAAAAAAAAATCACTTTCATAAAACTTTGTATCAATAGTTCTCAATCCCATTAACCGCCAATCGATCTCCAGACCTCATTCTAAGATAGTAACTGCAGAATATTTTACTTGGAGCCAGTACATTATTCTAATCGCTGCATGCAAAGCCTCAGCTGATAGCATCTGGCATTCCGCCAGCTCACTAGCAGGTCGTTATGCCAAAGGGATAATTTTACCGCTTCTGCAAGCGATTTGATTTTGTGACTTGCCTAATATGCTCGTTCTGCCGATAAGGCTTACCTTATATAGTTTTTTCCTACATTACACTGCGGTAGTTCTTGCGACAGTCTGCTGAGGAATTGATTGTGAGATCGGGTGTTACTTGGTAGGTGAATTTTTGCGGAACTAGGTCAGTGATTTTCTTGGGAACTTAAAGTTGTTATAAGCGAAGGAGTGGAGTTGAAAGAACATAGATAAAATAGACAGAAACATGAACTTGTAAGAACCTAACAAAAATAGTGAAGAGTTTGATGTGTCTCTTTTTCAAAGCTAAATTCGGAAAAAACTGAGTTTTCTCCGTGCCTCGGAAAGCACGTGAAGCCGTTGGTCCCGGCTGTCATTTGTAGATCTTTGACAGTCGGTACAGCTACCCCCATGTCCCGGCCCCGGCCCGAAAGTCTGACGACCAGTCTTACCAAGAGGAATAGTACTAACAGGGTTGTGGAGATCAGATAGATAGTCGCTCCATGTAAAATAATTGTATTCAGCTCCATGCGCCTAGACTGGAAGCCAACCCTAACATAGGAAAAGCCTAGGCAGATGATGACCTTCATATTAATACTGGAACAATTTTTTAGAGCCCTTTGTCTATTCTTTTGCAAGTTGTTGCTTTTGTTGTTTCATTATTAAAAAAAACACTACTAATGCCTGGTCTAATAATATTTATCTGTATAGCAACAAGCGTGTCATACACGACGACGATGACGACGACGACGACGACGTGTCGTAATCTTTTGTCCTAACAAAAAGATTACGACACGTCGTCTCTACAGCTATTCTCTGAAAATCTGATGCTTCAGCAAACCGTTGCGGTTGACAGACGGTATTCGTGCCGTGCAAACGTGAAATCCGGCCGGAATTTCAAAATATCATGGATATGCACACGGTACTAATGAGCACACTGGCGTCTCGGTTAAAACGAGGCTTTGCTGGCATGAGGATATGGTCTTTAATTTAAATGATATTAGTTATGGAACAGTGTGTGGTGTGATTTCAACTGGAACACAATATGCTGAATAGGATGTCGTGGCATAGACTTTTACCATGGGCATACATGACGCCGTTTTCCCGTGGGGATAAGCAGAATCCACAACACTGCTACGATCCTTAGATACTCCTTTTGCCTCGTCCAAGTTCATAAATCTGGTCATACACGCACGCCAGTTGCGGGTACTAAGTTGCGAGTACTAAGCACCTGACCTTTCAGAAGAACCAATAAGGTTAGTATATGTCCTTCTCGGGCGTCTTCCGGTGTTGCCAATCACTCACATTTTTGTTACTACCTTTTGTACCATGGACTCAAAATTTGTTCCAAATGTTGAAACTTTTCATCGGTTTAAAAAAAAACTGCTGTCCTTTACAAAAGTGCAATACTTTCAAGATCGATTTCAGTGACAGCTGATTTTATTTATCAAACAATGGAAAATCTCACCACAAGGCTGTTGATGTTTAGCTAGTATCATAATTACTTTTGTTCTTCTTTTTCTCTCGTAAACCTAACTGAAATAAATATCTAGGTCATGTCGATTTCTAAAGATAATCAAGACTCCTAGCTCCTCAGAGAGTGCCAGACGTACTTAAGTATTTCCACTTGAGGAGGCTCGTCTATTGCTCTTCTATTTCGTTCCGCATTTTGTTTAATAATGTTATGGATTTGAAATTAGTAATCTCGCATGATATGATAAATTGTTAGTTAAATTCGATCTGATTAAAGTGGCCGGAAGAAATTGAATAGCCATGACACAAAAACGCCGAAAGCGGAGAGATTTGGAAGAGACCTAAATTCCTGATGTAAAAACTCAATAACACTTTGACCGACCTGGGAATCGAACCCAGGACCTCATGCACAGCAGCCGCGATTGCGACCACTAGACTAACAAGGCACCCTTTTAAAGTTCAGACATAATCTTGGTCAAGTCATATAAAAACTATGATTAGATTAGTTTCTGAGATGATCTTTTAAGGAGAGTACCACACTGATTTGCAAGTACGATAAGTATCCTAACTGTTCCTAATTTCAAACTCAAACTCAAATCATTTATTTCAATTAGACCTTAGCAGGCACTTTTGAACGTCAGAGGTATAATAACTTGTAAAAGTACTGTAGTTGCCCATTCCAAAGCGTAGATCTCTATGGAGAAGAATGGGCAAGAAACTCCATGGACACTCTTTTCAATCAAAATATTGTTACAAGATCTTGGTTACATCATTCATGTTGAGATTACACATATATGTGAGAACGATGTAGAAAGACGTGCACATTAAGAGCGTCCAGAGTAAAAGATTATAACTATCAACAATTTAAAAACAAAGTAGTTAAAATAAACCGTGGCCGCTAAGAGATGACCAGTCCCAACTGACAGCGCCCGTTCACGAACATTTAAATTGACTATTTTATTACTAGAAAGAACAGAGCCGAACCAGCTACAATTCCGTTTTTTTTTTTTTAAATAACCGGCCGCTTACTTTTGCATTCATCATATTCATATTCCTGCCATTGTCCCACGATACTTTGGTACTTTGTTAACATGGTTTTTTCTTTCATTCTCCCCTGTCAACCGTCACACTATCACTTACACCTTTTTCCTTCATATCATTCCTCACACAATCCATCCATCATTTCCTTGGTCTTCCTCTCTCTTTCCATCCATTAAACTCTTACTTTGACATTGGTGTCGTCAAATTCCATTTGTATTTACGTCTGTTCTTGCATTCTATCGAGATGTATAGACTTAAATTACCGAAAAGTATAACCAGATTCAATCGTCTTCTTCTTTATCGTGTGGTTAGTGCCTAACCTGGTGTCAGAGTTTGTATGCCGCCCATGGGCCTCTGACTTGGCTTTACATGCCGTCTAGAAATATTTCTCATAGATGCTGGTTTCTTCACGATGTTTTCCTGCACCGAAGAAAGTACAAGTACCAGCAGGGTTATTGCGTATCTCTGTTGACAATCCATAGTTACGAGTTTTTATATACAATGACAGTTCTGCACGGGTAGCGTCAGTTGAAACCAACACGAACGGTCATTGTATATCAAAACTCATAGCTATGAACTGTCAACAAAGATACGCAATAGCCCTGCAGATACAGTCATATCAGACTACGTTTTGAAAACCCTACTGTTATACGTTAGAGGAAGTTAGGGAATATCTAAAATTTGAATGCTGAAATCGCAAGATGGACGGAATATTCGTCTTACAATCGATATCAGATTCCATTTTGATCTACATTCTATTTATGTAAGGCTTTGGGCCTCTAAACTAGTGGTACTGACAATAACAAAGACGTTAAGAGACACTACATAGTATAAAACAAAGTCGCTTCCCGCTGTCTGTCCCTATGTATGCTTAGATCTCTAAGACTGCGCAACGGATTTTAATGCGTTTTTTTATACTATGTTGTCATCATTATTTTTCTGCTACAAGTATTACCCCAATTCATTTGGGGTTGGCGTAGTATATCTTCTTCGCCCATACTTCTCTGTTACTCGCCATGTCACCTGAGACCTTCTTTCTAGCCTCTAAACTAGTGGTACTGACAATAACAAAGACGTTAAGAGACACTACATATAACAAAGTCGCTTCCCGCTGTCTGTCCCTATGTATGCTTAGATCTCTAAGACTGCGCAACGGATTTTAATGCGATGTTTTATACTATGTTGTCATCATTATTTTTCTGCTACAAGTATTACCCCAATTCATTTGGTGTTGGCGTAGTATATCTTCTTCCCCCATACTTCTCTGTTACTCGCCATGTCACCTGACACCTTTTCTCTAGCCATATCATCCTTAACACAGTCCATCCCTAGTTTCTTTGGTCTAACCATACTCTTAAAGCCATTATATATACATTATTATATACATTCATACTCAAAACTTTCCTCAATACATTTTCGTAATTCCTACGTATCACATGACCGTACCAAGACAGAAGACTACCTTGAAATTTTCCTTTACCACCTAAGAAAAAAAATATTATAAACATTACTGGCGTATGATAGCAATCATATGGGCCAAATAAATTGACTACGTAAAATGAGATTTAAAAAAACCCAACGAACACTTTTCTTGAAATATTATGTTGTAACAGCTACTGTTAATATGACACTAAATAGTTTGGAACATTTTGGATGAATTAAGAAAATATCGCCATAAAGTTCAGACACCAGCACATCAAGCTATTACAACCTGTCAAATTTCTTTAATAGATTTTCAACTTTATAGCTAAAGCATTAGATTCAAGGTTGATTGGGAAAATTTGACAGTTACAGTAGTTTCGCATTACCTCCGATCCGAGTTGGATCCGTACCCGTAAAAATACTAACACGAATAGAAATCGGATGATGGAAGCCGGATCTAGTGCGTAAACTTCCATAGAATAGTTCTACGACTACTCCGGACACTATTTTCACGGGTTCAGGGGCCTTAGTCTGCTATTGCAATAGTGTCAGAATGGTCTATAATTGATTTAATAAGGCCCCTAGCCCACGGCGTATTGAAGCGTGTTCGAAACTCGTTTGACGTGCGTACAAAGGGTAATTCGTCTGCGCGGGGCCTTATTAAATCAATGATAGACCATTCTGACACTATTGCAATAGCAGACTAAGGCCCCAGATCGGACGTAGTGCGAAACCGCTCTTACGGGTACCTTGATGTGCTTGCGTCTGTACCAACCCGCTCTTCTCGGAACCCATAACTAAAAATAATACCTCTGTTCCGGAACTCCAGTTTCAAATGTCAACATGCTAAGCTTACTAACACTAGATATTGAGTATATTGTTACTAACATTATGAACTCTGTCTAAAATAAAAGTTATTTGATCTGAATTAACCACTAAGTTTTATTGTAACCATATAATAGGCAGGAGGACAGATGGGCAGTCACTCCATGTAAAAATACTGGTATTCAGTTGCATCTGGTAACTCTGGAAGCTGACCCCGAACATATTTAGGAAAAGGTTAGGCAACTAATGACCTATTAACACTGGAACAGTTTTTAGAGCCCTTTGTCTATTATGTTGTAACCACATCGACACATAAAGGGTAAAACAAGACCCTTAAGGTGGATGCGCAAGGGTAGCCCGCGAAATTTAAATTTTCTTACATTTATTGCCATTTGCAGGTCAGTGTCAGGTTGTATGTTGATGAAAATATGAATCGCGCCAGTAACACGTATGGAGTTACAGAATTATAATCATTCAAATCATCAATACAGCTCTCCAAGTTCATATAATCACATTTAATAGCTATTTCATGAAAAAGTCACTTTTGAGATTATATAGATCATTTTAAACGAGTTTTTTTTTTTAATTTTAGATACACATTTTTAATGTCAGATTGTTACTTTAAACACCTCCACAACCCCCGTACTATTCAATCCATCCATCAGCACAATGTTTTGAGTGCGTTACATTGAGTCCTACCGTAAAACGTGATATTCCACCCCAAAATAAACGTTTCCCAGCAATATTTTTTGCGTAAAGTTACTTAGTTTGATGTACTTAATGCTTGGTTGACGGCTTCGTGAAGGGTTCTTTTACACCCTGTATAAATGCGAAAGTAGGTAACTCTGTCTGTTATGTCATGAGGCACACAGGTGAACGGTGAACGAGAGAAGCGGTGGTGGCCCCGACTTACGAACAGTAAGTCGTTGGTTCGAACCCAAGCAAGCGCATTACTTTGTGTAATTTATTTCATCACCACTGCTTTTGCAGTGGTGATGAAATAAATTACACAGCATAGACAGGAGGCCGTGTGATGCAGCAGTGGGAACATTATAGGCTGATTATGCTATGCACAGGTGAACCATGACATGGAACATAGGATACTTTTAATCCTGGCCGTGTGTTCGCATTTGATTCTTTCCGACATTCGCGAGAGTGAAAACGCGCGCAAAAGCAAATTTCATATTATTCAGAAGCTCTTCTGAGTTCTAATTAGTTCTTAGACCGCTAAGAGGTGACATGACAAGTTACCCCACTAAATTACAAAGTTCCTCAACAGAATCAGCTGGTTTTATTTCTTTAAAAACTTAGTATAAAAGTGGGCAAAAACTTAGGCCCTGAAAAGGGGTTAATAAATGACAAAGTCCTAAGATCTTGTTAACAGGGCACGTAATTTAGGGTCAGATCTTTTGTAATTCTATTGTAACGAAGTTTTAAAATGAGGGAATTTATTAATGTCGGATGATCCGATTAAAACGTGCCTAAAGTCTTAAGGATTAGATTCGTGTAAACGAATGTTACTGTGACAATTCTGCTGGATTGATAAGATTTTTACTTCGAATTAAATTATGCCAAAGGATACCCTGTCTGCTAAGTAAGAGAGAACAGGCATCTTCTAGACACGCTTGTTCCATCGTATAGACCACACACATCGCTTTCCATTAGATTCAAATTCAAATTTCAAATTCAAATTCATTTATTAATTTTGTGAACATAGGGTAAAATATACAGATGTTTATAACTATATGGTGATCCATACTATGTCCCGCCAGAAGGCATACAAAATGGTGTAGAGAATCAATTAATGTCAATTAACAAAATAAAAACAAAAAATAAAGTTAAAACTAAGTAGTAGATGTCACTATTTCATGTCAAACACTTAAAACGTTAATAATAAAATATGTCAATCAATTAAAAAAGACGGCACATAAGCACGTCTGCATTACAAAGTCACAATCAAAATTAATAAAATCTTATAATGATGATAGATGCAATATACAATACAAAATGTCAATAAATCTGGGGAAACGGGAACAACATTTTATAGACCTTATGTTTATATAAATACTATTTTAATTTGTCATTAAGAAATTCATTAACAGAATAGTACACCATTTCATTCAACAATTCAAAAAGCTTACGTTTAAAGTTTAAGTTTTAAAGTAAAGTTTAAAGCTTACGTTTAGACGAGGCTAGATCAAGAGCAGCCCCACCACGCACACACTTGCCTTTTCCAAACTACTTATACAGGATGTAAGGGACAGCCCTCTACAAACTGACAACCCGCATTCAGCTCCTTATTCTGAATCATATTCGACCGGAATTCTTCTCCGGATTTTTTATTTATTTTGCAGTCACTATTCCTTTATTTCAAAGTAAAATTACATTCCCTGTACGCAGCACTCCATTTATGTAAATAATACGGCTAAAATCAAAAATCCAACAATGGATGTTGAAATACTCTAACGAACGACGCGTGAAATCAGCTGTTCACTTCCTGCCTAGCTACAGAGTTCATCGAATTCGTCATCGCACTTGCCGTTCGCTACGTGCGTTTTGCCACGGTAACAATACATTGCGATAGGATATAAAACAAATCAAATTTATGGGATTCCCATAACATTCCTGAAATCATTTCTTGTACCGGTCATCAGTATGATATACTGAATTCACCCCATCAGTTTGTGGAGGGCTGTCCCTTATACCCTGTATGTTGGGGTCAGCTTTCAGCCTAACTAGATGTAGCTAAGTCCCAGTACTTTGTATTGAGTGACTGCGTATCTGACCTCCACAACCTATCAGATACAGTACTTTATATTGAGTGACTGCGTATCTGACCTCCACAACCTATCAGATACAGTACTTTATATTGAGTGACTGTGTATCTGACCTCCACAACCTATCAGATAATTACTTATCCTTATGTAAGACTGGTTATTGACTTTAGGACATCTGACTACCCATAATGC
Source organism: Eugnorisma glareosa (assembly GCA_947578425.1). Lineage (NCBI taxonomy): Eukaryota > Metazoa > Arthropoda > Insecta > Lepidoptera > Noctuidae > Eugnorisma > Eugnorisma glareosa. The sequence goes on from OX387980.1 coordinate 7,079,183, forward strand.
CTTTTAATTACCTACGAATACAAACCAACAACGCAATTAAAAAAATCTAAGCTTCTTCTTCTTCTTCTTCTTCTTCTTCCCCAAGGCCTCGAGTCGAACACCATGGGTTGTTGCTACTAACCACTAAATAACATATTTTCATAATACCATCATTCGCCATAAAGGCCTGTCCCCTCTTCAACAACCGGCCGAACCGCAAAACAGACGGCCATAAATATCACTTTATTATGCGTATCTACGATAACTATAGACGTAGAATAAGACTAAAGTATAGAAATGAAACTCGTGTGTTGATACCGATGCAAATGCATACTCGGCCGTGTTCCCACAGCTGGGACAGGGGCTTCCTTCCCCACCCAGTGCGAGATGGATGAATGCCACGACTTCGATTTTTTGGTTACTGGATAAGCCAGCTTCTTCATGATGTTTTCTTTCACCGTTTTGAGATTGTACTGGTAGTGAATTACATTAACCAAAGTAAAGTGTCTTTTTGGGTTTGTAGGTACCTACCACCACCACGTCCTAAGATACGTAACGTAAGACGAGGCCATAACCTCTAAGCCACCATAGCTCCATCTTGACTGGCTGCCAATAAGTATAGCCCAAGAATTACACATTTTGATAATGACTATAAACACATATCTTGCACCACAAGCAATGATTCAACCCTGACTGTAATGAAGATAGAAACTCTCAATACGCCCTGAAAGAGTAGGCAATTAAGCATATAAAATGCATTTGGAATCGAAGTCTCGCTTCTATAAATTTCTGATCTATGTCGAAAGGAAAGCTGTCATATCAAGATAAAGGGAAGTCTACTGTCCTTAAGTTTTTATGACGCACAAGGGTGCTATATTGTACATCGATGTATAGAAACTGTACCCAATACACTTTTATAGTGTAAAAATGCGACCTTGGGCGGTAGTTATATTGAATATGCAATGATATGGCGCTTTTTACTGAATTTATTATTTGAATATTTGTATGGGGTGATAGTTTTAGGAGGTGTTGAATGGAATTTAGCTTCAAAATAATAGTTGTGTTGTGTGTACACCTATTTTGTATGAATGATTGTGTGTAGATGGTGTTGTATGGTTCTTCTTTATCGTGCGGTTAGTGCATAACCTGGTGTCAGAGTTTTTAGTCCGCCCATGGGCCTCTGACTTAGCTTTACATGCCGTCAAAAAAAAATCTCTCAAGCATGCTATAGTTTCCTCACGATGTTTCCCTTCACCGCAGCAAGTGATAGTAATTATTCAATTCAATTCAAAATCCGAGTTGTCAGGGGTGCGTGCCTTGGGTTCGAACTCCAGACCTGTGACTTGGTAGTCTGACGGTCACACCACTAGGCCATCACCGCTATTGTTGTATGGTGAAGCTGGTATAAATTATGTGACAAGAATTTAGATTCCTACTTAGTTCCGATAAACGTACCGGATCGTTTCCTTTACCAATCGTAACTTTTTGGCTAACATTCGGATTCGGAAACCGTCGGACTGCCAAGCCATAGGTTTCAAGTTCGAACCCAAGACATGCACTTCTGGCATCTCGGATTCACGTGCGTAATGTGTAGTTTTCACTTGCTTCGATGAAGGAAAAAAATCATGTGGAAACCAGCATGCCTGAGAGATATTTCTCGACGTATGTAAAACCAGGTCAGAGGTCCAAAGGCGGCATAAAACTCTGACACCAGGTTATGCGCTAATCGCATGATAAAGAAGAAGACTCGTTCTTTGAAAAATCTATCAGAATAATCAAGAAATGTTCACTGTTATCTCTTTTAGAGTAATCGGTTCACTCGTTTAAGTTCTACGGTGCCAGAGACAGACACACACACACATAGCGGTCAAACTTAGAACACCCCTCTTTTTGCGTCGGGGGTTAAAAACTAAGTCGCTTCCCGCTCTCTGTCCCTATGTATGCTTATCTTTAAAACTACGCAACGGATTTTGATGTGTTTTTTTTTAATAGATAGAGTAATTTAAGAGGAAGGTTTATATGTATGACAATGCATAACCAGTGCAAAGCCGGGGCGGGTCCCTAGTAAATAATAAAATGGGATGGACGCTGCCTATTCATTGCACTCCTAAAATTTGTAACAGTAGAGCGAAGTTAGTATATTCTTTGCATAAACTCACCAAGCCTTCATTATGCAGCTCCTCCCATGTAGGGTCGCCGGGAGGTTCCAAATCCATCGCTCCTTCGTAGTGTAACACACCAACTTGCTTTGCCTTCGTGAATCTGTATATAAAAGAAGCTTCATCAGTACGTTTTCACAATAAGCTCTGAATCATTTCTTTCAACCGCAGTGAAACAATAAAAAGATGGACTTTTTGTATCAAAGTCGATTTACGCAAGAAGTTTCGTGAAATAATTACCATAGCTAATTCTCAAATCGTAAGCTGGAACTTCATTATTTATAGTTTTGATAAATATTGTCTTTGGATTTAAAGTAGTAAATAAAAAAAGATAGCGTGGCAGTTGACAGAGGAGAACGGTCGACAAAAAAAATAATGCAAAAAAAAACCGGTTTTCAAAAAAACAATAAAAAATTCTAAAATAACTTTACTTTCGGAAGTCAGTGACACACAACTTCTTGACATGAATCAATTTTACATTGTATCTAGAAGTTACTAAAGACCATCATTTCAACATAGGTCAAGACAAAAAAAAACAAACTACTGAACCGTTCTGATGAAATTCCTATGGGACCAATTGGAAAGTATATCCTTTTACATATACGTAAACAAGAATTTGTGTGGTATACTAAATTAAAAACCAGACTACTGAAAAATCACGCTCTAATTAAAATCGGTTTTTTTTTCGGTTTTTTTTCCTGTGTTACCTGGGCCATAGTAACGAATCGCAATCGATTGGTTATCACGCCTGTAATCTCTGAATAGTTAGACAAAGGTGTACGAGAGTACACCTACATATCGCCAGTGATGTCTAAGTCCCATATAATAGAAGGCTAGCCTTTTGCCAACAACCGTGCACAAACCCAGACTCCGTAGCTGCTACTGACAAAATCATGTTGGAAAACTAAATATACACTTCGCCCAACCCCGAAATCGAACCCAAGACCTTACGATAAATTTACTCCCTGAACATAAAGTACCTGCCTACTGAAATTTGAGGCTAAGTAAAAGGCTAAGTACTCACAATTCGTCACAATCCATCAGGCCTCTGTACCTGATCCAATAGTTGTCTATTTCATTGTTGGCCTCCAGAATGAAATCGTACCGCTCTCCCGCGTACGTTACTAGTGATGTCGCTGTAACAAAAAAAAAATTGTTTAACATACATGGTGGTACCCTTCACGAAGTCGTTAACCAGCCATTATGTACTTCAAACTACCCACCAACGCACTACTACTTTCTACTTGTCTACTAACTTGTGCTTAACTCAGTGTTTAAGTGTATAAATCATTCCTCATTAAACTCAAATACAATTAAAAAACACGACAGCGTAAAAAGAAAAAAATGCATAGAATATAGCGACTTGAACAGTCGGGACCCATTATTGGGACGATTTAAGCCGGTCTATTTAAGTTAATGGGTCCCGACTGTTAAGTCGCTATGTTCTATGCTTTTTACGCAGTCGGGTTTTTTAATTACCGTTTTTATTTTATTTATTTTTTGTTTTATTATTGAATAATTTTTATTTTGATATACCCAGTGTCACTTTCACAGTAAATACGAATCTAACGACACCTCTCAAGCTAAAATCCATCAAGCCGTTCAGGCCACAGAGCCTGCCAAACAATTATACATACATACATACATACATACATACAAACATACATACATACTCTCGAAAAACATAACCCTCCTTCTGGCGCAGTCGGGTAAAAATGAAATCTGTATATTTTCTCAATAACTCATAAAATCCGTGCGACGTAGAGGCCTTCTCTAGAATTACATTAATTTCCTGCTACGAGCCAAATCACAGCATTTCCAGAGCAACACGCTCCAAAACCATAATTTCCCCGCCATTTACAATAATGCCATCCGTTACCTCCCGTCACAGTTCCCCGCAGTAATTGGACTAGACAAAGCAGCAGCGCCACCGCAATAACCACGCTTTCCCTCTGTCCAGTTTCTGGCCCATTGGTTGCCAAATCACAACCAGTGGTCTCCTTGAGCTTAAATAATGGTCGTCTATACAAATAAATAAAAATTGAAGTATCTGTGTCTAATTTCATAATAACAGGTTTTTACTGAATGTATATGAAAGTATAATATACTTTTACGGTACTTAAACGAGTAACAAAACAATTTTTCTTGTGTGTCTGTCCGTCGATCTATCTGTCTGAAACGGCAGGACCGATTTTGACGGGACTTTACGAGGAACGAGCAGATAGCTGATATTATAAGGAGTAACTTAAGCTACTTTTAATTTAGAAAAAGTATCAGGGTTCCGTGAAAAAAAATTTAAACCTAAAGCTAGTTTAAAAAAAATACAAACTTTTTTATAAGATACCTGCAAGTTTTAAAATCGAATTGATGAAAAGTAATCGTCCCTTTTTAACCGACTTTCCTCAAAATGGGAGGAGGTTCTCAATTCGGCTGTATTTTTTTTTTTTTTTTTAAATATGTTTTGCCTTTTAACTCCGTCATTTATGAACCGATTTGAAAAAACCTTTTTTTATGTGAAAGGATATACTTCATGATTGGTCCCATAGAAATTTCATCAAAATCGGTTCAGTGATTTGGTTTTTTTTTTTTGAATATATATTTTTTTCTTCTTGGGCTATGTAGATGTCATGATGATTCCTTAACAACTGCTAGTTACAATGTAAACAAATTGTTTCATGACAATAATTTGTGTGGTGTACTACAACTAAAAAGGGTAAAATAAAAAACTTTCTGCGAAAAAAAGCCGACTTCCAAACGGACACAAAAAAAGTCTAAAATAACTTTACTTTCGGAAGTCGGTAGCAAAACGTCAATGAAACTAACAAAGTCATCGACTTAAAAAGTAAAGTTATTTTAGACGTTTTTTGTGTCTCTTTGGCAGTCGGTTTTTTTTCGCAGAAAGTTTTTCCTTTGAATCTTTTAAATTCACAATTTTTTACTATAGGGCTAGATGAAAACTAGAAGACGCCCCAGATACGAACTTTAAAGTATAATCTTTTCGCCTCGTCACTTTCATGCATCTGGTCTAAACCACGCAAGTTTCATTTTCTCATTAGAATTTTCTATTTAAAAGAAATTGTGTTTTCTTTAGCAGTTTCTACTGTTACACATACTATACTACATTTATTTTCATGAACCATAGGGCCCCGATTCCCTGCTAACAATAAAATAATCGAAGTGGTCCATAAACACCAACAAAGGTCAGGAACCGCTAGTCTAGCTATATCTGTCCAGGAACTGTCTAGCATTACAGGTGACCGCAATGCTCGGAATTAAGCAGGATTGTCCTGGGTTCCAATTGAATGCCGCGCTTATCTCAAATCTGATATAATAGGGACGGCTTTGTTGGGTCGTCTTATGTTTTGCTCGGTTTAGATGTGAGAGACGAGGGACGGATATTGTTGGATAGTATTGTTAGGTGTAATTTTATTTGTGCTTGTATTTTCGTTGCTATAGCGAGGTATTGCAAGATATAACAGCATCTTTACATGTTTACGTTTATTATGGTAATTTTATCTATGGTTATTTGGTTATTTTTCAAAGTTAAGTGGCAGTGAGCAGAGCACATTGCTCGCAGAACGGATGGCCGATGGGGCCGAAAAGTTCTGGAGTGGCGACCGCGAACCGGAAGACGTTGCGTTGGAAGGCCTCCCACTAGGTGGACCGATGACCTGGTGAAGGTTGCGGGGATCCGCTGGATGCGAGACGCACGGGACCGGTCAATGTGGCGACACTTAGGGGAGGCCTATGTCCAGCAGTGGACGTCTTTCGGCTGAAATGATGATGATGATGATTTGGAACAAGCTCGTAGACAAAGCCGCTAGTGTGCCCAATAATTATTGCAATTGACAAAACCAACGACGTTCCATGGAATCTTTCATTACCTATTTTATCCTGTAATTTTGTTACTCAATGCTCATCAACTTTGTACAAGAAATTCTTGTGCACAAGGTTTTCTTATAAATCCAGTAGTTTAGGTTGTGCGTGGCAGTGTGAGCAATCAATGAGTCAACGATTCATTCATTCAATCATCGACTGCAAAAAATTAAAGATTTTTATTAAGTAGATGGTTACATTTTGGATAGTCTACGTAATCCAAGATAAAGGGAATAGGACAATGTTAGGGTTATACAAAAATAAAACTAACTTCCATTTTGTTTTATCGTCTCAGCTGTGTTCAGTACGAGTACTAACGTAGCACTTAACTAACGGCCGTTTTCTATAACTTTCTTACGTATAACGGTTAGTTAATATGCCTTACTCCAGCAGCTATCAGTGTTTATAGAAACAAAGTTAGAAATTAATTGACCGGAATATCCTATCCACGTCACTTATCTGTCTCTCGGAGGGTTCACAGTTGATGTTTCTTTAACTGTTTATCTGAGATAGCAACGTTCCGTTAACTGTTAGTAAGTTATTGAACACGGCCGTTTACTACTGTTATTTTCTTGAAAGTGCCCCAACAGTTATTACATCGAATATTGGACTTCTGATTATTGTGTCCGAAATCCGAAAAAGGGAACAAGGGTAAAACTTGTTTTCCTTTGTGGAGTAAATACATAAAAAATTTCGATTCGAGGATCCAAAACACACATGTTACACACACACACAACACACGACAAACAAACACACACACAACAAACAAAAAAAAAACACACACACACACATGAAAACATGAACACATGTTTTTCTAAAAAATAATCCTACACTCGGATTCTATTTAGTTTTCCTCTTTGCTTAAGTTTTGGAATTCACGTAGCGATGCCAACAAAATTCGGACAGACTGAAACGGTGCGATCCGGAATTGTAGCGAAGAAGCGTTTCTAAAACTTAGACATTTGAAAAAGGAACAAGTAACATTTAATTAAAAGTATCAAAAAACCCGACTATTATTTGTAATCTCCTTTTAATTGCCTTCATTTTGATACCCTACTCGAAAGGTATGGTGGAAAAAAAAAAATTACGACTTACAATTTAGCGCCAAAAATACACCATTTTTTTTTTGGGTTTTTGAGATTAATCTAATGATACTTTACTCTCGTCGTCGAAATCCATCCAGCCATTTGGAACATAAGAGGTAATAAAGATATTTACAAACAAAGACATTCGAGATACGCGCGAAAAACAATCCTTCCTTGGCAGTCGGGTAAAAAATTGGTTGCATTCAAACAAAAATACTGGTTGAAATAAGCAGTCATAGTCTAGTGGTGTCATCGTCGGACTGCCAAGTCATAGGTCTCGAGTTCGAACCCAAGGCACGCACCTCTGATTTTTCGGATTCATGTGCGTATTGTATAATATCACTTGCTATTCGGTGAAGAAAAACATCATGAGGAAACCAGCATGCCTGAGAGATATTTCTCAACAGCATGTAAAGCCAACTCCTCTGAGTTGGCTTTACATGCCAGGGCCAGGTTAGGCACTAACCACACGAAGCAGAAAGACTGGCTGAAATTGTTCAAATTGAAAATAAGAGAAGATTTTAAGACAATAATCGAATCGAATAGAATTTTCTTTATTATGTACACCAGACAAGTAACATTCATAAAAGAAAACATTTCCCACAGTGGGCGGTCATAACGCTAAAAGCGATCTTTTCAAGACAACCAACATGGATTACAGAAAGAGGGAGAGATAATTACTACAGGTGGTCTGTGGTGGACCGCCGGCAGCTTGGACCGATACCGGTGGGCTACTATTTTTGTATATTTTAATGTTCTAATTTAGATTGTTTTTTAAAGGAATATTTAATACTAGCTGACCCGCGCAACTTCGTCTGCGTGCGTGCGTACATAAAAGAAAGAGAGGTTAGAGAGAGTGTGCGTCAACCTTAAAAGTTAGACATATGGCCATTGTGGATATTTTTTTTAGAGCTTTTTAAGAGGGACAATTCCGACATACATGATAATTGCGTAACTTTAACCGTTCACGCACAACGGAAGCTCTCAAAAGGAGTAAATCCCTATTATATACTATTACCGATGGATAATCATCAAATGACCCCTCCCACTCTGGACGGAGCGGAAGGGATTGTCAGACTTGTACTGACTAAAATCCACCCACGTTTCTTCTGTTGCCCTTTGCGTTCCAGGGCCGCGGTATCTCTTTCGAACAGTCCCGCAACCCTGGCAGGCCTCGCTCCTCTCGGATCCCTTCCCGTTTGCTGACATCTCTTTGAGGTGCGTGTGGAACACGAACACGCCGTCACCACGGCATGTCGTCATAAGACGGACGGATGGCGAGCTAGCCCATTACTCACTGTCCACAGGCCCGCGACCCTCGACAGCCTTACGTCTTCATCTTTAGACACTCGATGACAATCATACACCAGCTAGAACGAAAGTTCTCATCAAAGTTCTTGAAATGGGCCGAGACACGATAAAACTGCTGTAAACTGTTGCGGACCTCTTGCAACTGCCTTCCGTCTCCATCGTCAGACCTTTGATGATAGACATACTCCAGGCAGGTCTAAAGTTCTCATCAAGGTGCATGAAATCAGCCGAAACACGATATAGATGCTGTAAACTCTTGAGGACCTCTTGCAACTACCTTCCGTCTCCATCGTCAGACCTTCGATGACAGTCATACTCCAGCTAGGTCTAAAGTTCTCATCAAGGTGCATGAAATGAGCCCAGACACGATATAGATGCTGTAAACTCTTGAGGACCACTTGCAACTGCTTTCCTTCTCCATCGTCAGACATTCGATGAAAGTCATACTGACAACTCAGTATGGTTTAAAGTTTTCATCAAAGTGAATGAAATGAGCCCAATAACATTATACCTGCTGCAAACTGTTTAGGACCGCTTGCAACTGCCATTTGTCTCTATCGTTTGACCGTCGATGACAGTCATACTTCAGCAAGGCCTAAAGTTCTCATCAAGGTGCATGAATTGAGCCCAAACACGTTATTGTTGCTGCAAACTCTTGAGGACCTCTTGCAAGTGCCTTCCGTCTCCATCGTCAGACCTTCGATGACGTCATACTCCAGCTAGATCTAAAGTTCTCATCAAGGTGCAGGAAATGAGCCCAAACATGATTTCTCAATTTAAAAAACAAAAGATCATGTATATCGGACTTCTCTGTAAAAAGTTATGCGTGATCAGGTCATACATAAAATAAAAACCTCCTCTTTTTGTTTCGTTGGTTAATAAACCAAGCTTCAGACATTTAACACCGCGACTCAGAAAATGGAGTGAAATTAATAGCGCCATCTATCGAGCACGAAATTTAACCGTTAAAATATAATGCATGTAAAGCGATCGAACACACACTCTACAGGGTTATAGCGTCATGTAGACTAATCTAGAGTACTTTTTGCTCTCAGACCCGATTTAAAAGTTATCTTGTGAGCACATTTTTATTAATTAGTACCATTTTGGTGCAATAGATGTCGTTGCATGTATCTTACAAAATGATGGTAAGTTCTTCTTGAACACTTTAAATTTATAAATCTTTTGATAGAGAGCACTGATTACAGCATGAAACAAAAACCTTCTCTAAGTTCCCCACAATATTTGTGCATTGAATCTAATCACATTGGTTTTCCCAACAACATGAACACCCGCCTCGCAGCGCGCGCGGGTCATTATTTTGATGCGGAGTTATTTTAAAACTGTGATATATCCTAAGATATTCATCTAAATTGAATAGTGTAAAGGGCAATTTTGGTCACAATTGAATGCTAAAGATGACTAACATATTTTTTTTGATAAGGATTAATACTATGTCGGTAAAAACACCTTCGCAAATAAAACATTAATTTTGACCAAATTTTAAAATCATAAAAATGGTTATTGGGAGTCAACCTTAAAAGATAGGCATGTGCCGTCGCGGACTTTTTTTGAGACCTTTTTAAGAGGAATAATGCCCTGCTACATTATATTTATGCAACTTTAACCGTTTACGCAGCGCACGCAACGGAAGCTATCAAAGAGAATAATTTTTCCCCGTTTTTGCAACATTTGTCATTGATGCTCCGCTCCTATTGGTTGTAGCGTGATGAAATATAGCCTATAGCCTTCCTCGATAAATAGGCTAACCAACACAAAAATAATTTTTCACTTCGAACCAGTAGTTCCTGAGATTACCGCGTTCAAACAAACAAACAAACTCTTCAGCTTTATAATATTAGTATAGATATGAATAATAAGGAAAATAAATTAAAATTATAACTCAAAACGGGGTTTTTGCAATTGAACTGAGAATCTAACAGAAAAATAATGTTAAACCAAATTTTAACTCTTAATTGGTCGCGCCCTTGGCTGGTTGGTTGGGTTCGGCGCATCCTTCAAGGTATAGCTTAACTTTTAAATTCTGAACTTTGAGCGCTGAAGCTTCATAAAAAAAAAAGTGTGCTTTACGATCAAGTACCGAGTATAATCGTGATTTGCAGTTTTTCGTATTAGACATAAATGACTGGGGTATCAAACATCCCACGTGACCGTTTACATAACTTTTTAGGCGCGACCAATTAAGGGTTAAACACACCTACATAGAGTTGCAATTAGCCAAATAAAAATGTCTTTTAAAAACAGTGTAATCAAATTGAACTTCACACCCGTTCCGTAGTTATCCGAATTCCAAAACTCCATTGCCAATCCACAAACAATTCCGTATGTTTGGAGATTTTTAATTAAAACCTATTGACTGGCAAACTAATCAAAAGTCAGGACGAAATTACAAATTTTTCACGTAAGGGTTTAAAACTTTAATAGCTGTGGGGGTCCAATACAAATGCGTAAACGTTAACGTATATTCGGACGACTGTGAATCAAAAATACTAATAAATTATCGCAGTTTGGTTTAGATTTTTGCGACAAGCACATTTAGCCAACACTACCCAATTACCCAATTACCCACAGACATAAATAAAGTCTTGAAATCAAGTTAATATTACGAGATGAGTATTTTCAAAAACATATCATAACATCACGCCTGTATTCCCCAAACGGTTAGGCATAGGTGCACTTAATAGTACCTACACCCACATTTTGCCAGTTATGTTTAAGTCCCATGTAATAGGGGGCGAGCCTATTGCCATCAATCGGGCACAAAACCAGGCTCCGTGGCTGCTACCGAGATCCCTGATGGAAAAACCTAATAACAATTTGCCAGAACCCAGGAATAGAACCAGGACCTCAAGCTTTTGCAAGTATTTTCAATTTTAAAACATTATTACAAAGAGGTACCTAAAGTTTGTATATAGGAGGTAATTTTCGGAACTATTGATCCGATCCTAAAAAAATCTTTCAACAATGGGAAGCTACAAGTGTCATAGACTATATTTAAAACATTCCCGTGGAATCATTACTAGCTTTAAAAAAAACTACCTACGCAACAAGAATTTGTGTGGTGCACTACCTCTACAAACCCGACTACTGAAAAATCACGCTTTAATTAAAATCGGTTTGTAGCCTATGTTACCCGGACTATAATAACGAATCAATTGACACCTTATTGATCAAAATCGGATGAATAGTTTAGGCGCTACGGAGGAACATACGCAAATACAAACAAACATACATACATAGACCGCAAAAATCATAACCCAGGATGGGTTGGCTTCGCCGTAGTCGGGTAAAAAGGCTTGTGGTTCAAAACCACAACGTTCACGTCGCGAGTTCATGTTAGGACCTCTGTCCTTTTATACTTTTTGCCGTTGAATTTTGTTTTGACGTAAAGTTCGAATTTCGAATCGCGCCTAACTACTCGTGGAACATGGTGGATTTCAACCAACTTCTAGAAAAAAGTTCATAGGAAGTTATTGTGAACGGAATTTGAACTACGGCCTGTAACTTTCGCTGGCTGGAATGAGGTTATTATTTTAAATGGTATTTCCTCTGGTGGTAGTATAATTCTTTGTAAGGAATTCAGCTTTAGATTTTTTGCACTTGCAATTTTATTCTTGGAATAAGAAATTGAGAAGAAACCTCTAGTCAATTTCTTCGATTGAATGGTTAATTCGGGCCAATGATACCACATTTTGGCCACATAATTTCTACAGCGACCAACCTGGGCCCGCAAACGGTTAAGAGATTTTCAACTAAACGTGGGAATTTACTGGGCCCATACTGAATAGATGTTACATTGATACGAAAAAAGAAGAATTAAATTGAATTATATTTATGTGTTTAAGTTTATCTAAATATAAAATCTGTAAATGTAAAAAATGCTATGTAGAAAACCTTTTAAACAACCCAAGAAGAACTTTGTTGCAAGTATAAAAAAATAAAACAAATTGTATAACTACTTCAATTACTACAAAAATCAAATATCTATGCATACCTATTATTTAAATCAATTTTTAGTCAAACTACAAAATAATAAACCGAACGTCAACATCCATCTTTATAAAATGTTGAACTAAGTTCTAAAAGCTTTGACATCCGCGTGTATTTCATTTCCTCATACGCTCCCCAGAGCAAATTGAATTGCGGTAACGTCATGATCTCGGAGAGAACCGCGCACAAACCACAGAATTGTACAGAAGTACAGTGCCACGTGATGGATTTTGTACCAAATTTTGCTCCAGAGAGGCTTGCAACCCGGCAGCAGATAGGTTATATGCAGATGATTATGGTACAGAAGGACCACTCCTTACAACGATAGAAAACACTCACGCACAAAAAGGCATCTAGCCCATCGTCGACGAATAGAGCAAGCAACAAGAAACGAATAGGCAAGTCACGAGTGCACCGAGCGATTACGTTTGCCCAGTCATTTGCTGGCTTGCATAATTAAGACCAATTTCACTGATGGTTGAACACTTTTTAACCGTATTACTTAAGGCATAATGGATAAAATTGGCAGACCGTCAGTGAACTTAGTAGAGCCAAGCGAGATTCTCTCAGCGAGTATTTTACCCGCCAAGCGAGTGTCACCGAGCGAGTTTTTAAACTAACTAGTGGAAAGAGACTTCACAAACATTCAGCGATCAACCATTAATAAATAGTATCTCTTGAAAAAAGATTTTAGACTTACCTACATGCAATTAATAAATAACTAAACAATTTCCTCTTTGGTCATTAAATACCTATAAATATTGTGTGTTAATACAGCTTAGGGTAAGTGCATTTCGTTATTGTATTTTTATGGTATTTAAAAAATGAATGATATGAACAAACAAAAAAAAATAATTAAAAGAGAAAATTGGGGATAGGTAGTCGCCTCCTCGTCGTCTCGTCGCGCGTTTATGGGAAAGTTACTACACGAAGGTACCATATTGATGCATAGCGTACGACAATCTCGATCGAACGCCTGTCACAAGTGCGCTTGCACTCGGTGTGCATGAAGCGTGTCTATGTGTGCGTGCGTTTTCACTGGTAGTATGGAGATGGACCTTCTGTATCCACTACTCTGTGCATAAACTTTGTATTGAGTTGTTTAGGTAAAAGAGGTTCTGTTGTTAAACGGGAAGTAAATATACGAACAGCTAATCCCGTAATGGAGGAAGAGACCTTTAATGCAATGAAAGGAATTAGAGCTAAAATTCTGGGAACTGATGAAATAATTTGCTTAAGAAATCTTGCCAGTACGGATGTACCAGTAAAAGAGAATATGTGGTCTGAAAAATTATTTTGTGTGTATTTTTTAAAATACTGGATATTATTTAGACGGAAAACAGAATTGAATCCCCGAGGAAGCTTCCCTGTATTGATTTTTTGGATGACTAGTTTTCTCTCGTGGCGTTGCTGCGTCGTGGTCGGAAATGATCCAACGAGGATGTACTACTGAAATATAAAGTATCCGTTCTCCTAACTCAAACCATGTACAAAGAAATCTGTTGTGTGAAAATTTAACATACAGGTGGACAGACAGTTACTTCGCATTCATAATATTTTTTCTTTATCGTGTGGTTAGTGCCTAACCTGGTGTCAGAGTTTTATGCCACCCAAGGGCCTCTGACTTGGCTTTACATGCCGTCAAGAAATATCTTTCAAGCATGCTGGTTACCTGGTACCGTAATACAGTTTATAACTAGTACGGGGGTCAGTGTGAATCGGTTTCGTAACAACCAGAATTTATTATTGTGTACTGACTTACTGAGTTATTATTTGGGAGTCTAATCTTTTAGCTTCATAGAAAATAAGTATTAGTGTTAATTTCTTATAAGTTTGTTATTCTTTTCGCAAAATAAAGATGATGATTATGATGATTATGGTTTCCTCACGATGTTTTTCATCACCGAACCAAGTGATAAATATAAATAAGCACATGAGAGCAGTCACGGGTTCGAACCCAGACAGGCGCATTACTTTGTGTAATTTATTTCATCACCTCTGCTCTCAAAACGGTGAAGGAAAACATCGTGAGGAAACCGGCATGTCCTAGATCCATAAATTCGAAGTCATGTGACATCTACCAACCCGCGTTGGGCCCGCGTGGTGGACTGTAGCCCATTCCCTCTCATAGAGAGGAGGCCGAGTGTCCCAGCAGTGGGAACATTAAAGGCTGATTATGCTAAACACATGAATCCGACAACTTATAGGTGCATGTCTTGGGTTTGAACTCGAGACCTATGACTTGGCAGTCCGACGGTTACACCACTAAACTATTATACTATTACTGTTTATATTCATAATAATTAATTAATGAAACTAATACTGTCACATACGGGGGATATCTTCCGTGATTGTTCATTATTTTAAGCTCCCGATATTCTCCAGTCATCCCGCAATCATGGCGCTTGCAACAGCGTCGAAATATCGGGAGCTCAAAATAATGGACTATCACGGAAGATATCCCGTAAGTGTCAGCATAAGTTTAGTTTTAAACCGCGAAAGCTTAAAACAGTGAATGAATGAATGCGCTACTTATAATACTCTTCCAGAGTGCTCTTCCAAGCTATAAATCACTGCTACTTAAGTCTTTGATAAACAATAATGACTACTCTCCCGTACAAAATAAACCAGCTTTTCCCACTCACATCTCAATCGAAAACTGCCATCCTATGGCAACTGCCCTACCGCCAGCGAATAGCGAAATACGAGAAGAGCTATCAACTAAAAGCGATTGGTTTGTTTGTCAGAGTTTCTCGCAGACAATGTGAACAATCAACGATCAACTATTAATATAATTATGTATCTCTTTTACTGAGGTACTCGTGGCGATCTTCAAGTTTAAAAGGTGGTTGGTCTACGGATGGGTGGCCATCCATTACACACTGACTTTCCTCCATATCTCAGAAAGCACGTTAAGACATTGGTCCCGGCTGTCATTTGTAGATCTACGACAATAGTTACAGGTAGTCAGTGGCCGAAGTCTGACAACCAGTCTTACTAAGGGGTATCGTATTACCCAGTACTAACTGGGTTGTGGAGTTCAGATAAGTAGTCGCTCCATGTAAAATACTGGTATTCAGCTGCATCTGGTTAGACTGGAAGCTGACTCCAATTAAGTTGGGAAAAGGCTAGGCAGATGATGATTTGTATCTCTTTTACTGACACGGGACCTGCGACTGTCGACTATCTTTCTCGCTCTAGAAACGTATAAAATATTTTTTAAACCTTACCTAGCCTTGCTTCCTCGTCGGTGATGGGACTCGTTCCTAAACAAATCAGCTTTTCTCTTCTAACTCTTAAAAGTACCACACTAAAGTTCCATTTACTCTAACAACGTAATTATTTCACTAGACTAGTCTAATACGTCACCACAGACAGTAATTGTTGTCTCCGAATAGGAGCTTAAAACTAATTAATTCTTAATACTATTCTCACAATTTGTGTTAAGAAAATAAATTCTGTAGGTACGAAGATGTCTTCATTTAGTTTACGAAGCAATAGTGATGGATTGTGTTTTTGGGAAGCCGAAAACCGAAACTTCATTATTCGGCCAATAATAATTTTCGAGGAATAATTTTGGAAGCAATTTCAGCATTGTATTTTTACCGTTAAAAAAACACATACACGCCACATTTTATTTATTATATCTTTCTAAGAAATTATAAAAAAGCACAGTTTTTATACTCAGTCTATGTAATTCATTGAAAAGTCTATATTGCTCCATTTGCATATCCCACTTACGTAAATATCACCCACCATCATAAAATATTAAGCAAAAATAAAACCATACGATACCAAAGCTTATTTATTATACATCAATTGGATAAGCCGTTTACGTACAAACCCATAACAAACAAAATCCTTTTTAGCCGAAAAATAACCGAATCGTCACGTCCTCGAAATTCGGTTTCGGCAAAAGGTCCACACCACAGTGGTGTGGACCTTTTGCCGAAACCGAATTTCAAAAGATAATCACAGCAGTAGTGGTGTCACCACTACTGCTGTGATTATCTTTTGAAGATACCACTTTCTTTGTACACGACTTTCTTTTAGTAGTGATTTGATTGTTTTTCTTTGTGATAAGCTACAACTGATGGTTATCTATGTTTGTACGAAGAAAATTTCTTCCTACTAGGAAAGTATGAAGTCCAAAGACATTTGTTGGATCTCGAGAGACCCTACGTTGGCTGAGTTTCGAGATGTTGTTTTGTTTTTATGTGTGAAGTGGAAGTAGCTTTTATTATGGGTTTATTTTCTTGTTTGAGTATGTGTTGAACTTATGCTTTGTTGAATTGCTTGGATGGATTAATTTTATTAAGTTACCAATAACTTAATAAAATTAATCCATCATCAATCAATCAATCCATTCACAGATGAAACTATGGGATACTGACTTAATGTCATGTCCGCACATCACAAAAACTGATGGAAGCTACTGAAGGTGCAAATGAGTTTGGCACCTCCAGTTAGCCAAACTCTGTACCGATTCAATTGGGATTTCAATCGATCACTAAGTAGTATATAGTCACAACTTTCAAATTGATGAAAAGCTTTTTATATGCTATTCCTATTTAAAATACATAAAAAGCTAAATCATAATAACGTTTCCAATTCAAACTGCAGACCAATCACAAAAATGTCAAAAGGAAACTCTTTAACAAAAACAAGTCAGCCAATCACTGCTTAATGGACAAAAATGTTATTCCCAGCTCACACTTTTTCAACCCAACTCCATTCACATTTACTAATGTCCAGATAAGTTGAATTTTCCAATAAGCTTTTTAAAATTTCCTATCTACGAGATTGGAAAAAGTTGCTCGACGGACGGAACGGAAAAG
Organism: Eugnorisma glareosa; assembly: GCA_947578425.1. Classification (NCBI taxonomy): domain Eukaryota; kingdom Metazoa; phylum Arthropoda; class Insecta; order Lepidoptera; family Noctuidae; genus Eugnorisma; species Eugnorisma glareosa. The sequence goes on from OX387980.1 coordinate 7,096,442, forward strand.
TAGATACCTACATATGTAGATGTTACTATGTACGGAGAGCAAGGGAATTCGAACTAAATGTGGTTTGAATTTATTCAATCTAGTCGGTTTGTTTACTTCTCCTAGCGTTGGGGATATGTTTTTTGGCACAAGTTGAATAATCTGCCAATTTATGGTTATGTAGGAGTTTATTCGTGATTGTCCAAAACGAATAGTAAAACCAAATCTCTCTTAATATCGGTAATACCTCTGAATAGTAACGACTGCCTTTTTGGTCTTGTGGTCACGACCGCGACTGCTGAGCAAGAGGTCCTTGGTCCGATTCCCAGGTTGCACCAAGTTTTATTGGGTTTTTTTATTAGAAATTTGTAAGTAGCAGCCACGGAGTCTGGATTTGTGCCCGATTGATGGCAATAGTATCGCCCCCTATTACATGGAACTTAAACATAACTGCCAAAATGAGGGTGTACTATTAGGTACACCTCTGTTTAACCCTTCGGGGACTACAGGCGTGATTTTATATCAAATTATTACTACTGTCACTACAAATCCGTGTTACATTTTGAAACCGTTGGCTAGGCAATAATTGAATCGAATTATGTAGATGAACAATTTTATTTCCAACACCCCTTTACAAAGGATTTATTCAATCGTATCAGACATTATTTAGGATTTCTATCATTCATTTGTTTGTGCCACGAATACAATATTAGTCTGTACATAATAACTTAATTAAGGTGAAACCTTGTATTGACAGCGTTTGTGGTTTCCGTTATTTTGATGAATTAATAGTCTTATCAATGTTTTCGCTGTCTCTACTTAATTTGAAACATAAACATGTAAAATCCGGTCAAGTGCTATTGTTATTGGGTCCAAAAATAAGAAGATTGAGTAAGATTTCTAATTAAACTTTGTTTTATTGCTATAAAACTTACACGCTATGACATGACAATTTTCTGTGAGGCATAGACTAAACAATGCACCAAGTAACAAAAGGTAGAGTTATTCTTTATTTAAATACCAAGCAGAGACAACACAACCTAAGTTGTTTAAAGTGTGCATTATAAAATTTATCATTTAACAAGTGCGAGATGGACTCACGCACCGAAGGTTCCGTATAAACTTGTAGATATTTTGTTATTAAACTACATTACGGTTACCAAATTTTTTCCTTGAATTTAAAATGTGCTGTAAGACATTGCTTCTTGCCCAATTTCATGATCCTAAGTCAATAGGAAGTACCCTATAGGTTCTGATTCCCTTGTGAAATATGCGACAAAAGCGGTCATATCCTCATATATTTTGATCGCGTTGACTCACAAGTTTGATTTTTTCACGAATTTTGGACGGACAGTGAAGTGAGTAAGGGTTCCGTTATTGCCGACTGAGGTACGGAACCACAAAAACATAATTATCTATTCTACCAGGGTGCAGCTGAATGCCAATATTTCACATGACGCGACTGCATTTGATCTACACAACGGTTGAGTAAGCTAAAAATGATAAATGAATGGGTAAGAAAGATCCCTTAGTAAGACTGGTAGACGCACTTTGATAAAAAGCTATACTAATATTTTAAAGAGGTAAAATTTGTAAGTTTGTATACAGGGTGTAACAAGACCCTTTACGAAGCCGTCAACCAAGCATTATGTACATCAAACTAAGTAACTTTACGCAAAAAATAGAGCTGGGAAACGACTTTTTTTTTGGTGTGAAAAATCACGTGTAAGGCTAGGACTCAATGTAACGCACTCAAAACATTGTGCTGATGGACGGATTGAATAATACGGGGGTCGTGGAGGTGTTTAAAATAAAAATCTCACAAAAACTTGTGAAAAAGTTGGAACTTCGACCCCTAATGTCTCCGTAACTAGAAGGTTCCCAGGTATGGTCTAGAACAAAAAAAATATCGCAATGACGGTGAGAACAATTTGCTTTTGGCTTCGTTAAGGGTCTTGTTACACCCTTTATAGGGGGTTATATCCGGAACAAATGATAAATTCCAAAAATTTTTCATTGGTAGAAAGCTACATTATTCGTGGGTGCTATACTAGGCTATATAAATTATATTTATACTGTGCATATTAACCGAGCTATCACAATGTTTGCGTAAGAAATCACGGGTGAAGTGCTAGTAAAAATACAATGAAGTTAAGCCAATGTAGTTCCCATAACTGGAACACGGGCCTCTTCTTTGTGAAAGAAGTGCGCCGTAATTACAACGCAGACCCAGTTATTGCATACTAGTACTTCGCCCGCGACTACCTTCGCAAAAATTGTGATAGCTCAAATAATACGCATGATATAAATATGATTTATAGTCACAAGAAATGTAGTTTTCTGCCAGTGAAAGAAATTTTAGATTTGGAGCATTAGTTCCAGAGATTACCCCTACATACAAACTCACAAACAAATCTAACCTCTTTATAATATTAGTATACATAGATAAATATTACCATAATGTTACAAACTCAGTCTCTAATAGCATCGCCTCAACCTATTCGTCTTCTATAATAGCGATCTTGCACTCGACGATAAGGTAATAATGCACTCCGGTCCCGTATATCCTCTACACGCCCACATTTGCATACAAACGTACCTATTCCACAAAATTAATCTCTTCACTTATTCATTACTTACTGAATCCACTAAAAACTGATCAAACTCCATCGGCAAATAATCGGAAAGGAAATTAAAATCCCATATTTGTTCAGACAACACTTACTGTAGCCGAATATCCTGAACCAATATTTGAATTAAAATCAACATTAAATTCTAGTAGGGCACGGTTGCCGTTTAGTTGGGAAGCTTTCGTGCTCATCCCCTTTTTGAAATTTACATATTCAAATGTGCACGAAGGATCAAAGAGCCAGATCTGTAACATAGACTCTCGGCGGTGGATGATACCGGCGTTTTGGTCCGACAAAATTGGCAAGTACAGTAAAAATGCTTGATAGATTCGCTGCTTCGGCTTGCTTAGTATGTTGCTTGCTTAGATTTGTGTTTTGAGGTAAGTGTTTGTGTTGTCTTTTAAAGTAAATTTGATTTGGTCTGATATTGAGAGAAATTTACATATTTTCAGACGAATATTGAAAATTCTATAAAGCCGTTGCTTAGAAAGCGTAGCCACTGCCGTTTACAAGATGAATTCTGTTCTCAAATACGAAATATGGATTAAGTACTGCTCGACTGTCATTTGTAGATCTTTGGCAATTGTTACAGGAAGTCAGTGGCCCGAAAGTGTGACAACCAGACTTGGTTGTGGAGGTCAGATAGGCAGCGCTCCATATCGGTGGATGACCTGATTGTAAATGTTTTTTTTTATCTATAAAATACTAGTATTCATTTGGATCCGGTTAGACTGGAAGCCGACCCCAAAATAGTTGGGAAAAGGCTAGGCAGATGATGATGATAGCTTTAATACTGCTGGAGAACTTGGAAAGCATCGTTCAGGACGCATAAACGTTCTTCTTTAATCTTTTTTCATCAGAATTTCAGTAATTACTACCTTTCTAACCATTTATCGTCTTTCGTAATTATAATCCAACTAAGAATATTAATATACATAATATACAGACTTATTAATTAAAATAACCTAAAGTAAATAACCTAGCAACAAACTTAAAAAATGGCGTCAAAAAACTCCTCCTCAACGCTGTCAACTGGTAATGTACCCAAGAGACTGGCGGCGTTGCCACGTTGTATGGCAACGCTAAGCCTTTGGCCAAGGTAAAAGCCAGCCCTTGGGTCACTATGGTTTCTATACTTCAAATAAAGTACCTGAAGTATTTTTTTATAAACTAAGTATTCCCGCACTTATCAAGATAACAATCCACAAAATCCTCTAAAACCCAACCAACACACGCCAACAGAAGGATTCGACCAAAAAATATTCAAACCTTTTCGTGTTTGACCCCTGATTACTTTCGTTAGCCTGTCCATGTACCCTTGGGATGGACCGCTACCTTCTGACCTAGACAACTTAACCCAAGAACAGGTGTGTCCCGGCAATACGGACGCAAAAATGTTCGCTAATGGTAGGACTGCTAATGTTATTTTGGGTAGTATGTTTTTCAATGTTGTGGAAACTGTTTTAATGGGAGGTTTAATACTCGGGAACGTAATTAAGAGGAGAATAATTTAGGGTGAGGTAATATGGACGGAGAAAATATGGGTCGCTTTTGTAATATGGTTGATGATAAAACTAGTTTAATTGTGCTTTCGTGATAGAAGCAAAAATAGGAAAAAGTAGATGAATAAAATGATGACGGGTCTGAATCTTAAATGGTTATCAAGTCATCAATTAAAATAAATGTAACGCCCTTTACACGACCTTCGTCGATGCAAGTTACGACGTGATTGGCGTCAAGCGACATGCGCAATCTGAAAACATCCGATATTCTAAAATAGTTAACTAACATTCTGAATGAATATTTTAATAATCACTGCAATCGCAAATGGATAAACTAACACATAAACTGTCACTTACGGGATATCTTCCGTGATTGTCTGTTATTTTGAGCTCCCGATATTCGGTTTTTTTTTTGTGGATTAACTAGCTATTAAAAGACTAAGCTCACATGCAAATCAAATGAACCTGAAATTGCAATTCCGTTGTTTGTTGATGAATCCTAAAATAGTACCACTAACCATGTTTATACGGACTATTGTAAGCCCACTTGCCATGATTTCAAAACTATGCATCCAAAACAATTGACTATCTACACAATTCTGTTACATTATCATCATTCTCCTCCCCTTACCACAGTTGGTTTGGGGTCTGACTATAACAGATCTACTTGTTCTGTACTTTTCATGTCAGTAATCAGCACCTTTCCGGGCCTAATGATCATCTTTCACAAAATCCATTCCTCACTTCTTTGGACTTCTCATAATTATTATGCTTACTCAAAACTTTCTTCATGATACTTTTGCTTTTACGTCCACATCACAATCCCTAACCATGACAAGTGACAACCGATTACTGCACAAATTTTCTGTCACCGGTGCCACTTTGAGACTTTCATAAAATAATACAAATTCATATTACATGGACTTCAAAAACTGTAGGACCAGCCACATGAGAAATTCTGCAACATTTTATTTCTAACGAGCACACAGCTACACATATTTCCGAGTGCAATAATAATAAAATAAAGACCGCGTCATGAAATTCGTCGCATAACACCGACCGTTCTAGTGGTAAGCGCCATCTACAACAATCGTTATTTTAAAAATACTCTCCAACTTTATGGAAATATACACGAAATTTTCGGTGTTACGCAAACAAATTATAGTTTTGTATTGTTCTGTTGATATACGGTTGTGAATGAGGGAAACATTTGAAATATTACACACAATTTTTCCGTATATGTGAGAAAATCAGGATAAATGGTGTTACGCTTGCATACATAGATGATGAGTTGGTGTCTTACTAAGACGCAGAGTGAGCAAAATCTTACGTAAAATCTTGCAAATCCAACAGATTTTGCTGGATTGCAGCTAGCGAAGCTACTGGATTGATAAAGTAGTATACCGATGCGAAAAGAAGACAGGGTGCTCAAACAATATTAGAGTTTTTTTTTTATTATTGTTTCAAGAAATTATAGTACAGAGGTGTTTCTTAATTCTAAACTCGCCAAACTTTTACGTTTGATGGCGAGAGGCGCTTTTTTACATCACAGTTTACCACCTTCCTTACATAGCTAATACTTATATCTATCATACTGTTATGTTTGAATCTTCTACAATGTTATACGGTGTAGGTATTTAGCTCTGTTTGCTATCCTGTATAAGGTTTTTTAATTTTGTCATAAGTGATCTTTGTCCTGCAATATACTGCAAGTTGGAACTGAGTGCAGTTAGGTAATTTGGAAATAGCTGATGTTTAGGTACTGCAATAGATTCTCTTTTAATTGAAGTCGTTAAAGATTTCAAAGCAAGTGTTTCAATTATTTTTATGGTAAAAGATACTAAAAGTTTATCTTGTAAGTAATTGAAAATGTTCAGTACCAAACGGAAAACTGTTCTGAGACTACAGTCTCGTTAAACTTAAAACCTATATAAATCTCCAGTCTAATTCATCATTAGATTCTCATTCAGAATAAAATGGCAAATGAAGAAAACTTTGATGTAAGGTTGTAAAAGCTAAGCAAACGAGACTTTGGTAGTGAATAATCAATGAATGTTTGATCAGTAAATCCAGGACGCGGTGTGAGGATAATCTAATAAAGCAAAAGTGGACCGTTCTTTAATGGGAATAGGGTTGAGCCTCGCTAAATGCAAATGGCGAATTTAATAGATATTGCAGCAGCTTGAAGTTCGGGTATTGGGCGAAAATATCTCTAGAGGTTTGGGTAATATCGAAAACGATATTGGGATTAATTTGAACCCTGATCTAAGTGGAGGATTAGACGGAAATGTTAACAAAAGGTTTTATAGCGTAGTGTGAATTCGCGGTGTTAATTAGAACAAGGATTGATCAGTGTTTGTCTATCAGTCTGAGTATACACCGTGATTTTTTTGTCGTCTTACATCAGTAGCCCACTTCATGTATCCAATGATTACTAAACATTCATAAAAAAATTGGTATTTATGAGATTTCGAATTAAAAAAAAAAGATATTATTCATTATTATGACTCATGACGTAGTTGAAACACCCTGTTGCGAGCTATATAGATAGGTATGTTCTACCGATTGACACGTAAATATTAATAACAGGATGTTTCATAATTTTAATGTACTATTTATTTTTCTTTGTACCTATTGTCTAATAATGGTAAAAAAATAGAAATAATCGCAACTAGAGGTATTTTACGTTGAATACATTGAGTGGACCACCTTTGTAAGACGACTAAAAAGTTACGGTGTATAACTGATAGACAAACGGATAATAATATCCTTATTTTTAACCGACTTCCAAAAGGTTATCAAGTCATCTGTTTTTTTTTTTTTGTTTTTTTTTCAGCGATATCTTCGCCAATTGTGAACCGATTTCGATGATTCTTTTTTTGTTTGGTAGAATATTGTTTCGCGGTGGTCCCAAATTTCGTGAAGATCTGATGCTGGTCTTCGAAGATATACTATGGAATTCTTCAAAAATAGACGGCAAATCTGTCGTGATTGCTGTAATCGCTTGGATGTTTATTGTTTATACAATATCATAACATAATATCACGCTTGTATGCTCTAGGGGGTACGCAGATGTGTACTGTACAACTTTTCGACAGTTAGGTATGTTAAGTTCTATTTTATTGGGGATAAGCCTATTACCATGAAATGTATTGTTAGTGGTTCACTAATGTTTCACCAAAACTCTTTTGACAATATTTTAACCGACTTCAAACAAAATGAGGAGGTTCTACGTTTGACTGTGTGTCCCGTATGTTCACCGATTTCTCCGCTAGTTGTGGACCGATTGTCAAAATTCTTTTTTTATTCGAAAGCCACTGCTACTGAGCTACTGAGGTGGTCCCGTTGTCACAAAGTTCGAATCTGATGATGGGATCCCAAGGAAATCGAGGGCAACCCTGACATTTTACTATGTTTTTCATATAGGTCTTTCTAACGATATTTGTACCTGATAATCATTATCTCATGTTTCTGAGCTGTGATGGAAAGTATAAGTCAGGATCTGATGCTGATCTTCGGAGATACACAATGGAACGCTTCATTAATAGACAGAAAATCTGTCGTAATTGCTGTAATCGCTTGGATGTTTATTTTTTACACAATATTAGAACATAACATAACGCCTGTACGCTCTGAGGGAGCACCTACGCAGATGTGTACAGTACACCCAGATTTCGACAGTTAGGTATGAACGATATAAGTTACATTTTATTGGGGATAAGCCTATTACCATGAAAGAAGTTGTTAACAATATAAAATAAATGTATATCAAATATTTGTGTAGAATATTTAAACTAAAAACGGAAAAATAAAAAACCTTTTTTGCAAAAAATAAAACCGACTTCAAAAACAAAACAAAACGTGGAAAAATAACTTTAGTGGTAAAAATATTCAATCTAACAAACAAAAGTCACCGAATTCTGACGCTAAAGTTATTTTTCCACGTTTTTTTGTTTTTGAAGTCGGTTTTATTTTTTGCAAAAAGTTTTTTTATCTTAGTAACGGTACATCTGTAATATATTGTTTGGGCCGAGTAGCCACGTTAATAGCAATGACAGAGAAGTTGTTCAGGGGGCCTAAAATGGCTGCTTTATCAGAATCATAATACGATTCGCGTTAAAAATTTAAAAAAATTAAAATTCTTAAAATGGTTTTTATGGTTAGTCATAACCATAAAAACCATTTTAAGTATTTTAATTTTTTAACCTGATTCATATTATGATTCTGATAAAGCTTCCATTTTAGGCCCCCAGATCCTCAATGGAGCAGGTGAACGGACATTTCGGACACTCCGGTAGAAACGTATACAAGGTGTAAATGGATCCTTCAAGAAGCTTTCACCCAAGCATTCTGTATATCAAACTAAGTAACCCTACTCAAAAAAGATTGCTGGAAACGACTTTTTTTTTTGAGTGTTAAATCACGTTTTGCAGTAAAACTCAATGAAATGTACGCAAAACATTATGCTGATTGATACATTGAATAGGAAACTGGTCATGGGAGTGTTTCAAGTAAAGTTATAACCTTAAAAACTAGTAAGTATTTCAAAAAAAAAAGTTGGAACTTTGACCTACGATATTTCCGTAACTAGAAGGTTCCCAGGTATGGTCCAGGACAAAAAAAAATCGCAGAAACGAGCAGAACAACTGTATTTCCAGTTCGTTAACGGTCTAATAACGCCCTTTATTACAATATTATATCTCATTAACATAATTCTCACCAGACACAGTAAATTTAAAACTGGTAATTTTTTTACACGATCTAAAACACTAGGTATTCTAAAACCTTCATCCACTTTTTAAACTATCAAAACTGTCACAAAAGCGACCAGCCCTATCACGCAAATTTAGCGTAAAAAAGTCAACGAATGAATCTGTTTAACATTTTAATAACGAGACGGCAAGAGTTTCAATTAAACTTTTTTACGTATTTTTTTCAACTTTTGCTTTGTTAACTAGATGTATGCATTTTTACAGTTCTGAATTCCCGACAATTTGTTTCGTGCCATCCTTATCCCAACTTGAATTTCAGTTTCCAGTTTTCGATTCACTGGTTCCCTATTAGCAGATTGGTTTGTTTGTTGATTGTATTATTTAAAATTTTTGATTGTGCTATGAATGGATTATTGGCGTATATTTTTAGCTTTGAATGAAATTATTATCGTTGATGCTGTTTTAGTGTTTTATCGTACTTTTAATGTGAATTACGTAGGTATTTTCTAAATAGTACTTTTAGAACATTTGTTAATAAAAATTCTCAGGAGTAAGGTGAATAAAATTGTTGATAGCGTTAATGGCAGACCCTATTATTTCACGACTAATTAAATCTTCACTAAATTGATCACCAAAACAGATTATCGCAATTTCTTCTGAATATCCCTTTTTCAAATTGATCTACAACACTTCTTCAGCCATTTTTTGAATTCTCAATATACATTTGCATCTCGCAGTGCGCAATGCGTCAACACCAATTCAAGCAAACATTTTATCCAATTTTTAACTATCATAAGAAACCCATATTTCATCTCGGAATGAGAGATAATTAGCTGAGATAATAGGCTTAAGTGACTGCTCTAGAAGTGAGTTTTATTAATACTAATCCAAGCCAACATTTCATCCAATATTTGACCAATAATCTCTAACGTATCCAAGCAAGTTGGTTAATACCAAAACCGAGCCAATATTTCGTCCAATATTTGACCAACAATCTCTAGTGTGTTTGCATCCTGGAGGAAGCAAGTTCCTAGTATGTTTGCAAACGATGCGATAACGATGCATCCGCTGCGACTGCACTAATGCGAGCTCAAATTATCCTATCTCTCGGAGTTTTGCTAGCCATGCGAATGTGGATACTTAGTTAAGCATATGAAGGATGCGGTGGATATTTTTGTTTAGAATTTAATTTTACTTTGTCTTTAGAAATACCTTCAGCTATTGTTTACAACAGGACCGGAATAACACGGAGTAATACGTCCAATGGAGGACCTAGTCTTATCATTGCAGCAATGGGTGGTACTGGTTTTATGCCGTCGCGTCAACGTTGTAACTGATAGTAGGTCAATTTTAGGTACTTTCTAAGGCTTCTGGGCATGCGCACAAAATTCTGAAGTATGCCATTAAAGCAAAAAACGTCCCGGCTGTAGTGGATCGAGTTGAAACGGTAATTATCAATATCCACACTACAGTTTAAAAGTAATTTACTACAATAACACTGATTTTCACCTATATTTCAACAGTCTATCCACCTAAATCTACTTTAGTACGAATCTAAGCTGCTGCCATCAAAAACAAAACGTTGTTAAATCCAGCAAATTTGCGCAAACGATTAAAAAGCAGTACTACCACACTGGCTCGAACAAAGCCTAGGGCTATTGGAGCTACGGTGATGGGGCGTGATGAAGTGGATTACAGAAGGTTTATTCCTCGTAGGCTCGTAGTAGACTTTAATTCAATTTGAACATCATTGAAGTATTGCAGAGGTAGATTCGATCATTTATTTGTTTGTCATCCGCTAAAGGACTCGTCGTCGTTTACTGTAGTGAAAAGTGCTATTCAAGCTAGGTTCTAGTTCAATAATGTTTGTTTGGCAGTGAAAATTCTTAATGAACTAATATAATTTGGTAGAAACCGGTGACTTTAATCTTGTATGAGGCAAATCGATGACTTTAGTTTGTTTCATTGACTTTTTTGCCACCGACTTCCGAAAGTTAAATTATTGTCAACTTTTTAGTGTTTTTTTTTGGAAGCTTGTTTTTTTTTTCTAAAAAAGTTTTACTTTCTCCTTTTTAATTGGGGTATCACACAACAATCCTTGTCCAGTGTGAATTTTACATTGTAACTAGAAGTTATTAGCATATCTTCCCAGACAAAATACATACTATAGAGGATTACTCATAAAGTTCCAAAGCAAAGTTAATAAAAATTATATGGGATCAATAGAATCACTTAAATCGAACCAGTAATCATGGAGAAATCGGTGTCCATACGAGACAAAAAAAATGTGCTGGTGAAATAAAATCTCCACGTTTTGAAAAAAAAAAAAGATTTGAAGAGATTGTTGAAGAGCATGATCCTTCTGAACATTACCATAACATGGCAATACCAAGAATGGAAAGATAGGCGGGTAATGAGGAAAAAATAGCAGAAACGACCCCGGGCCAAGCGACAAAGGAAACCTCAGATTTGAATGTAAATGAACACAAAAATGAAAAATATCAAAGGGACGAGTCCTGGAGGTTATTTTTTGTGCTTCTAATGGACGTCTCAATTCATTATGTTTGATATGTCTGTGATCGTGGTACGTCTTAATGTTTTCAGCTTTTATGTATGTTTCGGTTTTGACTTTAGGGATTATGTTTGTTTGGTCTTTTATATTTTGAAGGCGTATTTTGTTATTTATTGCTGATCTCTAATGAACTACATTACATTTTATTATTTTTGGTTTTATCGCTGCGTATGAAGTAAGTAGGTATTTAATGGTTATTTAAGATTGTATTAATTGTACTAATTGGGTGTCTTTGTTTTGTAATAGAAATGGTCATATAGAAAAAATCAAACACTACACCACCATTCCTCTATATTCAGTCTCATTTGAAACTTTACCTCAGTAACTCTCAACACGGCTTTGTGAGTTCCAGATCTACGTGCACGAACCTAGTGACTTTCACGGAGACCCTGGTTAGTGCCATTGACTCGGGCAAACAGGTAGACGTGATATACACCGATTTTAGTAGGGCCTTTGATCGCGTTCCGCACAATATACTACTGTATAAATTAAACGCTTACGGTATCACTGGCTCCCTCCTTGATTGGTTTAGATCCTATCTTGAAAGTCGAACCTTCTTTGTTGCCCTCAATGGTTACCGATCGGGCTCCTACAAGGTTACATCTGGTGTTCCCCAGGGATCACATATTGGTCCAGTCATGTTCAACTTATTTGTCAATGATCTTGCAAATGAACTTGAATTCTCTGCGTGTTTCATGTATGCTGACGATTTAAAATTTTGCAGAGTTATTGAATCAGATCGTGATGTTGAACTGCTTCAGAGAGATATTGATACTCTGGTGAAGTGGTGTGATGAAAATGGTATGAGCTTAAATATCAAGAAGTGCTACCATGTCAAATTTACCAGAAAAATAAATGTGACACAATCCGCATATTATATATGTGGGACTTCGGTACAGGAAGTGGAGCAGATGAGGGATTTAGGGGTTTTATTCGATAGGCAGTTAACATTTATACCCCACATTGAAAACGTAGTCAAAAAAGCCTCTAGAATGCTTGGGTTTGTAATAAGGAATGTAACCTGCTTTCGTCGCTGTAGGACTAAAATCTTACTTTATAATTGCTTGGTCCGTAGCACATTGGAATATTGCAGCACTGTATGGCGACCTCATTATGCCACCCACACACTTCGATTAGAAAGGGTTCAAAAACGTTTTCTGTGGCATTTGGCTTATTCTTCCGGAATAGCTAAAAAGAAACGATCGTATAAAGAGAGACTCCTGCACTTCAAAATGATATCCCTACAAAAAAGAAGAGATTTATTAGATGCAACATTTTTATTCAAGGTTCTGCGATATCAAATTGACTGTCCGCAATTGTTGAGCAGGTTCAAACTTCGTGTGCCTACAAAAAATCCACGAGCTCCTATAACCCCATTACGTCCTCCTTTGCGTAGAACCGTTCTAGGTGCTAACTCTCCTGTACCCCGTCTGTGCAAATTATTAAACAACTGCAGTGATCTGGTCGATGTACACTCGGACTCACTTAATAAGTTCAGAAGTATTATAAGTAATGTGTGAAATCTTTCTGTGAACTTGTTTTGGTTACATGTTTGTCTTTAAATTCAATTTGTATTTTAATCCTTTGTATTTTAATCCTTTTTATGATTTCGATTTTAATTCTGTCTGCAATTTAATTTGATAATAATACCTGTATAACTGTAATTCAAGGATGTTGTTAGGTAAAAATTTATCTTTTTTTATTTTAAATATAATTCTGTTTAATTCCATTCCAATTATGTTTCTGACTGATTTTAATTTTGATTATGATTTTATTTTAATTTTCTTATGATATCCGTATGAATTTAGTTCGATTACGTTGTAAATTATTTTTTAGGTTTTTAATTGCGATGCTTTTTAATTTATTTTGATTCTATTCTGTTTAATGATAATTTTGATTTTGTTATATTTAATTTTTAATAACTATTTTGAATTTCTTTAACTTTTAATTTTATTATGTTTTAATTCAATTAGGTTTTCGATTATAATTTTATCGTCCTCAACTTTGTTTATGTCTGTGATTTTAATGTTTTAATTCAATTTTTAGTTTTAACTTGGCCTGAGGAGCCCGATTGCTCTATGTGTATCAAATTATAGATTTAATCAATATGTAGTGCATGATGTGCTTACCTGTAAGAGATTGATACACCTGACCCGATTTGATTTAATGTAACCCATAATTGTTTGAGTGTACTCAATTGTTGGTGAGCCAAATAAATAAATAAATAAATAAATTCCTCATTCAAACTTCTCTCTTCATTATAGCTCTTAGAACTTAGGTAATCTTAGTATATCCCTGTTAGATTATCACCTCTGTGACATTTTTAAATATTAGAGTCTCGTACAGAACCATAGTAGTTTATTGTATGACTTAGATAAGATTTTATTTTAGAATTATTGTTGTTCTCTTTTTATTCAATTTTGTTTTATTGTTTTGTGCTGTGCAAAGTGCGAGTTTTAAAAGACTTATAGAGTGGACATTGGGAATATTTTCATTCAACAATTCTGATCCCGAACATGTTCGATTTTGACAGACAAATACTACCAGCCCGCGTAGCATGACTACCGTAGAAACGGGTTGTGTCGACGAAAAATCTAAAAAAAATACAGATTGTGGAAAGATTTCTATCTTCGCAAGCATGGCGATGTTAAAAATGTATGACAGACATATCAAGTTGTATGGAAAGAGCTTTGTCGATTCTTGGTAGAATAGAGATAGTATTGCCATGCTACGCGGGCTATAGCGGGCACATGACACTAGACAGAACGATTTGTTGCCAAGTAGTAACAAGTATTGGATCATGATTCTCGACGTCTGGTCCCGTCTCATCATAATCATAAATATTTGTTTTTTTTTTTGATCCTGTGCAAATCTAATAAATACTTTTTCTTTCTTGCTTTCTCGCTAACCGATGCAAAGGAAAACGTGTCACAAACTTTTATCATGGATTCAGTTTTTTATAAGGCATTGAAACTTTAGATGGGTCCACACTCCATATTCCATACAAAACTGCATTAACTACTTGGTCAAACTGACATTTCGTAATACAAGATTGGAACTTATCCAATTACCATTTCATGGACATTATTACTACTGCAGTGGGTATATCAATGGCTGCAGTGCATAAAATCAATTCCCATTCACTGAATATCCTATGCAAAGCCAGTCTTACAATCCAAGTATTACAGTACCTATTACAATGATCACTTACTTGTAATAGGCTCCAGGTCGTAGCCGTCTGAAGCAATCACCGTAATGTTATGACCATCGACAGACAGTTCAATGGGACAGTTCAGGAACTCAGCGTTGATTACACGGAAACGATACTTGTAGCCCTGGAAATAAGGTTGGGTTTTAGTTGTGTGTGTTAGGTAGGAGTTTCTTTGATGGTAGTGCTTAAGCGTTTGAGTTTAAGTGAGAGAGATTTGGGTGTTGAAGCGGAAAGCGGATCATGTTTAACATTATAACGATATTCTTGGTAAAGGTTGATTGACTGACTATCTTCTTTTGACTCAGACCCATTGAAACGGAATCTCTTGACGGAGCTAACTACTTTCCTGCCAAAGAGATTTTAAAAACTTATAGAGTGGATATTGGGAATATTTTTGTATGAAAATATTCCCAATGTCCGCTCGATATAAGGGAAAATTTTCATACAAAAATTTTGACCCCGGACTTTTTCGTTTTAACAATCGGGCGTATATGACACTATACAGACCGATTTGTTACAATGTTTCAACAAATATTGGATAACGATTTTTTTCGTCTTGTCCCGTCTGCCGCTCGTCAATATTTGAATGTCTTCGTTTCCTACATTTATTGATTATTTTTCAAAAAAATCTCTGTTTACATAACATCACGCCTGTATAACGCAAAGGGTTAGGCAGAGGTGTACCTATAGTACACCCACAGTTTGCCAGTTATGTTTAATCCTCATGTAATAAGGCCTAGGGCGAGCCTATTGCCACCAACTGGGCACAAATCTAGATTCCATGGCTGCTACTGAGAACTTCCTGATGGATAATTCCAATAATACTTTGCCTGACCCGGGAATCGAACCCAGGGGTATTCAGTAGTAGCTCTTGCGACCACTAGACCAACGAGGCAATCTTTTGCATTTTTAGAGCTCTCTATTTAGGTATTCAATTAAGTGTGGCTTAGCGTTACTGAAAACGGGTATGAGTCTTCAAAAAAATATTTGCGTGACCTAGATATCACTAGAAATTCTACTTAAACCAAACAAACTTTTCTTAAAATGATAAAATTAAAAGAAGAAAATTAGGCGTATCTATCAACATTGAACGAGTATACAAAGTTTCGTGTCCGTGCTATTAACCGTTGAGGAGTTCTTTCGTGAGGAAACAATCCTGTCTGCAGGATCGAATCATTTCTATATTGTCACCAGAACTAAAGGTGTGTATAAAATTTCAGCTCAATCGGATACCAAGAAGTGGGCGAAAAAGGTTTGCAAATTTTGAAGCGGACAACTTACATGCATTCGAACAGTGCAAGGTAAAAAAGGTAAAAAAAGCTTGTAAATAGGTAACATCATCGTACCCTTATCCAATTTTTGGGATTTATACAAATTGTTTTTTTTTCTTCCATACAATCCAATGGATGGATTGTAGGAGGAATGATATGAAAGATAATCATTCAATTTAAAATTAAAAAACTACTACAACTAGTAAATGGCTGCACCGATTTTGATAAAACATGACTTATTGTATTATACACATCATGCGCTTTCTTTTGATTTTCCACTTGGGTATATTTGAATATATTCGATTTTTCATACCCACTTTCATCCCCCATATCTAGTAAATGGCTGCGCCGATTTTGATAAAACATATCTAAGAACCATCGCCAAGGAACTAGCTTTCAAATAAAAAAACTGCATCCAAATCGGTTCACTAGTTTAAGTGCTACGGTGCCAGAGACAGACATACACACACACACACACACACATATCGGTCAAATTTATAGCACCCCTCTTTTTGCGTCGGAGGTTAAAAAGGAGTAAATGATAGGGTGACGGCTGACAGAGGAGAATGGATAATGCTCCGACCCCAACCCCCGTAGCACGACCACCACCGTAGAAACCGGTTTTGTCGACGGAAGAATCGACAAAATGACAGATCAACAAAAGAAATCTGTCATTTTGTCAATTCTTCCGTCGACAAAACCAGTTCCAAAACCCGGGACAAAACCCGTTTCTACGGCGGTCATGCTACGGGGGCTGGTAACATAATAAGGACAAGAAGATATTCATAAGATATTACATTGCGCTATCACCCGTCAACCCTGTATTCAGTTTCTTCCTGGCCATAATTATAAGGCACTGACCACTAATTATTGACACGGAATCAGCTTGAGCCGAAAGTCAAGTCAGAAAGAGCTTCATGCCCATACAATAAAAGTTGCATTGATTCGAACCCAAACTAAATGCGATAAATGTGGTAAATTGTAACCACTATCCACTAATTAACCATACTTTCCTTCATCAATGTAAGACCTCACCTGCTCAACATTAAACCTCGCAGCCTGCATATACATAGGCTTAGCAGTATCATTGAAGACCTTGAACCTGCCCACTCCGTTAATGAGAAGCGTCGGTGGCTTGTTATCACCCCTCGAGTGATGATGATCAGTGAACATGCCCATAGCTAGGTCGTGGATCCAGTCTGTTACCAGCATTACGTGTTCGGATCTGTGGGAGAAGACAATTGGTAAGTTTTTGTGAATTTTAAAATTGTATACCTACCTCATCATTTCAGCCGAAAGACGTCCACTCTTGGACAAAGGCCTCCCCCAAGTGTCGCCACATTGACTGGTCCTGTGCATCTCGCACGATAGATATACATTAATTCCAAACGCAATAATATTCACGTCGCCCTTGCCTAGGTTGGTCTGCGGATTCGTAACCACCCATTACATACCGTATTTCCTCCGTGCCTCGGAAAGCACGTTAAGCCGTTGATCCCGGCTGTCATTTGTAGATGTTCGACAGTCGTTACAGGTAGTAAGTGTACCGAAACTCCGACACCCAGTCTTACCAAAGGGTATTATTGTATTACCCAGTACTAACTAGTTTGCGGAGGTCAGATAGGCAGTCGCCCCATTCAGCTGCATCCAGTTAGAATGGAAGCCGACCCTAATAAAGTTGGGAAAAGGCACGCAAATGATGAAACATCAAACCACTTAACGTTATCTTCTAACTAACCCTCTAAATCAGAGAATCACAAACTAAATAGTCAAACAAACAAATCCAACACTTTGACTTTTACAGAACATTCACCAGATGTTTGTTTGTCCGCACCTTTCCTATGTACTTTCAATATTGACACAAACGAGACCTCGGGACGAAGAGAGTCAGGTAGCAGCGGGCATAGAATAAGCAAAAAATATAGAGGTGAAATTAAACCACACTAACCCAGTAAATGCTTTGTGTGTCAGCCGCTCCATGGAAAATACTGGTATTCAGCTACATCCAGTTAGACTGGAAGTCAACGTGATAGGGAAAAATCTACACAGACATTCATAGAAACGGACCCGACTATTTATTTAATCTCAACCGCTTTTAAAACCGATTTTATCATCTGCCTAGCCTAGTGGATGAATCGAAGTGAAGTTGTGGGGAGAAGAAAGCTGTTTCAGACACCTAGACACTATGTAGAGTGCCTTGTTCCCGAGGGGAATCGGCTTCTAAGGGGTCTTCAGGACTGCTATTTTGGTAGAATAGGCGCACGCTCAAAGGAAACTAAAAGACTATCGCTTCTACACCACGTCCTTTTTCTATGCAGTGGATAATACGATTTGCTCGCTAGAAGATACGACCTTTCCGTTGAACTAGTTGGTACTTGATTTTATTACAGAAACCCTTTAGATGTTGCAGAGGGCTTTAAATAGGTTAATCGATGCTGGGTCACTTAGCAATAGCCATTAGCAATACCATTACACAGGATATTTTCCTTTTAGCATCTACTATCCGTAGGCCTCATTTCTGTTTACAAGCCAATAGCGTTATTGCCGCTGTCGCAAAAAAAGTCCTAGTGTATCTTTTTCGTGTGGTAAGTGCCTAACCTGGTGTCAGAGTTTTTATGCAGCTCATGGGCCTCTGATTTGCCATTACATGCCGTCAAGAAATATCTCTCAGGCATGCTGGTTTCCTCACGATGTTTTCCATCACGGAAGCAAGTGATAATTAAGAGGAGTCCAAGCGCCAAGTCTGTCTGTCTGTCTGTCCGTGTATGTTATAGCCACTTTATTCCGAAACAGGATTACACAGTTGAAACTTAGTAGGTAGATGTATTCTGCAAACCGCTTTACGATTTTCAAACAAAAATAAAAAAAAATACAAGAATAAGGGAGAGCTCCCCATACATGGAACTGAAACTTAAAAAATGATTTTTTCATCAAACCTATACATGCGGGTGTCTATAGATAGGTCTTGAAAAATGACATTGAGGTTCCTAAAACCATTTTTACGCAAAGTCAATCGTTTGAAAGATAGACACTTCCAAAGTGGTAAAATGTGTGTCCCCCCCTCTAATTTCTAAAGTAAGAGGAAAATTCAGAACAAATGTAGGATTATAGAACGTAAAAAAACTTTGAACCAAAATTGGTTTGAATAAGATTTGATGATTAGTTTTTGAGATTTGGGACTTTTTCATCAAACTGTAGTAGTAACTTTGTTTTTCATTAACAACATATGAATGAGCCTTCAAAATATTTATATTATATTGTTTGGTGATACGGAACCCTGTGTGCGTATGAGTACTACTCACAGTTGGCCGGTTTTTTCTCCTCGAAATCTAAGCTGATCCAATTATTTTTGACATTAAAATTTTATGAAAGAGTATCATATTATGTCTAGGTTCCTATCAATTTCTTTTATGTTAAAAGCTTTAGAATTTGGTTGGTATAGCCCTCTAATCACGGCCGTAAAAATGTGGCAGTTTTTGTCAATTTTGGAGAGTTATATTTTCTTTACTTGTTAGTTGCTAAAAAAAACAAAAATGACAGGGACGCGTCTACACTAGTACTTGATTTTATAAAAAAATAAAATAATAGCTCTAGGGGTATTATACAGGAAGAGAAAAAGGGAATAAGATACGTCGATTTCGTCAAAATTTGAATGGAGAAATTGAAGCCCATCTCTCCTCTTAAACAATAAATGAATCCGAAAAATCAGAGGTGCGTGCCTTGAGTTCGAACTCGAGACACCACCCACACACCACTAGGCTGTCACTGCTCTAAAAAAGAAAGCAATCTTACCTATCATAGTCATACAATCTGCCGTGAGCATCCTGGGACTTGGGTTTCCTCACAACGAACACGCCAGCAGCACCATCAGCTCGTTGCATGCCAGAATGGGAGTGCCAAAAGTGGGTGCCCGCGTGCGTGGCGTTGAACTGGTACCTAGAAGTAGAAAGGTTATCATGAGAAGATAGTATATTTATTATATAATACTGCACGAAATTATTCTATAAGTATTACTTCCCTATTTGAAAAGGATTTCGTTTACAATTACATGGCTTTTATTTGTTTTGGACGAAACCCTAATCTTTTTTCTAAAATAAAAGTAGACAGCCTTATAACATCAGCTATCTGCCAGTAAAAATCCCGTCAAAATCGGTATAGTCGTTTCGGAGATTAGCCGGAATTAACAGACAGATAGAAAAAAAAATAAAAAGCTGTTATTTTGAAATTATAAACAGATATTTCAATTTTATTTGTTTGTATGTATGGAAAATGTAAGTTCTTGTCAACGTGCTTCACTGATAATAATCAATATTCCCAATATTGGTTTCATCGTTGAACTAAGTTAAATTTATAAAATAATTGAGAATAGATTCAACTGAATTACATATTAAGAACCACTGCAATTTGACCTCAGGCCCACAAATGCTAAAGGATATTGACATCCCAAGATTCAACGAAAAATCATTTGAAGTAATATAAAATTTGAAATGTAGAAGTACTCAATACTGTAATTAAAGAAAGAGGTATAAAGATTTTTACTTTGATCCCGTCGCAATCAAAGAAAAGGAGATGAGGGGGGGCTTTATTGTCGTACTCCAATAATGGGTAGATCTAAGAAATATTAGTATTTTTGCAATTTATTAGAAGTAAGAGTAAGTAAGAGCTGCAAAAGGCGACCGGCCAAGGTTGTTAATCTGCCAAGGTTAAACCGCCTTTTTACCCGGTATTTAAAGTTCAAAATAGAAAAGCAAAGACAATAAAAACAAAACAATTCTTACCTGAACGTGGTCTCAGGTAGTATAGGGCACTGCGTCACATACGGCGTCCCATCCATATAAGGCGTTCCCTTCTGATGCTGTCCATGCCAATGTACGGTAGTTCCTTCTGTCATCAAGTCATTCTCCACGTCTACGATCACACGGTCATGTTGGCACACCTGAAAAATGACGGAGGAATGCTTGAAAATGGTCCTTTTTTTTTTTTTTTTCGGATGGGAAATCATAAGGTTTGATCGAAATGTTGGTTGCAATTTTGTAATGTTTATGTTTGGTAAGAAGGAAAATACTTTATTTAATAAAAAGTTTAAATCTTAAACAGAACTACGTTAAAATAGCAATTAAAAATGTGTAAAGAAAACCTCGATCTAATTAGGGTTCCTTACCCTAGGGGTTAAAACGGTACCCTATTACTAAGCTAAGACCCCACTGTCGGTCTGACTGTCTGTCACCAGGCTATATCTCATGAACCGTTATAGCTAGACAGTTGAAATTTACACGGATGATGTATTTCTGTTGCAGTTATATTATCAAATACCTAAAACAGAATAAAATAAATATTTAAGGGGGGCTAATATACAACAAACGTGTTCTTTTTAAATAATGGTACGGAACCCTTTGTGTTCGAGTCCGACTCGCACTTGGCTGGGTTTTTTTTCGGTTTTCGTATACCGTTAGGAGTCATATAATTATGTCAGGTATGATGTTTACGTGTGTCACCTAAATATAATTATAACGAACATTAAAATACATGAATTTTTATTGTTTATATATCTAGTCATTATGTATTTATATAAGTATATATTCATATTTACTTAGTATGTGTATTTTATGTTTATTTTATATTATAGGTTAAGTTAGGTAAGGGACATAAACACATTATTCTTTTCCTTTTCTCACACACTATAGTCTACGTTTCTTTTTCATTTCTCCTTTTGCAGGTCTGCTGGCAGAAATTTCTTAAGAAATAAGCAGTACCTTTGTACTCATATTTTATAATTTTATTTTGCTGTGTAATCTACTGTGTGTACATAAATAGTAAAATAAATAAATAAATGAATGAATCAGTAATATAATTATGTTAGTATAACAAAAAAACAAAAGACGGGAATTATTTCTTCAATGTATTTTATCAAATTCTCAACATTGAACTTCCACGAATTGGTTTTACGTCAAAAGCTATGTTAATTAAATTCAATGATGAAATATAATTACTTTTAGTTAATTAAATTTCGCATGAAACGTCAGTATTTTGGACTTAGTTGGTGAGCTGTGAGTTAAGATCCCATTCTTCTCAATAGAGATATCCGTTTTGCAATGGGCAACTATAATACTTCCACAAGTTATTATGCCTAACTTCATCCTTTTGGTCTTTGACATTCTAAAGTGCCCGTAATCGTCTAATTGAAATAAATGCTTTGAGTTTGAGTTCCCATTATGACATTTATTTTTTACCTGACTGTAAAGTTATCTTATAAAAGCTTTTTCAGCTCAAAAAAACACGACCATATATCCTTTCAAAAATCCAAAATGTTGACTAACAATAGCGTTGCCATACTTTTAATTAACGAGACCCAGTTAAAACTAGTTCGCAATTTCACCCAAAATTAAAACTACAGCGCTAATTGTGACAATATTGCCTGCTCCAGTCTAAAACTCGTCCTACACTTTTTCTGGGCAACGAAAAATGGGAGCACATTTTTTACACAACACATTTTTCTTAAACGAATAATTAAAATCAAAATATTTTTATTTCACATAGGCCTAGATGGGCACTTATACAACGTCGACAAAAAAAGTGCACGGTTCGGGTTGGTCGTTTCTTATGGAGAAGAACCGGCAAGAGTCACTATATTCTATATGTATATTATTAGTAGGAGAAACAAACATTGTGTACCCCTTTTTACGAAAATTACACGGGCGGAGAAATATGAAAGGCACAGTTACAGTTTATATAGAGAAGGAGTGCGAAAGCTAATAATATTTGTATATGATAATGCATTAGAAATACAACAAAATTAATAAAAGAAAACATTACACACACTACCGTGCGTTTGACACACACAGTTATTACTAGGCTTGCATGAATTCAAGAAGGTATTTACTGAAACAGTATTCCGTCTGTACACACAAGTTCTAGGCAGGACCTACTTTGAGAAGATATTTATATATAACGTTTAAATTAAAAATGTAAATAAATTATGGTCAAATTTCGACCACTGGGCGACCAAATTTCATTCTGCCAAAAAGTATCACCGCTCATAAAAAATCTTCCATTTTCCGAAAGTAATATTTAATAACGCTCTTTGATATGATTATAATGCTGATTTGCGTTTTGTATTAAATTTTGATTTTACGGAATAATAATATAAGAGATTTCCCTAAGAAATCTCTAAAACAAAACACAAACTACAGAATGACAATTTTGTATTCTGATTCTAACATATTATATGCAATACATATATTATTATTACCCACATAAAGGAAGAGGGTCATTTGTGTAAAAAGAGTTGTGAGTAGGCTCAATTTGCCAGAACTAAGTTATTTCAAACTCACCTCCACTGCTGGTCCAGGCATTTTTCTATTAATCACATTCAAGGGTCTATTCATCCCATCAGCTGGGATGCAAT
The DNA here is from genome assembly GCA_947578425.1 of Eugnorisma glareosa. NCBI lineage: Eukaryota > Metazoa > Arthropoda > Insecta > Lepidoptera > Noctuidae > Eugnorisma > Eugnorisma glareosa. Next base: position 7,119,724 of record OX387980.1, read on the forward strand.
CAGGCCGAGAACAATCCGTCAAATTGTATGGACAGTCGTAACAAGCCTTGCTCATCGTCTGATACCATTCCAGTACAAAATGATAGTAACATATCATCGGGGCCTCTCCTTCTCTACATTCTCTATGACATGGGTGATCTCCGTTCATCAATTCTCCTGTCACTTCGTCATACCTTACGTGAGCTCTTATCTTTGCATTTTTGACGTTTCTGCTAATGACTGTCTCCTTTTCATCCTGTATCATTCTGATTGGATGCTTAGTTGGAGGACTCTTAGGTTCAATTTTCAAAACGTTAGTGCTGTTCGGTTTGGTCGCAACCAGCACTCTTGAAGCACTTTCTGGTGCGTTGTGATGGAAATCTTCGGAGATTGTTGCATTCTGTTCGTCTTCGTTTATTACGAAGACGTAGGAACCATTGGTCTGTTGTTTGCCTTGTATGACTTCGTCAGTGTTTAGTGTGTTGTAGTCGAATGTTGTTGTTTCAAATGATTCTGCTGTTTCCGTCTGCGTGTTGATTCCGTTTATGTCTGTAACAAAACAATCTGTAATTAGTAAGTTTAACATAATTTCATGCCTCTTTCTTCGAAGGGTGAGGCTGAAGAGTACTTTGCATTGCGCCAGCTTTGTTTAATAGGAGACAAGTGTGGTCCCTTGGCAATCAAGTTATAAACCAATCGAAAAAGTGAGAACGTATGAACTCGCAAACAAAGTAAAGGATTTTTTTTTTAATTGACATCGTTAATTGTAGAAAAGATGAATTCCACTGATTATTATACAAATACACCGATTTTACAAATAACAGATAAGTACATAGTTTGATACTTTAACATGTTACAGATACATTTACAACTATTCGTTGTTATTATCAAAAGATAGCAATGTTCTAATCTAACATTCAAATACTAACTTTCTCAACAAAATCTAGTAAATTAATCCCCAGTTCTAGTAGCTCTATAATCTATCAATGATCCCTAAAATCACTTGTCAGTAACATCGAGAAAATCCCTAACCCGATCACCGATCATTACAAGAACATTTGAATTGTAAATCTGGTCATCAACTGGGTGATTTACCCCACAAAATAGATAGACACAAAAGGGCTACTCCGTACAACTGATAAAAATAGGCACACACACAGACGCTTACGTACGGCGATCTCCAACGAATGACAGTCGCGAGTGCGCTTGCACTCGCTGTGCGTAAAGCGTGTCTGTGTGTGCGAAAGAGCAGGCGCACGCACACATAGACGCGTACGTACGACGACCTCAAACAAATGACAGTCGCGAGTGCGCTTGCACTCGCTGTACGTGAAGTGTGTCTATGTGTGCGTAAGAGCAGGCGCAGGCACACATAGAAGCGTACGTACGGCGACCTCAAACAAATGATAGTCGCGAGTGCGCTTGCACTCGCTGTACGTGAAGTGTGTCTGTGTGCGTGCGTTTTCGCTCTTTGTATAAAACTTGCCTTCTTAAATTAGCTATTTTGTGGTTAAGCTGTCGGTTACTCCATTAAACATTTAACAGGTCTTTAGGAACCGATTTTGTTTTAACCCGACAAAAGAGGGGATTATGATAATTTTGCAGTTAGAGGTTTTGGAGTGGACGAGTTTTTCATCGATGCCTTTGGGCACATGCGTATTAATTTCAATTTGTGAAGTTTACTTTTGAACAAAGGTTTACCATTGATATAATTGCTGTGCTTGGCAGAAAGAAGGGTTTGGGATAAAATACCTACTACAAAAAGTACCAAAATTATAAATTCTTTAACTTTCATGGTCACTGACATTATCATCGTGTTAAAATCACCATGTTTATTGTTAATTTTGAGTTCCCGAGTTGCCGAAATATCGGGAACTCAAAACCAACAGTAAACAAGGTAAATATCTCGTTTCTATTGTTAGTAATAGTATCAAAATTTATAATATTTGCCAAGAAATTTTACTACTATTACAAACGCGAAAGTTTGGATGGATGTTTGTTACTAAATCACGCCAAAACGTCAAAACAAATCTGGCACAGACATACAATGTGTAACAGAATTAACGCACAACCTCTTAAGGGGTCATTGTACTCATCATTATGAACAACTTTCACTATGGGACCAAAACTGAAATCGCAAAAAAAAAATCGACTGCCCCCATTTCTGTGCGCATAATTCGACAAAATGTACTGAACAGCTGTTTTTTTTTCGCGTTTCGGGCTTAGTCCCATAGTGAAAGTTGTTCATAATGATGAGTACAATGACCCCTTAAGAGGTTGTGCGTTTATTCTGTTACACATTGTAGATTATAGTCTGTAATAGCACATACTTAGGATGATTTTTATCCCGGTAGTGCGATCCCGTGGGACAATAACTTAACTCCATGCGGGGGAAGCCCTGAGATCAGATGGTATAACATTATTTGAGGACAGATAGACTTTCCTTTATACATGCTGTCGCTTTGCATCCTGGTCAAATTCAAGGAGGTAACTACATATACTAATGATTCTCGACCCGAATCGATGGTAAAAAGTGTAGGTTTTTTTTTTACGGAAATCGGTAAGCGTACACCACCCCCTAGTTTCCATACTGTTCATAATTATACTGTAGAATAAACGTTTGCGTTTGTGTGTGTGACGGCGCGTTTATAGGGCTGGGAACAGACGGACTGCGTTTTAACGGGTGGTTTAAACTTTACGATTTCCGTTAAAAAAAACTACCCTTTTTAATAAATAGTTATAAGCATGAATCATGCTTGCATTCCTCGAAGGTGTGGAGGTGGCAGAGGTGGTTCCTATACTCCATCGACATTTCAACATTCATGTAATAGAGGGCGAGCGTATTGCCATCAACCGGGCACAAACCTAGACGCCGTGGCTGCTACTGAGTAATTCCTGATGGAAACACCCAATAACACTTTGCCCGACCCCGGAATCGAACACAGGACCTCGTGTTCAGCAGTCGCGCTTGCGAGTACTAGACTAACGTGGCTATGCCATGTATACTACGTATTTACATGTATACCACAAAATAGAGTAGAATATAAATAGGTGTACCTACCATATTCAATATTAAACGAGTTTCGTCGAATCTATATAGAATCCTTATTTATTAGGCACGTTGTAAACAACTTTATGTAGTGACAGGCCAGACATTTAGGAAATGAAACGTATGAACGAAATACTTATTCAAAATTTATCCATTTCGACTTTGTTTACTACGACTATATGAAACGGATTTTAGAGACTGTTTGCGATCACCGGAATAAATTTAGTGTTGCATCTTAAAACATAACACAGTACATATCTACAGCGCCGTCAAAGTTTGGATGTAGAAGATCAGCCGTTAAAGTCGAAGGCTACGTGGTGGCCCCCGGTCACCGTAGGCGCGGGCTTGTGGACGGTGAGCTATGGGCAAGCTCGCCGTCCGTCCGTCTTATGACGACAGGCCGTGTCGACGGCGCGTTCGTGTTCCACGCGCGCCTCAAAGAGATGTCAGCAAATGGGTTCGGGTCCGAAAGGACCTATGCCTGATTGAGAAGGCCAGATTCCTCACATTACTTTAATACACCAATAATAACCAGGGTTCTAATCAGGACAGATGTGCGTGTGATGAAGAGGAGAGGAGAGGGTGAGAAAGACCAAGGAAACGATGGATGGCTTTTTTGAGGAATGAAATGAAAGAATAAGGAGTAAATGATTGCGTGACGGTTGACAGAGGAGAAAGGAAGACAAAAACGTGTTGCGCCGACCCCAAGTAACATGGGACGAGGACAGGAAGATAATGACTAACCAGAGATCAAATCCACAGAACGAATTCTGATGCGCTTGATTTGAGGAAACTATAGAAGAGCGATCATAAGTATTGAACAGCCATAAGTGATCATAAGTGTTGATTGGTATCTCGTGACACCTATTACGTGCGGTCGTGCTCTTCTATAAGTAATGGGGTACTTAGACTTAAGTTTGAAACGTTGAACATACAAAAATGGTGGATAGGTGGAGTCATCTGCTACTTACTCAGCCCTAATTTGTTTGACCCTGGCAACTAGATATTTTTTTTAATGCAGGTTGAAATTAAGATTTAAGTATTTTTTACATCTTTCTGTAAGTTTTAGGACTCATAACTTTTTTTCTAGCTAGCATCTGAATAAAGCAATAATTTTATAAGAATCTGCCAATATTAAAAATTAAAAAAAAACAAAAATATTGCCTGTTTTACCCATTTTTAATAAAAAATACACTTTAATGTTAAAGTGGTGAAACTAGAAGAAAGCAAAAACAATATTTTTTAAATATCCAGTTGCCAGGGCTAAATAAATTAGGGCTGAGTAAGTAGCAGATGACCCTACCTATCCACCACTTTCGTATGTTCAACGTTCTACCAAACACCCTGTATATATGTAATAGTGTACTCATTGTTGAAGAGCCAAATAAAATAAAATAAAATAAATAATAGATAGAATCTGCACAAAATCTTTCAACAATATGACGTAACTCTGAAAACTTCTTTCATACTTAAAATGCCCGTAAATGTTTCGAAGATTTTAATTAAATAATTTCCGCTCAACTGTTGATTAAGTTTTAAAAGTTGGCCAAACATCTTTTACGCCAGTTTGTTGATCGGTACTTGAGACTGACTTCAAATGCTCAAATCTTGGTATGAACCCTGGCTTAATTCCTGAACTCTGCTACGATTGGTTTGCGTGAGTTGGCTTAAGGTAAAATAATATTTTTTTGTTAAGATACCGACTAATTTTAAACTCCTTCGTTCGATTGCTTCGTTGGTCTAGTTTTCGCAATCGCGGCTGGTGAGCATGAAGTCCTGGGTTCGATTCCCGGGTCGGGCTAAATGTAATTGGGTTTTTCCATCAGGAATTTCTTAGTAGCAGCCACGGAGTCAGAATTTGTGCCCGGTTTGATGGCAATAGGCTCGCCCCCTTACATGGAACTTAAATCATAACTGGAGAAATGTGCGTGTACTATTAGATACACCTCTACCTAACTCGTCGTGGATAACAGTCGTGATGTTATATTTATTTTTTATTACTTTGACCAGGGACCGAAAAGGTTACCGATGTATCACCTCCTTCTGCAAAGCAGTCATGCTAGCGAAGGAGGTGGCGGAACGTGAGAGGGAGAGAACCTCACGTCCCAGCCGCCGCGGGAGACGCACCGGGCGTCGGCGCCGGCCACCGTAGGCGCGGGCCTGTGGACGGTGAGCTATGGGCTAGCTCGCCGTCCGTCCGTCGTATGACGACAGGCCGTGTCGACGGCGCGTTCGTGTTCCACGCGCGCCTCAAAGAGAGTCAGCAAACAGGAAGGGGTCCGAAAGGACCGATGCCTGCCAGGGTTGCGGGACTGTTCGAAAGAGATACCGCGGCCCTGGGACACAAAGGGCAAAGGCAGGAACATGGATGGGTTTTAGTCAGTAAAAGTCTGACACTCCCTCTTGCTCAGCCCAGAGCGGGAGGGGTTATTCGATGATTTCCCATCCGAAAAAAAAAAGAAAAAGGGTTTTCATCAGTTATTTTTTAGGGTTAGGGGAATAAGGTTAACCTGTATTATGTATATGGTTAATCAGCCTATAATAGCCAGTTCACGCACGGGTTCGTACATAAAACATATGAAAGCTCTATATCTTAGAATGTATTTTATATGTCCGCAAAAATCGAGGGCTTTTCAAAATTAGAAGCGACTTCCATAATATAAATACACGCAGTAAACACGAAATTGTAATACCTAAATTCAGATTAACTAAAACTAGCAAGTCTTTTCTTATAAACAGTATACGCTTTTATAACAAGTTGCCAAAGTCAGTTATAGAACTGACCGATGGAAAGTTCAAAAATTACATCAAACGTGTCCTTATTAAAAAAGCATATTACAAAATCAAGGACTACGTCGAAGACAAAGAAGTTTGGCTTTAATTCCTTCTGCGCATGCGGCTTCCCTGGTAGCTCATAAACGGCACAAATATGTGGATGTCTCTAACTATTCTCAAGCTCATTTTTTTCTCATCTATCTAACCAGATTCTTTACGATAGTTTTCAAATCATTTATACATCTTTTGCTCAGAATAGTTACAGCACTGATGACAATATTTGTGTCACTTGTTTAATTCACTATTTTACAATATTTTCTTACCTTTGTATAGATTCTTTTTTACCGATTGTTTGTGAATGTTTGAACATTATAGGCTTTGTAGATTCCCAGATGCTCGTTAACTTTTGTTAACTTTTCATCTTGTCTTAATTTTTTTTTGTGTAGTAAGCAACGACCTATTGTCGGGCCTATGCTGTTCCCCCATACTTAAGTACTAATGCTGTAACATGATAATATTGTAACACCAAATGATTTGAAAAGAGTAACCATGGAGTTTCTTGCCGGTTCTTCTCCATAGGAAACGACCAACCCGAACCGTGCACCTTTTTGTCGACGTTTTATAAGTGCCCATCTAGGCCTATGTGAAATAAAAATATTTTGATTTTGATTTTTGAAAGAAAGTGATGGAGTTACCCCGGGCTCGGTGCTGCCTCTTTCATTCTGGTTAACCAGCAATATTGAAATGTAACCAACCCATTACTTTAAAGGTTAACCCGTAAAATGGTTGATCAAACATTTGGGTTATTGGTCTAACCGGTTAACCTTTTAATCCGATTAATCGGTCCCTGATTTTTACACAAGTTGTAGAAAAAGTGTAGTAATTCGCGTATGTACCAATTATTATGATATTTTTAATAGGCGCTACTAAAGACCTATATGGAAAATTTTGTAGGCGCTAAGCCAAACCGAGTTTATTTTTAAAATGCTAAAAGGGGGGTTAAACGCTATGATTAGACCAGATATTATTCATAATTTGACACAGCGTTCATGAATAAACAGCTTAAGACCTATTTTTGTTCACAAATAATGAATCTTTATTTAGTTTTTGATTTCTGAAGATTCCCGTCCCGTCCAGCGCTTTGGCGCTCGCCTTTTTGTTCAAACCTTTACAGTGTTTGATCCTTTACAGATTTCGGGAAATACAAACTTCCTTTTCCTTTATATAAGTTGAATCAAAGAGTTTTTACTCTTTACGCAATAGAGTTGGAATTTGGAGGCTCAAAATAAATTCTCACTAAAAGAACCGGTTTTTTTTTCAATTCTGTTTGCTTAGTTAGATTGAACTCTATGAATAGATGTGCTATAACTAGACATTGAGGTAAATGCCCTTTCAATAATTATTTTTAGTCGGCTCAATTGGTCAAAGTTGATGTTAACTTGGTTTCTATCAATAATAAAAGATGTAAAAAGACCCTTAACGAAGCTGAAAGGCACTTGCTTTCCCCGTCATTGCAATCACTTCTTTTTTGTTCTAGACCATACCTGGGAACCTTCTAGTTACAGAGATATTGGGGGTCAAAGTTCCAACTTTTTCACAAGTTTTTTTTTAATACACGTTTTGAATGTAATAGTTTTACTTTAACACATCCATATTCCCTGTATTATCCATCCATCAGCACAATGTTTTGAGTGCGTTACATTGAGTCCTAATGTAAAACACGATTTTTCAACCCAAAAAAATCGTTTCCCAGCAATATTTTTTGCAAAGTTACTTAGTTTGATGTACATAATGTTTGGTTGACGGCTTCGTGAAGGGTCTTGTTACATCCTGTATACAGGGTAGAAGGGACACCGACACACAAAGATAACCACGTATTCAGTACATCATTCTAATTCCCCCTCCCCCCACATAATTTGCTGTTCCATAAATTTTGACCGTGTAGGTATTGCACGTTTGTGGTTGGTTGGTTGCTGGTTTTTTTTTTTAAATTACTGATAAGATAGGATAGTTACTGTTTTGGACCCAATAAATTACGCTGTGCGAAGCAGGGCGAGGAGGCTAGTATTGATCTATTCTAATATTATAAAGAGGTTAAGTTTGTGAGTTTGTAATGGGTCTACTGAACCGATTTTGAAAATTCTTTCACTAATAGGAAGCTACATTATCCCCGAGTGCAACAGGCTATATTTAAATCGTGCTTGTAGAATAATCCCGACCAAATCGCGAGCGAAGCCGCGGGCAACAGCTAATATTAAATAGGTTTGAACCACGATGTTAATCTTCCTACCACCAAAATATCATCGCAAATCCACACAAATTACACAAGTCTAACCAAAATTAGAACAAACCGTCAGCTCATCTTAAAAAGCCAGTTTTTCATGACGTCATTTACTACCGTCACGTGTTAATAGGTATGGCACGTCACGCCATGCCATACGGCACGGGGTATTCTTTAGTTTAAACTTATTAATATTGAGTCAATATTTAATTATTTGTTGTTTGATATTAACTTTAGGTATGACGTAGGAAGAGTAAACTTTGGTTATTTTAATCACGTAGACATGAAGAATTATTCTTCTTAATCTACATAACATTACGCCTGTCATGCCCAAAGGGTTAGGCAGAGATGTACCTAATATACACCCACATTTCGCCTATCATGTTTAAGTCACATGTAATCGGGAGCGACCCTGTTGCCATTCACACGGGCCCAAATCGAGACTCCGTTACTACTGAGAAATTTCACAATTTGCCCGACCCGGGAATCGAATCCAGGATCTCATGTTCACCAGTCGCGATTGCGAAAACTAGACCGACGAGGCAGTCAAACGAAGGAGTTTAAAATGAGTGGGTATCTAAAAAACAGGACAAGTGCGCCTTGCGTGGAGAGGGTTCCGCACGGTTCCTTCTCATTTTATTCATATTAAAACTCTCGTGACGTCATCCGATTCCAACGAAATACTGTGAACTTTTATGGAACCAACAACCGCCCATACACGTTCACCACTCCACCATCACCATCTACTAGTTTACGTGTAGGTACCTACATGTAAACTGAGGATAGCCTCAAAAAGAAAAATAAAAATTTCTTGTTTTCTCAAAATGATTGAAAACCGAAAAAAAAATTAATATGTAGGTACGAGCTTTTGCATTTGAAAAATAACAGAAAAACATTATTTTTTTACCAACTTCCTGAAAAAAACGAATGAGTGCTCTAAATTATAATTAAATCTACCATATTTTCCTTCAACGGTCATTTACACCGCATGTTATATTTACCGAAAAAAAACCTAAAGTGAAGTCCTATTTAACACATACAGAGAGTAACAAGTCCTTAAACATGAAACTAAGTAACATTTACATGAAACTAAGTAGCTCTACGCAAAAATTATTGCTGGGAAACGACTTTCTTTTTTGGGGTGAAAAATCACGTTTTACGGAAGGACTCAATGTAACGCACTCAAAACATTGTGCTGATGGATGGATTCAATAGTACGGAGGTCCTGGATGTGTTTATAGTAAAAATCTTACGTTAAATAAATGCATTTAAAAAAAACTTGTGAAATAGTTGAAACTTTGACCCGCAATATCTCCGTAACTAGAAGGTTCCCAGGTATAGTCTACAAAAAAAATAATCGCAATGACGGAAAGAACCTTTCGGCTTCGTTAAGGGTCTTGTTACACCCTTTATGTATAAGGCACCTTTTAGTTATCTATATAAAATCTTACGACTATTATAAATGCGAAATTGCATGTGTTTGTTAATCTTTCACACAAATACTATGGAAAGGATTTAGATAAAATTAGATAATTGGCGAACTCCATACGGGCGAAGCTGCAAAGAGAAAAGAGAAGCTGATAATATGCTAGTGAAAAATACTACTAAAGTAATGTGTTGTTATTCCCGCCGGAAAACTTTTCCAACCAAAAACATATTTCCCACACTCACATGTAACCAACAACAACGGCCACTATTTACTGCGTTTAGTCGCCACTCAATCGCACGACAGTCGCGCGACTATCGTCCCCCACCAATCAAGGTTGTACCGACTCTCGAGTTAATCGCTCCATTCATCTCAGATCCGATACCACGACAAAACAGTTTTGATACTCGATAATATGTCAAAATTAGACGCTTCACTTGATTGAGTAGTTCACTCGGATAAAATAATGTTCACTTTTGTTTTCTTCCGCGTTCAATTTTGATTTATTTTGTGGTCAGACGCGACAAGTAAAATGTCGAATGTGACTTTTGGTCGACTTACAAAGGTGGTGCACTCAATGTATCCGACACAGACTATAGAATTATGAAACATCCTGTTAATCATGTTTACGTGTTTTGACACGTAAACATGATTAACAGGATGTTTCATAAGGTTGAACATACCTCCCCAGCGCACGAGTCGAATAGATCATGCGTCATAATAATGAATATTTTTTTAATTATTCAAATCTCATAAATACCTTTTTTTTTTAATGTTTAGTAATCTTTGCCGCTGGGCCGCCGTTGTAAGACGAATAAAAAGTTACAGTCTTTATTATATACTTAGGCTAAGCCATTTTCCATTCATTTCATTTGTCAGTGTCTCATAACTGTCAAACTACAAGTCGAAGAGAGACGGGATCATAAGTATCTACTAAGCCAAAGCACGTAGTATTAACGTTGATTAATCTCGACCTCATCTTATAGTTAAATGTGAAGGATAGATTTTTTATTTCGTCATTATCATTGTATGTCGGGTAATTTTTTCTTTCGCAATAAAAGGTCATATCGGATGAGTCAATTATTTGATTACTTTTAAATTATAACAAAAAGTTTATGTTTTTCGATGTTTGTTATTGAAAGGATCAACAGGTTTTATGAATATTTTTGTTTAGTGTAAGGAGGATGTTTGCTTATTTAATTTTCTTATATTAAGAGTTGTGTGCAGAAAGTCATGTATCTATCTCCTTTTTGGAAAACGTCCTAAAATCTTAACAAAAGTCAATAAACTTTAAGCGCCTTCTTCGTCTGTCCAAACAAGCTCCAGGAAAATAAAATAAATTAAGATTTTATAATTATTTAAAATAACCTTGTGCGGGATTCGACAACCCCGACTTATAATGCCAATTCTAAGGAAATTTATAATTACAATTTACAAATTATTATATTAAAATGATGTCATTATTGTGAATTGTGTTGAATTAGTGTATTGTATTCATTATTGTATTACTCATAAAAAGTCTCAATTAATATTAATAAAAACAATTTTACTTAAAGCTTTATATTCATAATCTGAGCATCCATTGCAAGGTTAAAGTCTAACAAATAATAAAACAAAAACTAACTCACCTGCTATGGGTATTTCTAATAGTTTATTTTATAATATAATTTATTTAATTTTTTACAAATATCACTCCTTTTTTTACTTGATGCTCTTAAGAATTACGTAATTGGAATTAAAGCAACGTATTTTCACACTCCTAATGACAGTTACCCACATATCTACGTGAAACTTACGTGACATTTTGAGTGCTATTCACATAATGGTTCATTTACTTTAGCGACTAATTTGCAATAAAATCATTTATTATTTCAAAGTACTTTTCAAACAATGCATCGTAAAAATATTTAGTAGTTTACACTGTTAGAAAATGCAGTTGTTTGTAGTCACCTCGTAAAAATGGGTTATGACTGAATTTCTATTGTAATGTCATACGTTAGAAATTTGTGAATCCGTACGTCAAGATAGTTTTAGTTCCGTACTGATGCAAATATTAGAATTTGTATAGGTATGTGTTTCTGCTCATAGAGTAAATTAATTAAATGTTAACTAGGTGCGGCTATGTGGAGAAATATAGATATAGCCTTTCATCTTAGTAAGATAATTTTTAGTAGCGAGTATTTTGTCAGTTAAAAACTGTCATTACTACTTTATGATAGTGTATTAAAATTTAATTTAAAGTTCAACAAAACATACATCAGTCTTAACTTATTTCAGGTCAAAACTCAAAAGAATCAAAACTTCTTGATCCCCGTTTATAGATCTCGCAATCCATTGAGGGACGAGAGTCCCGCGGTGTCCCAAACGCTACACGGGATAGCTCACGTGTCCAGTTATGGACAAAGCCCATGTGTGTGCAGTAGCAATACAGGATCACAGGCAGTAACTTAGTGAAGTTCTAGAGGCCTCAGACATGCCATTACTTCAAAATGCTTCATATTTCTAGAAAAATCTCAACAGGATTGACCACAGATATAGATATAACTAGTTTTTTTTTTTTTTTCTGCTCCATGGCAATCAGTCTGTCTTAGGACAATAAGCTGCTGTGTTAACCAATTAGAGTCTATTTGATATACCTAGATAACGCAAGTATCACGATCCGGATGAAAACCAAGCGTGTCATTTTTTGACTATACATTTAATAAAACGTCATAAGCACTATTTACTCACTATACAAAATAGACTACGTTTTTGTTCTTTAGACATCTATAATTAAGTTCTTGAGATGCAACGATGTTGTTTTAAACAAATTAGCTTGCTGCGATTGTAGCTACGTTAAGCATAAAATGCTTAAGCCGGGCCCGCAAAGCTTTGTTTTTTTTTTCGTATGTTTTGTCATCATTTAACTCCTCCCGCTCTGGGCTGAGCAGGAGGGAGTGTCAGACTTTTACTGACTAAAACCCATCCATGTTCCTTCCTTTGCCCTTTGTGTTCCAGGGCCGCGGTATCTCTTTCGAACAGTCCCGCAACCCTGGTGTGTTATATAGCTGTGGTAAACTATATTGAAATTATCAAGGAGACACTCAAGATCCCTGAGGGCTTGGACAAACGACAATCGCTTTGAAAAACGTTTCGTATACTTCCACTGGACTCACATATAAGCCTTACAATGATCTTTATTGCTAATAGTATGAAAGAATAGTACATTTTGAAATAATTGGGGAATCATTGTTATTGCATTCGAGGCGGAATTTACACCCGAGCCGTAGGCGAGGTGGTAATGGAGGCAGGAACTGTAATGACTAATGCCCACGTGTATCAAATGAAGTTTTAAAAAAAATAAACAACACAACAGGACGTCACTTCAGGATGACAATTGGTCTATATTAATCTCTAAACACACGTGGTGGAAACGAAATAGACCATTCGTTTCGGCGATTTTTTCACTGAACGTTTTCGTATACGCGTTTAATCGCACACTAACTAGCTATCCGTGGAGATATAAGTCAATAACTTCGTCACGTGGCGAAGTAGTGTGTCAAACCCACACCTGAGGTTCCATTAGTTTTAAACACGACCAACACGAAACACTGGACCTACAAAACCGTAAATTTCCTAAGATTATGCCTTGGTATTTTCCCAAATAGCTAACGCTTGTCTGTTTTTTTACAATCACCAAAACTTCGCAGTAGCTTCTAGATCCCTCTGAAATGAAACAAAACAACGTGCGTCAGTGCTTAAAGCCATTAGATTAGGAGTAAACAGTTCAATGACGTAATGGACTGCCTCGTTGGTCCAGTGGTCCCAAACTGAGCATGAGGTCCTGGGTTCGATTTCTGGGTCGGGCAAAGAGTTGGGTTTTTCCATAAGGAATATCTTAGTTGCAGCCACGGCGTCTGGATTTGCGCCCGGTTGATGGCAATAGGGTCGCCCCCTATAACATGGGACTTAAACATAACAGGCGAAATGTGTGTGTACTATTAGGTACACCTCTACCTAACCCTTCGGGGGTAACAGGCGTGATGCTGTGATGTTACAATCTGGTTCTTGTTTATTACACAACTGCATAATGCATTAAACAGCCTCAACTAGATGCTATACTAATATTATAAAGAGGTAAAATTTGTAAGTTTGTATGTAGGAGGTAATCTTTGGATCTACTGAACGTATTTTAAAAATTCTTTCATTAATAGAAAGCTACATTATCGCCGAGTGCCATAGGCTATGTTTACAACGTGCCCGTGGGATAATTTCCGACAAAAACGCGAGTGAAGCCGCGGGCAACAGCTGGTAATTCATAAGCACGTCAGCTGTACCCTAGCCAATCTGAAGACTTGAGAGAAGGAGAATCTAATATGCAAAACTGTTGTTGTGTTTTGAATTGTAATGACAAACTACACTAGTACTACTCGTAAAAGTAATAGAGCACCTTTGTTGAGGAACTTTAGTGACAAACCCAGAGGCGATATTCCGTGCAGTTCAGTTACGTTAAATTGTAAACCACTGAGTGCTGCACATCATCCTGGCCGTTGGGCCACCGCAGCACCTTTGTTGAGGAACTTTAGTGACAAACCCAGAGGCGATATTCCGTGCAGTTCAGTTACGTTAAATTGTAAACCACTGAGTGCTGCACATCACCCTGGCCCAACGGCCAGGATGATGTGCAGCACTCAGTGGTTTACAATTGCCAGTTATAGATAGATTTGGGATCAACATCCCAAATCTATCTATAACTGGCGAAATGTGGTTGTACTATTAGGTACACCTCTGCCTAAACCTTCGGGGAATACAGGCGTGATATTGTATTGTGTGTATTGTGTTGGAAATACTTCAATATTTTCCAGAACCTTCATTTTCTGATCTACTGTCCTCACTATACTACGACCCAACCAACATGATACTTTGTCATTGTGTAGATTGACTACCTTAATCTTGGCACAGATACAAATGCACCGATCTATCAGTGTGCATACATTTACTGCAGTCTACGGAGAGTCGGAGATTCTATGCGTTCCTAAATTGAATCCGACACTATTTCAGAGGTGCCACCTAATCGTAGACGTGCAACTTCGAGGTGTGGCTAAGTGAATTTCAGACTTAGTTTGGCTTGTATTAGGTATTAATTTTGCGTGGTGTGTTTTGATACTCGAAATTGAGCTACTTAAATCAAAATGGTGGTTGTAAAAGCTAATTATGTCGCAACTTAATAAGCCTATCTCAAACCTAAGTAAAATTGGTACTTCAGAAAAATCATATTGAACAATATTCGGTACAAAAAATATTGAAAAGCAGAACAAAAAAATAACGAACAATAATCCGGCAAAAATCATTCGACCAAAAAATCTTAGGCTTAGCCTATACAGACGTTTTAAGCTAATTTTTCGCTGAGCACTCATCGAAGCGATTGAATGGAGAATTCTCAACACAAGTGGGGTCAATGCTTAACCCCAGCTTCGAGGGGATTTCCATAATAATTTAAGAGGCCGATACTGTATACATTTTTACCTTTTCTGTTAAAGATTTTTTTAGGTGAGTTGTTCTCAAATTGGGTATCGTTTTGTTTCCGCTTTATTTAATGGGTCAACAATGTTTTTGTGTGCGGTTCTGAATTTGTGTGGGCTGATGTTTTAATAAAAAGGTTTAAAAGCGTTTTTTTTCTGATACATAGCAATGGATAAACACAATTCAAATTGAAGAATTAACTAATTTTAAAATATTAACCAATATTGTTATCATTATCAAACATCTTACTACTAAATGCGAAAGTTTGTGAGGATCATTGTATGGATGTTTGTCCTACTCGATCACGCAAAAACTACTGAACGGATTTGGATGAAAGTTGGCACATAGATAGTTTAGAACCTGGATTAACACATAGGATACATTTTATCCCGCTAGTACGATCCGTGGTACAATTACCGAATTCCACGCGGGCGAAGCCGCGGGTATCAGCAAATTTATAATAATTCAAACTTTTTAAATACTTCGGACTACTTTAGTAATCAAGTTTAGACGGTAAAAAACCCAATCTATGGAAAAATACTTCATAACATAACTCAACAGCGAAAGCTGCAATAAATTATGACTTCACAAAAAATATTGAGCGAAAAAATTCGTAGTGTTCATTTTCGAGCTAAGATTCCCAGGTCTGTACTAAGCCTAACGCGCTAAACCGGATGTATAAGGATTTTTCATATGTTGTGGTAGAACTATGAAACAAAATATGAATTTAAAAAGTTATATTTAGTTTTTCAGTGGGACTGAAGCCGCGAGGGTTTGTGATAGGCTTCTGTTAAGTTTGAGTATAATTCTGACTTGTTATTTTTAACCCCCGACGCAAAAAGAGGGGTGTTATAAGTTTGACCGCTATGTGTGTATTTGTCTGTCTCTGGCACCGTAGTTCTTAAACGAGTGCAGATGGATGCAGTTTTTTTTATTTGAAAGTTAGTTTCTTGGCGATGGTTCTTAGATATGTCTTATTGGTGCAGCCATTTACTAGATATGGGGGATGAAAGTGGGTATGAAAAATATAATATTTTCAATTATACCCAAGTGGGATATCAAAAAATGAAAGCGCATGGTGTGTATATTAAAATTAGTCATATTTTATCAAAATCGGTGCAGCCATTTACTAGTTAGGGGTTTTTTAAATTTTAAATTTAATGATTATTAGCACATAAGACTGCCTCGTTGGTCTAGCGGTGCGCTGCATGGATGAGGTTCTCGGTTACATTCTGGAGTCGAGCAAAGCGGTATTGGGTGTTTCCCATCAGATTCAGTAGCTTGGAGTCTGAATCTGTGCCCGGTTGGTGGCAATAGGCTCGCTAAGGGCTTGAGCGTAACTGAAGAAATTATGTGGGTGTTTCATAAGGAACCCACTCTGCACCTCTACCTAACCCTTCGAGAATTATGTCATAGTCCATTCATACATACGTAAAGTAATGCCTTTTTTCCAGGGGTAGGCAAAAACCACAGAACGCCACCTGCTACGATCCTAACATACTCCTTTTGCATTGTCCACGTTTCTACATCTAGTCATAAACGCACGCCGGTTGCGAGTACTACGCACCTGACCTTTCTGAAGAACCTCACCAATAAGGTCGGTGCATATCCCTCTAGGGCGTCCCCCCCGGCGTTGCCACTCACATCTGCCTTGTAAGATACCTTTTGTTAAGTCATTACAAATGTGTTGGTATTAGTAAAATATGTATGTTTGAGTGTCAATAAGTCCCCTACTTAAATTATAGTGAGTCATCATCTGCCTAGCCTTTTCCCAATTATGTTGGGGTAGGCTTCCAGTCTAACCAGATGCAGCTGAATACCAGTATATTACATGAAGCGACTGCCTATCTGACCTCCACAACCCAGTTAGTACTGGGTAATACGATACCCCTTGGTAAGACTGTTTGTCAGACTTTCGGGCCACTGACTACCTGTAACGACTGCCAAAGATCTACAAATGACAGCCAACGGATGGACGAAGGACCAACGGCTTAACTTGCTTTCCAAGGCACGGAGGAAACTTGGTATTTGAAGATCGACCCCGAGCGGCTGTTAGTGTTTAGTCATGAGCTTTGCCCTAAAATCATAGTGACTACAAATTAAATAATATATCACGCTTTGAATGCTAAATCAATACAATGGTAAATGAAGTGTTCAACCATATTTGATTTCAATAATTCAGAACAGCAGATTTCATTTAGGTGTGTTCACACACCTGCTCATTAGGTGTGAGTTTTAATGAATATGATAATTATTCACACTACTTTGCATAAACTCCGCTGGGAATTATAACAATTTGGAATAGACGAACTGTTTTTGGGACTAAACTAATGTGTTTGAGAAATTGGAAACAAACAATTTTGTTAGTTCAATTTGTAAATGCCTGTTGTCTACATTATTGTGTGTACTGCGTAGTTCTATGTTAGTTTCAAGTTGGTGCGTTTAATATTTTATTAAAACCTAGATCTCTCTTTACATGACTGCCTCATTAGTCTAGTGATCGCAGGTCCTGCCCCCCTATAAGCATGGCAATACTATCTCTAGTCTACCAAGACTCGACAAAGCTCTTTCTATACAACTTGACGTGTCTTGTCATTCATTTCATACATTTCTAACATCGCCATGCTTGCGATGCTAGAAATCTTTCCGTGCAATCTGTCATAAAATGACAATTCAATCCGACTCTTCGTCGACAAATCCCGTTGATACTGTGGTCATGCTACGCGGGCTGGGTTCGATTCCCGGGTGGGACAAATTATTATTGGGTTTTCCCATCAGGAATTCCTCAGTAGCAGCCACGGAGTTTGGATTTGTGCCCGGTTGATGGCAATAGCCTCGCCCTCTATTGCATGGGTCTTACTTCGGGAATGTGAGTGTACTATTAGGTATACCTCTGCTCAACCCTTCGGGGATTATAGGCGTGATGTTATACGGTAACCAGTAACCAAACATCAACCTGTCCTCCACCTTCTACAGGCAGTCTGACTTAGCTACCTTTTTAGACTTTTCCAGAATTCCAAAAAAAGTACTAAAAAGCGGAAAATTACTTTACTTTTAGAAGTTGATGGCAAAAAAGTCAATGAAACAAACAAAAGTCACCGACTTCCGAAAGTAAAATTATTTTCCACTTTTTACTGTTTTTTTGGAAGTCGTTTTTTATTTTTTATTTTGTAAGCTTGTCCGTGCATCTAGCTGTGACCCGAGTACGGATCAAAATACCACCAATATTTAAAATTCTTAACGTCGTCGTCTGATGCAAAATTAACAACATCAAGGCAAAATAAGATGATTCACTTATTTAAAAATATACAATGACCTCTTCAAACATGAACTCTATTCTGCGGCAACAAGGCTGTCTGTTTAGATGAAGATTACCACGTTCTTGCATCAGTTTACTCGACCACTTCACATTACGTTAAAGTTATTGTGAAATATTGACTGTCATTGTACTGTTGGCTAAAGAGATACGTAAACAGACATAGTTGTCTATAGGTATTTGACTGTAGTTTTTGTACTATGGCCAATGAAATTTAGAAGTGTGAGGAATACTGTGGAAAGTTATTCATCTCCCATTGAAAAGATAAACCTGTCAAGATGTTGTTTGGTTGGCTGGTGCCGAACAAATTGTGCTGTGTAACAATTTTCGTGTAGAATTAAATATATTCTATCTATTTATCAGATATTCCGTTGTAAGATATGAAGTTATGGGAGTATGTATGAATTTTGGTAAATTATGAAGATTTATTAAAATCCTTAAAAGCAACTGTCAAAAAAACTGTGAGTAAAACTGTAAACAAACGTAAACGAGACTTCTTTAAGTGTTTAAATAATCAAGTCGTTGCCAAAGCTTGTTGCTTGCAGACAATCATATTAGTAGTTGGCCTGCATACTTATCTCTTTTGCTGTTTGTACTTTTAGTTTTAGTACCCATAATATTTTAATGATACATAACATTAGATATAATCATAATTTAATTGTGATTTGTAAGATTTAAGACAATTGAGAGCCTTGTTTTTTATTTCAAACAAAGACACTGATTCTCCTATTGTGCATGTGTAGGTTTTATCTTTTTGCTCCAAAACGATTGCCAAAGCCCTTAAAGTACTATGATCAAAATGTCAACATCCTATGACAATTTTACCTTGCAACATTATGTACAGGTGTTTGTCAGTTCCCTTGTTCTACTGTATTCCTTAACGATTTTAGCCTAATGCCATAAAGTGTTATAGCAATCTTTTTACCGTTCAAAGAAGGGTTGAGGCTATACGTCTTTGCCGTTGCTTCGTTCTCTCTCTGGCACTGGAAGTACGATGGCTACGGTCATTTGAAATAGCCAGCATGACAAAAAATCCATTCTTCCATTATCCATCCAGTGAAATTGACTCTGACTGCCCGTCTGTTATCTTGGGCCCTATCAGAATATCAGCGCTGTGACTTTTTTTTTTAATGTTGCAGCACCATGCTGAGATAGGGGAGGGCTTTTTCGTCTTGTACAGGAGTCAGGACCAGTTTAGTTTAATGTACCTATGTCTGATGTTTTCTTTTTTTGCGAGTCAAATAAATACTTTTTCTTACTTTTCACGCCTTACCGGCTGAACAGATTAAGACTTAATAGGCCATGTCCTCGAAATTTACTTTTCGTCCCAACAGTAGGTTCCCAAGAGATTATATCCGACCTCCACGAAATCGTTTGTCAAAGCTAAATAAATAAATTTTAACTTACGTATAAGAACAACTAAGAAAATCGCCGAGACGACCTGGCCGTAGCTCCTGCGATACATCTCGCCGTATCTGGAACAAAAATACACGTACATCTGTTATTGTATGTCGTGACTAAGCTCAAGGGATTATGTGAGGAAAGAAAGAAATTGTGGAGGCAATACATAAGCTGTGTGTATTTATGTATCTTTTGTAAAGATAAAAGTTAGTAGTGGCTGGACACTGATGGTAACAGAAGGCCTAGTGTTAAAAAAAGGAAATGATGAACAGTTTTTGTTGATTCACAGATAAAAAGGAGATAACCCAGACTCCATACATTTTTGGGCTATTTTCAAAAGTAAGTCGAGATCGGCAGATATCCCTTCATTATCGTCTTTATCGACCAGTAGCTTTTATATTAGTAATCATTACTATTTATTTAAAACTTGGGTATAGAACTTGGGTGGCATAATAAAAAAATGTTAACCCTTCGTGTGCCGGGAACGTGGATCTACGCGAGACACAATAGCTTTTTAATTGTGTCTATATACTCGGCATACGAAAGGTTAATATCCATAAGCCCCCTCCCACTCTGGGCGGAGCGGCAGGGAGTGTCAGACTTGTACTGACTAAAACCCATCCATGTTCCTTCTTTTGCCCTCCATCTATTTAATTATTGCGTTTATTAGAGGCGGCGGGCAAAAAAGAAATACCCCAATCTGGGTGATCTCAGATATTTTGTAGTTGAATAACTTCTCGGTGAATTGACTTACGACTTAGGTGTGATAATAAAAAATGTTTATTATGTTATGCTCTATCCAAATATTAAGTTTATTTTTACACATAAACTGTCACTTACGGGATATCCTCCGTGATTGTCTATTATTTTGAGTTCCCGATATTTCGACGCTGTTGCAAGCGCCATGATCGCGGATTGACTGGAGAATGCGGGTGGAGTTTACTTTTGAAAATAGCCCAATCTGGGTGATCTCCTTTAACTTGGTGGAATAAAAGAATAACATCATCAATTCATCATAACATCACGCCTGTATTCCTTGAAGGGTTAGGCAGAGGTGTACCTACCTAATAATACACCCGCATTTCGCCAGTTACGTTAAAGTTCCATGTAATAGGGGGCGAGCTTATTGCCATCAACCGGGCATAACAAAAAGAAAGAAAAGAATATTTATATAATTATGTATTTTTCAACTGGTTCGCACACGGCGTTTATTTACACGCCATCGATACGACCCTGGCAACACAAGTAGGAATACGTCCAAAAAGTTGTATGCACACTTGCACAGGCCCAATTTAAATCGGCGTGTATTAAATGTGGTTCTGTATAGCACATACTAGGCTATGTTTCTTAAATATAATCTGGGAATCGTTTGTAACATTTCTTTAGAAAACCTACATTTATCGATCACATTTAATAGGTTTATTGAAGCTCCTTCCTACTCCTTACGTAATTACTCAATGTTTCGATAAAAAAGCAGTTTACAGAATTTTCCAAAAATGGTAAGACAAGCCTCGGGTATTAACAAAGCTTGGTTCAAGAACCCCATCAAATGCAGTCCTGTCCGTGGATTCCAAGGTGTGTCACATTCCGTATCAAAAGAGGAAAAACGCCGTGGTATCTTAAGAATGTTCGCTTTTGGTAATTATTGAAGCTATTTCAAGAATTGACTTTCACCCGATCGTGTGACACGAAGAGTGGGTAATGAGTTTAAAATTGTTTTTTGTTTCACTCCATGGAGTTACTTATCATAATCAAGTTTGCCCCTGTGTCGCGAGCTGCACGTAATATTAATATTATAACGGTATCGGAAGATATATTTGGGCAAAACCTGCCGAGATTTACCCAGAGAGCACAAGTCATCATTGAAAGGTGTGCATAAAAATTTTCATGCTCAATTAATTTAGTTTTTTTTTTTTTACGTTGTGTAATCTCACATGTCTATATTATATGTTTTTCTATTTTAAGTGTTTATATTGTATGACTTTTTTTTTGTCTTGTAGCATCGCATTGGACAAGTCTGTAATGATGTTGTAATTGTTGGTAAATGAATAAATAATATGTAATTTCGCAGTATTGATGTGTCTTTTTCTTTTCTTTAGTTGATCCCGGCTGTCATTTGTACATCTTTGCAGTCATTATAGGTAATCAGTGGCTCAAAAATCTGACAACCAGTCTTACCAAGGGTACCGTATTACCCAGTACTAACTGGGTTGTGGAGGTTAGCTAGGCTGTCGCTCCATGTAAAATACTGGTATTCAGCTGCATCTGGTTAGACTTAAAACCGACCCCAACATAGTTAAAAAGTCTAGACAGATGATGATGATGTGCCTTTTCTCAAGTACCACAGAGTTCTCTAACTGTCGACCACTTTTCAACCCTATTACTTAGAGAATAAGGGTGAAGAGGCAGACTGTTACTGATCCTGATAGTATGTGGAGTGTCAGCAGTTTTTCATAACATACATAATATTCCAGTATTTTCCCGTGCATTCATTTTATTACAAACGACAAGATAGTCTCTCTTTATTTGTTTAATAGCTAGCCTGCGGTTTCGCTCCTGTTATGATCGTAAATTGTACCACGGCAATATTTTAAATATAGCATTTGATAGTCGGAAATTATGCAGCTTCCTATTAGCGAAAGAATTTTTGGAATCGGAACAGTACTTTCGAAGATGACTCTCTATATCCAAACTCACAAAGGAGAAGGGGACTTCTGGGCCCATCAGTTAACTAGTTGAAATGTGTCTTAAAAAAACCGTTATATTTTTCTAAAGGAAATCACAAAATATGGTACCATGTTTCTATCTAGGAAGCGAGAAAACTTAAATTAAGTTATGAAACTAAATAATCGATTAAACAATGCCTGAATTGCTAGTAATCGATTATGAATAAATCGGTAAAATCTGAAAATATGTATGAAAATCGAGTGACAAGTGTTTTTTCGTGGAATCGATTCATAGCGAATAGAATTCCTTTAATTTTTCTTCTGGCAACACTTCTGCCTGACATCAATCAGTCACCGATTGACAGATGGCACTCGTTCGTTGTTTTTCGTTCTGAGTGCGCCCGTATTTTCCATGTTTTATTGTTTAACCCCACGACCTCGGCTTTACATAGGACTTTTGACGGATCTTGCTACTCTAAATTACCTGGCTCTCTATTTTGGACAACTTTTACGCCTATCGATCGGATATTGACGAAATGGATCGCTATGTAAATTGTACAATTGCGACTGGTCGCAGTAACTCTATTGGCAGAAGAGTCTTGGAAGATGAGGCGATTTTATCAGTTATTCGTCAGTGGCGTGCGTCTCAGCCTGTAAGTTTTTACCTATTTTTATGTTTTCTGTTACCTATTCAAATGATGCTTTTAGCTTATCAACCATGACAGCTGTCGAAAAGGACGAGATTCAATATTAGGGTATTATTGTAATTGTATTGTAGGTAGAAGGACTGTAGGCTGCTGTGCCCATGTAATGTGCATAATATGGTATCTCAGTTGGGCAAGATACCAAGAAAATATCGTACCTCCTGCACAATTCTTAGACGATATTCTCCTAATTATTGAAGATGAATAATACATATACATATAAAATAAATAACATATACATACAGCCTGAAATTTTAATGGTTGTTTTCCCGCGGCAGAACAACTTGCCATAAGGAGTACTTTCGAAGCATAGAGTAAGAGTAAAAAAATAAATATGTTTTTGTTTTAAAATAATTTAAAAAATATTCATCAACTCGAAAACATGAGAATCAATAGTAACACTAGACGTACCTTGTAGGTACTATTCGAATCGCACGCGCCGCCCGCCGCCGAAAGACACGATGCATAAATGTTCAAAGTAAAATAAGCTCTCGTTCGTGGTGATACGGCATAAACTAGTTTTCACGCAACAATACAAAACACAGCCGCGAAGCCGACAAAGGAAAGACCGATTTATAAACGTTCAAAGCAAAATAAGCTCTCGCGTGTAGCGATACGACATAAACTAGCCTGCGCGCATCAATTACAAACGACGATGCCGCGCGCTGGCTACGTATTGTATTATTATTGTATTATGTAATACTTATTACTTAGTTTTTCCGCGATTGTCGTACGCGCAGCACGTGTTATCTTATCGTGCAATGGATCGCCATTACAGTTATTGCAATTTGGAGAACGTCGCTATGGTGCAACTGGCCCGGCGACTTTACGCGGAGCCGCAACACTTGGAGTCGCTCCGTCTTCGTGGGGTTATGAACCTTGATGGTTGGTTGATGGACAATCAAAATACGAACATTTTGTGGACGAATGAAGCAACTTTTACGCGAGTTGGACTCAACCAGCGTAACGAACATTTATGGGCTTTGAATAACCCACATGTTATTCGCGAGTGTGCGCATCAAGTGCGTTTTATGTGTTAATGTGTGGGCCCGGTAATTATTGGCCACCTCATTGGGCCGCATTTCGTGACAGGACAAGTGGAACCTACCTGAAATGTTACAAATCATTATTCCGGACTTTTTGGACTTTTATTTGTGGTCGCTGGTCGAAGCTCAAGCGCCTAGTGTATCGTGAGGAACACGGAACTCGCAACGCGTTAATAACTGCGATAGTGGACGCTTTTAATATCGTAAGAAGTGACAGAGACACCTTACTAAAATTGAAAGACAACCAATTAAAACGTGCTCGATTGTTATACAACGCAGTGGCTTGCACTTCGAACAGTTACTCCGTTACCGGGAAGTGTAAGTACCTACCTACTCGTACTTTTGTAAATAGTGAACATTTAAAAGTAGTTTAGTTAATTAAAATTATTGTAAATAAGTTGAATCAAATTTTTGAAATACGCCACAAATACTTTTTTAGGTATCTAATTCAGAAAATTATTTTTCTTAAACGATAAACTTGTTTTTATTTAATTTCGTGTTCAGTAAATTGCAGCTAAAAACGTAGGTATTTATGACGGTCCTAAGCCCGTAAAAGTATAAAGGGAAAATTTGAATAACTTGTTGGGTAAAGCTTATTGTTATTAAGAATAAGTTATCAACTTATCAGCTGATTGAAAAGCACGTGGGTCAACGGCCGCGCGGCCGGTCGGCGACGGCGCTCAGCGCAATCAGGAGGTATAACTATTGATTCGTGGTCGGTTTCGAGTTTTGTTTTTCACAATGGTTAATCTGCCATTTTTTGTTTCTAATATTTTAATTGTTTATTAAACGATTGTATTACAAAGGCAAAACCATTTCGCTGCGGGAAAACAACCATTAAAATGTCACGCTGTATATTGGTGTTTTATTTTACATCCACTTGTCCCTTTTTAGTTTTTAAAAGGCTGGTGCCTACTGCTTCTAAGTGCACGATATTGGATGTAGAAACTTGTCTACGACTGTAGCGATTGTCCAGGGCGGGGGGAGAACCAATCGTCAGATCTTCGACACGTCACACACGCTCCATGCATAAAACTATAACACAACCGAAGCCATTCAAAAGTATTTCGTAAAAAACAAAAAAAAAACTACAATGATAAAATATAACCTCACTTTTACTTTACTTCATATAACTTGATTCCTGGATAGCCAAATTTCACCAAATTTTTAGTGAGGCCTTGTTATTATATCCTCTTACAAATAAGGCTAGGTTGATTCAGTTAACACCTGGGCCCAGGAATGTATGGAGTCATTCCCTTCTCCTTTTACCTCATTATAAAAATTAGAATATAGAAGTAATCATTTTTAATATTATTATTTTCTCTTATTTATTATTTATTTTCTCCCACAAATATTAATATGTACACAGTATAAGATTCAAAATTTTGAGAATGGGAGACGGTAGCCCATACGAAATAAAACCTGTGCTACGGGTCTCCTGGGATTATGTAAAGGTCATGCCCCACTACAGCACGTAGGAATTCAGTTTATATAAATAATTTGTTTTCGAAGATAATAATTTGTTATTATGACGTAGGAAAACCCTATGAATGAGGTCGTTGCATTGGGAATCAGAAAAAAGTCTCCTGTAAGTCGGGGTTTCCCCTACGGACCCGGAGATAAAAGGCTTAAACCTGTGGTTTCCCCAGTCGTTTGTTGTATCCGTTTTGTCAAAAAAACTGATGATGTCATTACCAAGTAAGAAGGTACCAGAATCTTTATGACCTGTGTCAATAAAGATCATGTACAGATAGGGTTGCCATCACCTAAGCCGGCGATACCGGAGAAAATCTTTAAAACCCCGGGCATTTAGGTGAAATAGATTTTTTTTCACGGACACCCAAAAAAATAAAAGAGAGCAAAATGAAAAACATCGCAAGACGAATAGTATGGTGATAGTGAGTGCGTGAATTCAAACAAGAAGTGAGGGCGCGGCGGAAGGGTTCTTACTTTCTTTTAAGTCTTACAGAAATGTGCATTTATTTATCGACTTACAAAATTAGGAACATCTCTTAAGAAGTACTTAAGAGTACCGAGAATGGAAGAGCGAGCGAAGCAAGCTCAAAAATTGTTGCATCTCGGTAGATAACAATTGGGTTAAACGGTGTTTTAATGAAACTATCACAAAAAGTTTTAACCGGACACTTATTAAAACCCCGCCCGGGTGGCCCCCGGACGCCCTCCAAACTAGGACAAATCCGGAGAAACCTGGACGGATGGAAACGCTATGTACAGACACCAGCAGATCAAGCTACTACAATCTGTCACATCTCTTTAATAGATTTTCAATTTTATCGCTGAAGCATTAGGTTTAAGGTTGATTGTCAAAATTTGACACTTTCGGGTAGCTTGATGTGTCTGTACCTTCTTTTTTGATCTTTCGTCTTCAAGTTCAAGATTCCTTAAAAAGCAAAAATGTTTGTTCCTCCTAGGAACTAACACGATCAGCTGATCGACATTGTAGGGTAACAAAAAACTCGACTACCAATTGCATTATGTACGGTCAGCAACAGGACAGGACTCCAGCTATTATTTTTAATGTTTCAGAAGATTATTTTTTTAAATATTCCTTACTCTTCATTATCTTGTTAGTAACGAGTAATAAAACCTGCTTTGAAACTTTGAGTAGTGTTAATATACTTCTGATGCTGACTGTACCTATATAGGTGTATATAATTGAAATATCATTTTAATATCATTCATTTTTATACCCTATTTGATAGATCCGGTTGAAAAAAAAAATTACAACTTACAATTTCGCGCCACATTGTTGTTTTTTAAACAACTAAGATAGTTTGGTTTATCAGACGAATCGAATGATACCTTTTTTGTTCTGATTGGAAATCATCAAAAAACTCCTCCCGTTCTGGGTGGAGCAAGAGGAAGTGTCAGACTTTTACTGACTAAAACCCATCCATGTACCTTCATCGCCCTTTGTGTTCCGGGGCCACGGTATCTCTTTCGAACAGTACCGCAGCCCCAGCAGGCATCGGCCCTTGCGGACCCATTCCTGTTGCTGACATCTCTTTGAGGCGCGCGTGGAACATGAACGCGCCGTCGACACGGCCTGTCGTCTTAAGACGGACGGACGGCGAGCTAGCCCATAGCTCACCGCCCACAGGCCCGCGCCTACGGTGGCCCCCGACGCCCGGTGCGTCTCCCGCGGCGGCTGGGACGTGAGGTTCTCTCCCTCTTACGTACCGCCACCTCCTTTGCTAGCATGACTGCTTCGCAGAAGGAGGTGACGGCCATCCCATTCCGTCTCGCTCCGGACCATGGATTGAACCAAAGCCGGACGCGAGAGGTCGCCGCCGCCGATCGCCGCTACGAGGACACGGCGGTGCTCCGCCCACGCGGGGCAGACCTCCACCGTGTGCTCCACCGTGTCCTCCGGTCGATCCTCACAATGGTAACACCCGGGCGTTTCCTCCTGCCCGATCCGGTGCAGGTACCTCCCGAAACAGCCGTGTCCGGTGAGGACCTGCGTCAAGCGGAAGGTGAGGACGCCGTGGCGCCTCTCAAGCCACTCCTCAAAGAGGGGACTTACCGCTACTATTGAGGCGTGCCCTACTCGGGGTTGCGACAATCGTTCTCTCATCGAATGATACCTTAATCCATAGAGGCATTTAGAATATACGAGGTAATAAAAAATATAGTTACAAAAAAAAACAAACAAAGAAACATACAAGATACGCGCGAAAAACATAAGCCTTTCTTGGCAGTCGGGTAAAAAAAACTTGAAAATTTCCAAAAGTCCAGAACAAAAGTGGTTCTCTTTCATGGCCTGACACACCACAAAAGAAGTCTTGCGTTTATAATTGTTACATTCTGTATAAACTATACCATACACGCGATCAAATTTAAAATACCCTATTCAATATAATAATTTATCCCATCAACACAAGTTTACAAATAAAATAAATTAATAGCATTTTTAGGCAAAACTTTCCATAGAATATAAATGTACCTATAATTTTCGGGTTCCGTACCTGAAAAGGAAAAAACGGAACCCCTTACAGGATCACTCGCGTGTCCGTATGTCTGTCTGTCCGTCTGTCACAGCCAATTTACTCCGAAACTACTGGACTGATTGAGTTGAAATTTGCTACACATATGTAAGTTGGTGACCCAACGACGGACGTGTAACGTAAATTAATGAATTTTAAACATGGGAGCCACTTTTGGGGGGTAAATTAGAAAAAGAAAGTTTTGCAAACTATATCGTGTTACTTATCAAATGAAAGGGCTCATTGTGAGTGTTGTGACATCACTATTTAGTATGTAATTAGTATGTACACCACTAGTAATTGTCTATACTTCCGGTAGACTACTCCGATCACTGTCCTAACTGATCCCGTCCGTGACACTGCTGTGTCCGTCTATATTTATTATAATGTGTCTGCTCTGTTAATAAATCAAGTGTACCTAACGGTATCTTTTATTCAAACATCCAACATAACATGGTGTCAGAAGTCGTTTCGAAGAAATCATCAAAGTCGTGAAAATGCCAAATCCAGCCACGAGCACCGACGCCAGTCAAGATGGCGAACATGATCAAGGTTTGCGCACGCACATAAAGCAACTCCATATCTCATCCGATTCTACAAACAATAATGCGGAAGCGTGGAAGAAATGGTGGCAGCAATTAGACCTATATCTGCTAGCCACAGGTCTGGAAAAGTCAACCGAGAAACGGAAAATAGCCATTTTATTGCATTTCATTGGAGAACGTGGTCTCAACATATTCAATGCGTTCAACATCAAGTTAGATGCGAGCACACTAAACGATGTCAAGAACAAATTCGACAAATTCTTCGAGCCAAGGCGAAATGTGACGATGTGTAGATATGTATTCTTCACACGCAGGCAGAACAAATCCGAAAGCATCGATGATTTCCTCACAGATCTGGAAAATAAGAGCAAAGAATGCGAGTTTGGCACGCTCAGGGAGTCCCTAATCAAGGATATTTTTATAGCAAACCTACACATAGATTTGTCACATGTACGTCAAAGATTGCTGCAGGAGCCTGATTTGACATATCAGAGGATGCACGAGCTGGCAAGGACACTCATAGTCGCACAGCAGGATGCGGATAAAATCGTCAAAGGGTCCACCAGTGAAACCGTCATGCATATCAGTCGGAGGAGCCGTAGTCGAGGAGATGGTCGACAGCGAGCTTCCAGTCGCAGGTCAGCTTCAAGCAGTCGCAAGTCATCGTCAAGCAGTCGCAAGACACCTTCAGCTTCGAGCAGCGCCTCGACATGTGGTCGCTGTGGGCAGTCTCATCGCTACAAGTGCCCAGCTACAGGCGTTCAATGCAGGTCATGTAAATCTTTTGGTCATTTTGCTAAATATTGTTTCAAAAATAAAAAAGTCAGTCAGTTGCAATCGTTTAATTCAGACAAAAGTAGTCAAGATTATTTTGTTGGCATGTTGAGCAGTCATTCAAAGTCGAGTCAATGTCATAAAAGTCATTTATATCAATATGATCCACACAGGAATCAGTCAAACAGTCAGAACACACAGGCAAACAGACAACAAGACACAGTAGTATCACGGACAGGACAGTCACCGTCACAACGGTCATATGAAGACCGGTCACAGTCATATCCCTATGATGAGAACAGTGACATGTCTGAGAGATCTAATGTAGTAGACTCCAATAATCAAAATCATAAAAGTCAAAGTCCCCATTCATATTCATATTATCTCTGTGATGAAAACGGTGATATGTCTGAGAGATCTTATCTCAATGATGAATACAGTCACAGGTCTGAGAGATCTAATTTAAAGTCCAACAGTCAATGTCCCCATTCATATTATCTCTGTGATGAAAACAGTGATATGTCTGAGAGATCTCATCTCAATGATGAATACAGTCACAGGTCTGAGAGATACAAAGTCCACTCAAATAGTCAAAATAAAAGATGTCAGAGTCCATATTTACATCTCAATGATGAATACGGTCACAAGTCTGAGGGATTACACAACAATACACAGTATCAGTATCATTATAATAAATATAACAGTCAGTATTCACAGTCACAATCACACAATGGATCATTAGTCAGTTACTCAGATAATAGTCATAAAGTAAATAATGTCAACACTTTAGAAAGTAATTATTCAAAACAGTCATGGGAAATTAACTTGTCAATTGGAAATAAACAAATTAAATGCATCATAGACTCTGGTGCAGATGTCAACATAATGTCCAAACAAACATTTCATTATATTCAATGTCAGAATAACAATATGTCAAAAGTGTCACTTGTCAAATGTCAAATAAACGTCACAGGATTTGGTGGAAAATCCATTCCGATTTTAGGCAAAGTCAACATAAATTGTAATTTATGCATACATAATAAAAACGTCGTCGAATCTATAATGTTTATAGTAACAGATTTAGATTGTCCAAATGTTCTTGGTCTCCCTACTTGTGAAAAGTTAGGTATAATAAAACGTGTCTTTTCAGTAATTAAACAAGATTTTTGTAAACAAATTCTTACACAATATAACGATGTATTTCAGGGTCTTGGGTGTCTACCTCCAGTCTGTCATCTTAAACTCAAGCCTGATGCAGTCCCATGCGTGGATCCGCCCAGGAAAGTTCCATTCGCGTTACAAACGAAACTGCGTGAGGAGTTGGATCGCATGGTGGAAATGCAAGTTATTGTAAAGGTTACAAAACCTACAGAGTGGGTTAACTCAGTCGTCATAACTGTAAAAAGTTCAGGTCAGTTAAGAATTTGTCTAGATCCTAGAAATCTAAATAAGAACATTATGAGGGAATTTTATCCACTCAAGTCAATTGATGAGATTAGGTCTCAGCTCGAAGGGGCTGTATGTTTTTCTCATTTAGATGCATTCTCAGGATTTTGGATGCTACGTCTGGATGAACATAGTTCAGATTTATGTACTTTTCAAACACCATTTGGTAGATATAAGTATTTAAGACTACCATACGGCATAAATGCTTCGTCTGAAATCTTTCAAAGAGTCATGATGAATCTATTTGGTGATATAGAAGGAGTTTTAATATTCATAGACGATATTTTGGTTTATGGTCCAAATGAGTCAGTTCATAATGAAAGATTACATAAAGTCATGCAAAGAGCTCGTCAAGTTAATTTAAAATTTAACAAGTCAAAATGTAAATTTTTAGTCACAGAAGTATGTTTTTTGGGTTATGTCTTTAGTAAAGATGGTGCTAGAGCAGATCAAGAAAAGATCAAAGCCATTGTCAATATGCCTACACCACAAAATGTCAAAGAGTTACAAAGAATACTAGGTATGATCAACTACTTAGGACCTTTTATAAGTAACCTGTCAGAGAAAACTCAAACATTAAGAAATCTTTTGAAAAAAGATTCAGTCTGGACTTGGGATGAAAATCATAGTCAATGTCTTAAAAAACTGAAAGATGAGATTACTAACTCACCAGTTTTAGCTCATTACAATCCCAAGATTCCATTAGTCTTGTCAGTTGATTCGTCAAAGTCAGCATTAGGTGCAGTCATTCTACAAAAAAATAAACCTATTGCATACAGTTCAAAAACTTTAACTGAAACCCAACAAAGATATGCTCAAATAGAGAAAGAGCTACTAGCAATTCAATTTGGTTGTGAAAAATTTCACCAATATGTATATGGTAATAGAGTCACAGTTCATACTGATCACAAACCATTAGTCTATTTATTTAAAAAACCATTACATGATGTTCCCGCCAGATTACAGCGTATGATGTTAACTTTACAAAAATATGATTTAGAGGTTATACATGTTCCAGGTAAAGAAATGTATATATCAGACACTTTGTCAAGAGCAGCTTTAAAAGACCATTACACACCTGAAAATGAATCAGAAATGTCATGTCATGTCAATCTAATGTATGCTAATTTAGCAATTACAAATGAATACAGCACAAAATTAGCTCAGGAAACCAAGAGTGATGAATCCTTGCAATTATTAAAAAAATATTATGATGAAGGTTGGCCAAAAAATAAAAACAATGTCAGTCAATTAGTAAAACCATTCTGGAATATTCAAGGTGAAATACATGTAATTAAAGATTTAGTGTTCAAAGGTTCAAAATTAATAGTACCACAGTCAATGCATAAAGAAATGTTGGAAAAAATCCATAAAGGTCACCAAGGTATAACAAAATGTCTAAAATTAGCTAAAGAATCTTTGTACTGGCCAAACATGTCAAGTGATATAAAGAATATAGTAGAACAATGTCTAATATGTGCAAAATTTAAACCATGTAATCAGAAAGAACCACTACAAAATTTTGAAATATGTAAATATCCATGGCAACAAGTTGGTATTGATTTAATGCATTTTGATAGTTCAGTTTATTTAATTGTCACAGATTACTACTCAAAATACATAGAAATAGCATTATTACATAAAAACAGTACATCACAAAATGTAATTACACATTTAAAATCTATTTTTGCTCGTCATGGAATACCATTGTCTTTAGTGTCAGATGGTGGTCCGCCTTTCCAGTCACTTGAATTCAAAAATTTTCTACAAGAATGGGACATAGAACATGTTGTTACTAGCCCATATCATTCACAGTCAAATGGTCAAGCTGAAAGCTCAGTAAAAATTATAAAAAACATGCTCAGGAAATGTAAAGAAAACAAATCAGATCCATACATAGCTTTATTACACTATAGAAATACACCTAAAAACAATTTGTCGTCACCAGCACAGTTATTAATGTCAAGAAATCTAAGAGATAACATTCCAGTGTCATGTAACAAATTAAAGCCAAAAGTAGTTACATTTAAAGAATATAAAGAGTCAGTACAGAAAAATGATGAAAATAAATCTAAGTATTACGATAAGAATACAAAGTCATTGTCTATGTTACATTATAACGACCATGTCTATTTTAAAAGAAATCCAAAAAGCAACTGGGAACAAGCTATTGTCAAACAGAGAATGATGAACAATAGGTCATATGTTGTTGAGGATGTCAATGGTATTAGGTATAGGAGGAATAGAATTCATTTAAGACATAAGTATTCACATAACTTTGCAAACCCTCCTATGCAATCCAACTCGTCACAGGGGAGAGAGGAAGGTGACAGACAGAAGTCTAGACCTCAAGCATCCTCATCTCAAGAATCCTCAAATATTACCACTAGGTCAGGTCGTGTCGTAAAGCCTACAAGAAGGCTAATAGAAGAAATTGATTGAATGTAAACTAAATAGTATTAAGAATGTTGTCTAGAATAAATTTGTCATAACTATTTTTAAGCATGTTGTCATATGTATAGTTGTACAACATTGTCTATCTTTTAATTGTTTGTCAGGGGTCTAAATTGAACTCAACAAGGGGGATGTTGTGACATCACTATTTAGTATGTAATTAGTATGTACACCACTAGTAATTGTCTATACTTCCGGTAGACTACTCCGATCACTGTCCTAACTGATCCCGTCCGTGACACTGCTGTGTCCGTCTATATTTATTATAATGTGTCTGCTCTGTTAATAAATCAAGTGTACCTAACGGTATCTTTTATTCAAACATCCAACATAACAGTGAGCATCCCATTTTTTTAAATAATTTTACGGTATATAGTTTTGAAGTTATTTAAGAAAATTGAACATTTCCCCCCCTTAACTCCGAAACTAAAGCGCCCAAAATATTGACAAAAAAAAATTGTTCTTTACCTATAGATTACAGGCAAACCTATAAGAAATCTAAAAACGTACGGAACCCTCTCCACGCGAGTCGAACTCGCACTTGTCCCTAGAAGCTTGGTTTGTCTTATCAAAACTGGTTACGGACGTAAAAAGCCAACAACCTATCCTATTTTGACCTTTAAAAGTTTGCGGTTTTCCATCAACGCGTGTAATCATCATTAGGCTTGTAATTTATTTATGGTATATTTATTATATCTACAGTTTTGCGATGAAAACACGTGATCTGCGTGACTGCCTTATTGGTCTAGTGGTCGAAATCGCGACTGCTGAGCATGAGGTCCTGGGTTCAATTCCCGAGTCGGGCAAATTGTTCTTCGGTTTTTTCCATTAGGATTTTCTCAGTAGCAGCCAGGGGATCCGGATTTGTGCCCGGTTAAAGGCAATAGGTTCACCCCTTGTTACATGGCGTAAACATTACTGGCGAAATCTGGGTGTAATATTAGGTATGTGTATGTACACCTACCTAACCTATTATATTACAGGCCTGATGTTATGAACTACGGTTCGTACCGTGGCCTATGCCACCTTGTATGCAAACGATACTTCGCAGACAATAGCTAGAATTCATAATTACTAAACAAAAATCTAAACCAGTTCAAAGTGTACGTTACAAATGACATAACGCATTAAGCAAGCTAATTGCGGTCAGATTTTTATTTGAAGTATGCTCTCAAAACATTTGCTTAACAGATTATGTCAAAATGTAACAGATTTTTTTAGCACTTATGCAAGGTGATATGTATATTTTAACTTTTTGCTGCTGATTTATGAGGTGTAATGATTTAATTAGGTGACATATGTATCTCATTAATGTATGTGTAGATAAATTCAGAATACAAAGTGGCATTCTAAAAAAATGTTCTGAAAAAAGAGGTACACCTAATAGTACAACCGCATTTTACCAGTTCTGTTTAAGTACCATGTAATAGGGGGTAGCCTATAGCCCAAATCCAGATCCTCCGTGGCTGCTGCTAAGACATTCCTGATGGAAAAATTTAATATCACTTTACCCGACTTGGGAATCACCACAAACCACTGGAATTTGGTAAGGTGAAGTTTAAATCAAGAATCTTAGCCTTTTCTCTGTGTCGTTAATGAATGAGTTACTCTGTTTTCATTTTCATTTTCATTTTCTTCATAACAAAATTTATATCCCATTTTCTGAATCAATTGTACATCTTTTTTTTTTTTTTTCTTTTTTCGGATGGGAAATCATCAAATGACTCCTCCCGCTCTGGGCTGAGCAGGAGGGAGTGTCAGACTTTTACTGACTAAAAGCCATTCATGTTCCATCATCGCCCCTTGTGTTCCGGGGCCACGGTATCTCTTTCGAACAGTCCCGCAGCCCCGGCAGATCAATTGTACACCTAGACTTAAGTTAGCAACTAAGCGGTAACCTGGCGTCTCTGTTGTCAATGTTGTGTTTACCTGTAATTGGCATATATATTAGAATATCACCGTACGATTTAGTATATGCATGTGTATGTATGTGCTGTGGGTGTACGTTAAGTAAATAAATAAATAAGACTTACCCAGGCCAATTTGTAGTAACAATGCCCTCTGTCTAAGGCATTCAAATAACGCAAAATTGATTGCTGGGAAACGACTTTTTTTTTGGGGCGAATAATCACGTATTACGTTAGGTTAGTTAGTTAGTTTCGATAGTACGGGGGTCGTGGAGGTGTTTACAATATACAAATAAAAAAAAACTTGTGTCAAAGTAGGATTCATTGACCCCCAATATCTCCGTAACTAGAAGGTTCCCAGGTATGGTCTAGAAGGGAGGGGCAATGAAAGTTTTTGTAATTGTCTTTAATGTAACATCTATAGTAAACTAATATATTTCTCGTTTTGCCTAAACAATTTTAAGAATAAATATTACAGCAGTAACCTCGCCCCTTTCACATATAATATAGATGTACTTTACACCTCCGTCTACCCTTTTATATTATTATATGTTTATATCAAAATAAATTGCACTCCAGACGTACCCTTCTTTGAAGCCAAGCAGCCGCACTTGACACCGCGTCAGTTGCAATGCGGACACTGACACGTAGGACACGTCCCGTAGACGTGGCTTACTAACGATTGCATTTGTAATACGCAGAGGAAACCGCTTTACATCTGGGACCGTATACAGCGTGTACCAGAAAGGTGTCATCATATTTCAGGGTGTGATTCAGACCATCGAACTGAACAACTTTTTCTATGGCACCACCATCGAAATCGTGAAGTAAAATCTGCTGTTTAATAGAAAACTTCAATAGCTACTCGACCTGAATGTATGGGATAGTAGATTTATATTTTCGCGATTTTGATGGCGGTCCCTTAAAGAAAGTTGGTTTGAAAGGGATTCCTGTACCATGTAACGCGCCCAGAGCACATATACAAAGTACACTGGGCACCAAAGAAGACTGATCTATAGCAATTTGTAACATCAGCGATCGATGAATATGCGGCTGAGCCGATACTACGTTCGATCGATATTGCAAAATGGCTCTTGGACCTTAGCAAGAAAGAGCTAGATTTAATTGTCCCTTTTTGTATCGAAATATCGTATCGTTGGTCTAGTGGTCGCAATCACAAATGCTGAGTATGAGGTCCCGCTTCGATTCCCGGGTTGGGCTAATTGTTATTGGGTTTTCTCATCAGAAATTTCTCAGTAGCAGCCACGGAGTCTGGATTTCGGCCCTGTTGATGGCAATAGGCTCGCTCCCTATTACATGGGACGTTAATATAACTGGCGAAATGTGGGTGTACTATTAGGTACACCTCTGCCTAACCCTTCGGGGCTTACTTACAGGCGTTATGTTATGTTTTGTATTGAAACTATAATGGGTGTAAGAGTCTTGCCCTTACGAAGCCGAAAGGCACTTGTTCTCCTCGTCTTTGCGATCATTTTGCTGTCCTAGACCATACCTGGGAACCTTCTAGTTCGGTTTAAAGACATTTTTTTATTTTCTCAAAAGAACAAATAACAGTTCACTTAGAGAGAAACTTAACTAAATTAACACTAGGTTGTAGTTTTCATTACGACGTTCAGGCCATCCAAAAAAACTGAACACCATAGTTACATTTATAAAATAGCAATAAGTAGATAAAGAATGATTAAAATACAAAACAGTTCAAGCGAAGATTATCTATAATTCTAAAGGTACTAAAATTATAAAGAGGTAAAATTTGTTTGTAAGTTTGTATGTAATCTCTGGATCTACAGAACCGATTTTAAAACTCTTTCACTAATAGGAAGCTACATTATCCCCGAGTAAGCCTAAGGGCTATATTTCCAACGTGCCCTTGGGATAATTTCCGACAGTTATATATATAATAGTTATGGAGATATTGGGGGTCAAAGTTTCAACCTTTTCGTTCTTTTTTTTAATTCTTTTTTTAAATTAAAGCTTTTTACTTTAAACACCTCCACGAGCGCCGTACTATTCAATCCATCCATTAGCACAATGTTTTGAGTGCGTTACATTGAGTCCTACCGTAAAACGTGACTTTTCACACCAAAAAAGTCGACTCCCAGCATTAATTTTTGCATAAAGTTACTTAGTTTTGTATACATAATGCTTGGTTGACGACTTTCTAAAGGGCCTTGTTACACCCTCTATTATTAAATTTTAATTGAATGTCATAGTCATCAACCATAATAGTATATTTCCACCGAGCCAGTTGCTCTACGTAAAGTAAGTGGTAAGTGGTATTCAGCTACATTCAGTTTGACTAGAAGCCTAAACTAGAAGTTCTAAACAATATTATTATGTTGGAGTCACATAATAATATTGTTTAGAAAAGGCTAAGCAGACGAGTATGTACAGTATCAGGTGGGCCTACTGCCAATTTCATCACTTTTAAACATTTCCACATAAAATCACTCCTTTATTTTCCTTGTTCACATTGCAAAACATTGCACCACATTTACGAAATATTAGATAACAATCACTTAAACCTTTGCCAAACTTTGATGAATAAATACTATTTTAAATAAGAAGAAGGCCGTGGCTTTGTCGATAATAATTATGTTGAATAATAACCTTCGTTAATTAAATGTTAGATATATTGACGTAACGAATTGCTTATTGATAGCGTTTACTCTTCCTAATATTTGCAAAGTCGGTTATTTTTCTTGTTGACATAATATATACTTTTTGACTGTTTAACGTCGTCGGTCGATTCAAAGCATCTAAACGAGTTTTAGTCAACGTGGTCCTAGGTCATCATCACCATGCTCCTGCGCTTTCCTATTCATTTCAGGTCAGCGCAGTGTGTGTTTTTCTCCCATATTTCTTATTTAGTCGACATCACAGTTTTCACCCCCTTTTTAGACTGTAACGTATATTTAAGTCTGAATAAATAACTCTCAATTTGAAGTCGAGTCACGGTAATTATTATTAGGCTTTTCGTTTTTTATTTTGGTATTTGTTAAAATATTTATTAGTTTATTTTATGAATATTTTTTTTGATATTTGTTTTGTACCCTACCACAGTGTTTTCTTATTTAACCCAAAGGTTGACTGGTACAGAATGCCTTATTGCATTAAGTTCGCCTATGTACCACTATTGTACATGAAGTTTAAATAAATAAATGAGGAGAGACGAATCTCACGTGACTAAAAGAGCTTCGGTGAAGGAAACCAAACCAGCATGCCTGAAAGATATTTCTCGACATGTAAAGCCAAGTCAGAGGCTCATGGGCGGCATAAAAACTCTGACACCAGGTGGCCTATCATGACGCCTTAAAGCAGGAGGAATTCCAGTGTGGGAAAGAAATGGCGCTAGACGACCTGTATAGAGCCGCTATAGATCTGTAAAGAGCAAGAACGCTCTTTTCCCACACTGGAATTGCTCCTGCTTTAAGACGTCATAGTAACCCCCAGGTTAGGCACTAACCATAAGAAAAAGAAAAGATCTCATCTACATTCAAAACTCGAAACTTTTATAATGACATTTCTCCGGCTCACATGCTCATACCTCATGGTATGAACATGTGAGCATGAGCAACCTTAACCCAAATAGCAGCCCAAAACGTCACGGATGACAGTTAATAAAATACTAACAAAAGACCAAACTCATTACATAGATTCACCCGCCATTAAGTCTTAATACAAGTGCATAACGACATATTATTTGATTGTGAGTCCCGTTGAATGACCTCTGGCGCGTATTCTGAACTGTGGTATGATTTAAAAAACGATTAATTAAAATATAGGAGGTATGCGTTGGATGATAGATGGGTAACTATACGCTTCCTGTATATATCGTAAACGGTGACTAAGGGGTC
This sequence comes from Eugnorisma glareosa, assembly GCA_947578425.1. Lineage (NCBI taxonomy): Eukaryota > Metazoa > Arthropoda > Insecta > Lepidoptera > Noctuidae > Eugnorisma > Eugnorisma glareosa. The sequence continues at coordinate 7,158,880 of OX387980.1, forward strand.
ATAAAAATCGGAGCTGCGGGACTGTTTGAAAGAGATACCGTGGCCCCGGAACAATAAGGGCGATGAAGGAACATAGATGGGTTCTAGTCAGTAAAAGTCTGACACTCCCTCCTGCTCAGCCCAGAGCGGGAGGAGTTATTTGATGATTCCCTATCCGAAAAAAAAAAAAAAAAAATAGGTGTCATAAAAATGGATGGATAGGATTGTTCGAATGTCTGTTGTAGTAGCAGGAATCAACATTCTCCGGCTGAGCTTTTCATGATTTACGGTATTTTTGAATATGTTATTGGTTTCACTTAAAAGATTAAATTGTTAAATTAAAATGTTCAACCATAAATAGGTAAGAGTTGGACTCGCGCATGAACTGTTCCGTGGCATACCACGGAACACTTCATGCACTTCAAAGGGGGTTCCCCTACTGCGATGCATGCATCGCTGTAGGGGAGCCCCCTTTATTTTTTATTATTTTTTGTTAGCGTTAAAGAAATACACATTCTGTGAAAATTTTAACTCTCTACCTATTACGGATCATGGGATATAGCCCGCTGACAGACAGACGGACGGACGGACAGCGGAGGCTTATTATTAGGGTCCCGTTGGTTACCCTTCGGGCACGGAACCCTAAAGAGATTAATGTGCAAAGAGTGATTATTAATATAGTTAGGACCAGCAGTCATTCAAACGTCCTTTTGTCCGCTAATGACACTTGAGTCCTTGCCTAAATATAACCTGACATCATCATCAATAAAAATAATATCATAATTGCATACAAATTTATTGACAACAAAATAAATAATCTTCATCGCTAGCTATTGCATTGACAAAAAATGCATTAGTATTTTTTTTATTTTAAATATGAAGAACGTTAATTAAGATTTACATTTAAATCTTCTTCGATGTTTCTAGGACACATTAATTTTAATTTGTTTCGTCGAACGGTGTTTTAATTCTTTAAAGTATCTCGTGAGTCAATGAAGATTTTAAAAATAAATTCCAATGATAAAATAAAAGCTTTTGATTTAAAATATTCGTCTCAAAGTAAAATGGAGACATCCAATTTTTATATGCTAAGTATGTAAGATTAGAAGCTAAACAACTTATAGAATAAAAGTACGGTCGAACAAGCTATTTGGTATACACGGAAGTTTTCAGAATCCAATGCCGAAGCGTATACTTTCCAAATTTTATTTAATAAACCTTTTTTCATTATGAGACTGATTCTTAATAACATAAGCTTTATAAAATAAAATTGCAAACAATATTGTCAGTGTATTAGAATTGTGAATATTTCTGCGTGTATATCAAATAGCTTCGTCGACCGTACTTTACATGGTCCAAGAACCATAAAAAGTATTTTTCACGGTTAGAAAATTATTGTTAGCATAAAAATTGACTACCAGCTTAAATTCTCCAATGAATATTTTTTTTACAACCTCACTAATCCCACAACAGTTTAGCTGTCTGAAATCTCCACCAATGATATTCTTTACAAAAATAATACATTCTACACAGAAATGTCATTGCTTCAGAATCGTCATCAAACACCAGAATACGCGAATACCATCGATATTACGTCAAACGCAATGTATGTCAATGACGTTTACAACGATTACTGTTTTGAGAATACTAACACAGAATAATGTGCAGAAGGCATACTTGAACCTTTGTCGTAACAAAAGATGCAAATTTGAATAAAAAAAAAAAACATCGCTTTATAATTCACCAGTTTACATTAAAAGACTTAGCTATCATTGCTCTTGAAAATTTATGACAATACTGAGCTGCAAGCGAAAACCAGTTAAAATTGAAACTTTACTAACATCTACGTGAGCACGCTCTAATTACAATGGCAGATCATTTGTAGTAGACCTTCGGTACGCACATTAATATGTGTGTTAAAGTACACTGCTCTGTTATACAATAGAAAGTGATTCGTTTTGACATTGAACTGATGCGCGGTAGATATAACTTCGATAAAAGCCTACTCGCTTTTAACGATGTACGTGACGCGATTTGAAAATACGCGTGTTTTATTTTTAGACTAACGATTGATTACCTAGATGTTACTGAGTTAAGGATAATAAGATGCTGTTATAAATAAGGCTACATCCTTGATGAAAGCAATAAGATATTATTACATGAGCAAGTAAAACTATGCTAGATAATGGCCTATATTTACCCCACTGCTAGGGTAGAACACAGTACTGAATACCTGAATAACTGAGTTGATATGATAAAGGAAAGCGGATAAAAGAAATGGCGGAAGAAACGTGAAACCACAATTAAGTATCAAATAAATCTTAAAGAGAATTAATGGAAGGATAAAACTAGAAAACAAAGAAATAAATATCGTTACGATTCCGTGACGGTGAAGTTAAAAAACAAATCATTATAATATATCAGTTGGTTAATATCCCGTATCTTCCGCTGCAGCGGTAAATAGGCAAGGATCGTGAAATTATACATCGATTATTTTCTTAAGCTCGTCGTTAATATAAAACGATACTTAAGTACAGATCTCGTTTTGAGTAAAGATTTAAAGTAGAGAAGTCCTGCTTAGTTGCCAACGCCAGGAGTCTGGATTTCTGATTGTTTTGGTTTGATGGCCAAAAACTCGCTCTTTTTACATTGGACTTACTTACAACTGAGGAAATGTTGATGTAGAATAGTAAAATAGAATAAAATAGTACTTCTGCACAACCCTTCGGGGATTACAGGCGGGAGATTATGTTGAATTGAATATATTAATGTCAATTATAAAATTAATTAATCCGACTCGAAGGACCAAAATTGATTCGCTCAAAGTTTTTGTCGAAATTCTCCTTTCCATCTAACATATCAAAACAAATGTTACGAAGAATTCATAACTGAAAACTTGCGAACATTTCCATTCTATCATTGTAAAACTTGAAATCGTCTTCTCAACACAATCATGGGAAAACGATAGCCGACATCTTTTAGAGATTCGGTCACGTATTTCCAAGCACTTTAGAACTTAATATCTTTACGTGTTCAATAAAAGACCATGACTGTATTGTTCGAGTTATTCTTTTAAGTACTTTAACTTCTTTTACACTCATTCATAATCTTGAAGAGTCGTTAATTATATCTCTTTAGCGCGCTCGTTACCCTATTAACAATACGTATGTTAATATAGCGTGTGCATTTAACATAGTTAAACTTTAGGAAAAGATATAAATGATAAAATGTGCTAATAGACAGTATAAAGGATGTAACTAGATCCTTCACGAAGCCGAAAGGCACTTGTTCCCCCCGTCATTACGATATTTTTTTTGTTCTAGACCATACCTGGGAACCTTCTAGTTACGGATATAGTTTTTTTTTTAAATACGTGTTTTTAATGTAAGATTTTTACTTTAAAAACCTTCACGACCCCAGTACTATTCAATCCATCCATAAGCACAATGTTTTGAGTGCGTTACACTGAGTCCTACCGTAAAACGTGACTTTTCACCCCAAAAAAACAGTTGTTTCCCAGCAATAATTTTTACGTAAAGTTACTTAGTTTGATGTATATAACGCTTGGTTACGGCTTCGTGAAGGTCCTGTTACACCTTTTAATGGCGGAAAGACCAAAATAAGTAAAGACAAATGATGAAAACAGCTTAATATGTTCTTTCTATTTTAGACAGACATACAGAGGAGTTCCAACAACCGGCATGTCCTAGAAGTCCTAGAACCAAAAATCCGAAGACATTGTGATATCTAGGCCAGTAGCGTAGTGGATTACGCCCACTCCCTGTTACGAAGAGGATTTCTGTAGCCTAGCAGTGGAAACACAAATAATAAACTGATTATGCTACTGGGAAGATGTTAAATAAAACAGAAAGTTAGTATTTTACAATTATTGGGAACCATTAAAATTTGAAACACACAATGACTTCTTTAAAAAAACATCCTGTTTACGATATTATGGCCGTATCATATCTGCCTTTACTTTAGTCACGCTCATCAACTTAACTTGGTCCTTAAAAATTTACATGCTTGGATTATTAGTGATTTTGCATACCTACATAAAATTTGCCACGTCTTAAAAATAAATGTCCATTTTTCGTTTGTTAAAATTCAATTTTATTGGTACTGAAGATAAACATATATCTTGTGACTGAATGTTTCATTTTAAAATTAACATTTTTAAAAGTATACTACTATCTACCTGTCTCTGGTGGGATTGAAACAAACGTATCGGCTGCATGTCAGACCAGGGGCCTTAGTCTGCTATTGCAATAGTTTCAGAATGGTCTATCATTGATTTAATAAGGCCCCGCGCAGACGAATTACCCTTTGTACGCACGTCAAACGAGTTTCAAACGCGCTCCAATACGCCGTGGGCTAGGGGCCTTATTAAATCAATGATAGACCATTCTGACACTATTGCAATAGCAGACTAAGGCCCCTGGTATGTGGGCTAAAATAATCACTGTTAAAGTCCACGACAAAGACTGAGGGACGAACCAAATTCCTACCGAACGAACTGGCTCGACAAGACAGAGGACTCCTTAACTCTTATGGAAGACTGATTTGTACTGCAGCATTTGACTGGATCCGTGGATGGGTTTGTCAACTGACCTCCACTAACATTGAATAAATAATGGAACATGACGATATAATAGATTTATTTGAAGAAAATAGTAGAGAGTCAATCCTTAGCATAACAAGTCTTCACGTACTTCTTTTATATAATCTAGAAACCCGGATCTCACAGGATGGGACACTACTTATTTTTGCGCAACTCAATGCCAAACACAGCATTATAACCTTAGGTTTTCAGATCCCATCTTTGCATAAATAATGACGGATACAGACATTACAAGTAACAGTTATCATGAAACTAGTAATTAGCTCAAGGTAACTATGGCAACTACGAGAAAGAAACCTTCAAAATAATCAAAAGTGTCTTGAAGAAAATCCTTGTTAGAAAACAGAATTTATTTCGACAGTTTCTTAGCTATCTTTCCTATTACATTATCTTTTCGTAAGTGATGGTTGAGGAAAACCCTGCTTACAAGGCTGCAAGAGCCTTGTCATAGACATTGGTAAAAGGGATGAGCGATGGCGCGTAACAAACATTGTTTAAGAATCGTGAATGAACGTGTCGAAGGCCTTCTTAAAATCTAAAATTGGTTAAAGGTCGACTTTTGATTTGTCGCACCGACGAAAACGTAGAATGGCTGAAGTTCAACCGCGTATCAGTCAATGGCCGCAATGAGAGTATAATAGGGCTGTATGTCAATAGTAATGGCCATACCTATTCAGTTCAACATGTCACTTGTAGATTTTTTGAAGATAGGATGGAAAATCGTAAAAAATCGTCTGCAAATTACAGGAACGTTACAAATTCTGGGTCGTCTTAATTTATATTTATATAGACTTAAAACGTTAAGAAGAACAATGAGAAGAAGTTTTTATCACTTAATAAACTTTATGAAGGTTTTTAAAATATTTTAATCGAAAAAAATGTTTAATTCAATCGTCCTTACCTTACTACTAAAGAAATAAGATCAACCACACGACTCAAACTTTTGCCACATACTAAGGAAGGCCACTAACATAAGATTATTTCTACACGTACTTTATAGTCCAAGAAAAGGGCCATATTATGCAATAGAACTTCTAATGGTGACAGTTCAGTGGAACGCATATTGGGGGCACTTGGGGGTAACACTTAGACGTTGAGGTGACCAACCAAAATAGCAAGTTTTATCAGAATAAGGGGCACGCTTTACTGGTTTTACCCATGACGTGCGGCCCATTTTACATTTTTAGTTAATAATTAATTTGTACGGACAGAAACAGATTGTTCAATTTATTGATATCCGGGATCAAAGGATAACATTTTGCCACGGAGAACCAATCAATTTTCGATTGACAAAAAAGAACAAATTCAATAGTTTCTCACTAAACTAACACTTGTTAATAGTACTGAAGGTCTAGTGCTAGCAATCACAGTCATTTTGTAAACACCTTAACTATTTGTTTAACACTTAGGTTTCAATTCCTAAGGTATCGGTCCCACTACCGGCGAGTGACTGCCTATCGATTATTTTCTCGCTCAAGAAACGTACAACATAATAAGGTCCCTTGTCAATACAAGAGATACGTACACACGGCTACACATCAAGCTATACATTTCCAGTATAAGCTGACCTCGCATTGTACGGAAATTCCATGCAATGCGGGATCAGCATAAACTGGAAATGTATAGCTTGATGTGTAGCCGTGTGTACATATTCGTAGTTGATAAGTAATTGTCCACACTGCCGCATGCCGGCGAAGCTCTCTGTACTAGTTTTGTCGCATCGACGATTGCTATAAAAAAAAGAGCGACGCTCGCTTGGCAGGCAGCACACTCTCTAAGAGAATCTTTGATAGTTCATACACATATCAGCCAGTGACTGGAGTAATTGCCCGTCAATCTCGCACACTCACTCATAGACCAGCGACAAAATTATCTGAATTAAACACTCGCTGTTTAGTCAACGCGTTTCATTGTAGCTTTTTACCGCGTTTCGCTAATCGCTGGTTGTGGGGCAGATGCCGATGATGATAGAATGGTTCAATCGAACCGACGTGAGGTCAAGGTTGAGCCGTATATTGGTACCATTTGGTGCTATGTACAAAATTACAGTGAGATACCTACCGGATGAGATTAGAACCTATAAGGACCTCTTCCTAATATTTCCCATTTGAATGAGTGAGTAAGGAATTGATTCAAGTGAATGGATTGTTATGGTTACCATTTCAAAATTTGGAAAAAAAAGAATACCTGACAAATCCCGACGAATGGTAACACTAATCATGGCAGTGATTTAAGTTTGAAGATTGTTATTTGATAAAGACATTGATGTAGTTTCGCATAAAACCGTGTTGTAAGTAACTGTCTAGACAATCGGCAAAAGACAATCTCCGAAAGAAGCCAGATAACATAAAGACCTTGGCCTATATTTAATTTAGGAATCACGTGCCAACTTGATAGCAAGAGATGGTGACAGTCCGATTAATTTAGTTTTATGTAAGGAGTATTTATGAACCTGTTGATGATCACAATGTACTGTCAACAGAGATACGCAATAGCCCTGCAGATCTGCAAAGGACCAAAAAAGGGTCCGTCTGGGCCTTCTAAGATATTAGTTAACATCTTAATTATTTAAAAAGTCGGCGACCCTGCTAGCATACAGTTAATGAATAATAAAATTATATTGAAATTTGCTCTTCTTTTACAATGTAAGCCAAGCCAAACTAATTAATTTTACTATTGTTTTAACATAAAAATAAACATAATTACACTTTTTATAGCTAGAGACCATTGAGATAAAACTAAAGACGTAAACAGTACTTTAAACGATGTAAACTTAAAACATTTGGTGTAGAATGCTGTTACTGATACTGTATTTAAATAGATACAGGGTGTAAACAGACCCTTCACGAAGCTAACGGCTTCGTCCTCCTGTCCTATTTAACACATACAGAGTGTAACAAGACAAGACCCGTAACGAAGCCGTCAACCAAGCATTCTGTACATCAAACTAAGTAACTTTATGCAAAAGTTATTGCTGGATAACGACTTTTCTTTTGGCGTGAAAATCACGTTTTACGGTAGGACGCAATCAAAACATTGTGCTGATGGGTGGATTGAATGGTACGGGAGTCGTGGAGGTGCTTAAAGTAAAAATATTACGTTAAAAATTAGCATTAAAAAAAAAACTTATGAAAAAGTTGGAACTTTGACCCCCAATATCTCCGTAACTATGTATGATCTAGAACAAAAAAAATATCGCAATGACGGGGAGAACAAGTGCCCTTCGGTTTCGTTATGGGTCTTGTTAAACCCATTGTACAAAAAAATGGACTACGATTGGGAAACCCATTAAATATTAAAAAAAGAATTGCAGTTTTTAAATTAATAACCAAGTAAACCACATTAATAATAACACCGTTGATTTCTAAAAACATAGTGAAGCTACATTAACTATGTAACAAGATGCATCTATCATTTGTTATGCAGCTTCCTCAGCCAAGACCGAACCTAACTGTGCCCAGTGGGCCGAACACACATAACGCAGAAAAAAATATATAGAAAAAAATTACACAGTTTTGCACTGCACAGTCTGCTGACGTCTAGCGGTTTTAATTAATCAAGTTGAAGGCTAAGTGCTTTGTTTCTGGTTTTTGTCTAGAGCGATGACTGTACTAATATGTATGGGTATTTTGATGATCTTGGATAGAATTGGAGTTGATGACTTTGTGAATAATTAATCAGAAGTATCGTGCTGTCAAGCTACTAGAGTTAATGGAGAGTTTTAAGTTGACGTTCTTTATATATTTTTTTTTTGATGAAGATCGAACAATTAAATGCGTTTTTTATTTGAGTTTACTAGTGACAGAACCGCATTATTATGCTTTGTATAAATGACTAACCATAATTTTAAAAGTTAAAAAGTCTCATAAACTACAACTTATGTCAACGATATTACGCTTTTAATTCACAAACCTAATTCCTAATACCTACTAACTATAAAATATCTTATAATCTTGCATTTAATTTCGATAAAACTTAAATGCCAAGAGGACAATACCGAAAAACCTTGGTCATCATAAAATGTGAAGTGCTTAATGCTACTGATGCATTAGACATAAAATATTATTATTAATGATAATAAGCAGTATCTTTGTGCTATACCTACGTATTTTATGTATTTTCAATATTACTAAGTGTCTAGTGTGTACATGAATAAATAAATATAGAATTAATACACGCCTGTGTATGCGCTATATGGCATTTACGCATATAAAACATCGAAGGACATCATTAAAGACGGATTAGAGGGGATGTTGCCAGGTAAAAAATTACTCAAAGATATTTATATCCTCTGGATTTAACAAAAGCGTTTATATACATTACGAAGCTTTAGCCAGATAAGCACAAATAATTGGAAAAAGACTGGTCCTAAAGATCCCACAGTATTAAAAAAAAAATATTTTCCTTACAAAAAGCTGGCGGAAAATCATTAAAATAAATACAATTATGAGGTGTGAAGATCAAGGTTTCTTTTCACGCCTTATTTACATTAAGACTCAAATTATACGATGGTGATTTTTTTTTCTTAATCTCAAGATCGCGAATTAGATAAACCACTGATCATGTTAGTTGGCAGAACAATAAAAAATAGAGGCAAAAAAAAAACGAATTTTCGCGTATGAAAACAATAGAACCATACGATAGACCATGACAAGTTAATTATAGTTATTTTATTAAGGTATGAAGTATAAAGCAATTACTGTTTCCTAGAGCTTTAAAAGTATTATATACCTACTAACTTCTCATGTTATTTATTGTTTACTAATCTATCATAAGTCTATAACAAAAATAATTCTGGTTACTAATACAAAATTGTTACAAATGCCTCGAGCCTCGTTATTTTTTAACGTTACGCAAATATTCATGGATGTGGAGTAATGTTAAGATTTATGACGTACGTATTAACTCCGAAACCTGCTTATAACTCGTTGGGTGGGTAAATTTACTAAAGATGGTGAGATGACCAGCCGGTCATCTCACCATCTTTAGTAAATTTTTTGGAACAAAGGACCAAAAAATTTCAACCGTACATTAGGACCACATTTTTCCGCAATCATAAAAAAACTAGCCTCACTACTAAAAATGCACGCTGCGTCCACTTAGACCGGTTCAAAAATTCGTTTTGTCTTCAATTAAGATGCTCTTACTGCTGGGACTTTCCTTCGCCGAGGGGAATTCAAAATACAAGGAAAAATTAACGTTTTTTACACGAATGTCGTGTATTTTCCCCCTTTTTCTGGTTTTTGAGACGTGAAACTAAGCTTGAGAGAGCACAGTTAAATAAACGGTCCTCGTGTTTATTTTGTTTGGGACGAAAATAATGATTGCTTGTTTTATGCAGATTTGTACCCAATACTGTTAACAATAAGTTCTGTAAATAAGTAGATCACATCTGACTACGCTTTTTCAAACTATGTTAAATTCTGCTTCCAGTCTATTCGGATGCAGCTGAGTTCTTGCATCTATTCATCCTTATTTTAATTCTTCTTCTCAGCATAATTGCACCCATAATTTGGCGAAAAATTTGGCACTTTAATTAGCGTCCTTCAGCTTCTGTGATTTGCAAACAACAGGACAGGCAGGACACGATATGAAGTGCCCCATCGTTTGTGGGGCAACACCACATTTACACTCCAGGTCATTTATGAATCTCCACCTGAACTGGTGTTCCTTCCTTCAAGAAATCTGGTCTGGAGTCTATTTAAAGACTTCCAGGTCAGCCATGGCAACTCGTGTCCAACTTATTTTACCAAGAAACTCCTTAATTAACATTACTTTGTTTCTATTTTCGGGTTATACTTGAAAATCAAGTGCCTGTAGCTACCAACACAGACTTGCGTGTCGTATCGATTCTTTATAACAAAGCGATTACATTACTGTCGGTGAGATAATCAAGCATTTTTCTCGCTAAACGTCAATTATACGGTTGAAGCAAAAAAACTCACGGAATCGTTTTATAGTGAATGATAGGATTGTTATTTATTTTTAATTTATAGCTTGATAGCTTCAAAGTCAAGGTTAATTGTCTTATTAATGTGAAATATTTTAGGCAAGTATCATCAGTTAAGAAAGGGTTATGGACTGGAAAGTCAGTGTTTTCGTGTATAAAGAAAGAATAAGTATTTAGTAGCCCAGACAGGACAAACACATAAAAAAATGGTTACATTAACAGTAGGTAGTATAGCAGTGGGTATACTCACAAAGACGACGAAAAGCTTTGGTCGATTCGTCAAGAAGAATTAAAATTCATCTCTTGGTGTCACGTATTTCCCCGGACACGTTTAAAAAACTATTGGGGTAGGTGTAACATAATCGGTCCGTGGATATGGACATAGCAAATTTCCTCCGTGCCTCGGAAATAACGTAGAGCCGAAGAGAACGGCTGTCTATTTGACTTCCACGACCCTCTTACTGGGTAACACGATACGCCTTGGCTAAACATGGTTGTCAGCTTTCCATCCATACGGATGCAGCTGAATACCAGTATTCCCCATGGAACGACTGTCTGACCTCAACAACCTAGTTATTGGGTAACACCATACCCTTGGTAAGACTTGGTTGTCTGACTTTCGAACTTCAGTCTACCCGTAACGACTGTCAAAGATTTTCAAATGACAGCCGGGAGCAGTGACTTAACGCGCTTCCGCATATAGCATAGGTATTTCTGAGAAATCATCATTATAGTATTTTAGTGTTGGTAAAACCTATTGCTTTAAAACCAGTATAAAATTAATACCCTCAGGTGATTTCCCACTTCGGATAGTAAAATTGCTAATATTCTCAATACTAGGAAACTATAAAACTACTTAAATGGAATTAGGATGTAGGTAGATAACACTTAAATCCATATTAATTTTTAAAATGAGAAATGATTCCGTCAGTTTGTCTGTTACCCTTTAACAACTTAATTAATGATTGGATTTCAATGAGGGATAAACCAAACAGGTATGAACAAAGTATACTTTTCGCATTGGTAGCCCATGAGCTGTGCTAGGGTATAGGGAACAGATCTCGCTACACCCCGATGCAAGTGTGCGAGAGAACACCGGTAGGGTTTTAGTAAGTCAACGAGTCTGACAGACCCTTCCTCTCTCCCCAGGGCGTAGGACATCCATTGAGGATTCTCACATCGAGAAAAAATCATCGTATAGGGAACTTCACACGCAGATAGACGATGCCTTGGGTTAGATTCTTTTAATCCCAGCACTATGGTCGAATGGAATAATTTCCGATGCCCAGGTGAAGCCGTGAGCAAAAGTTAGTCCCGAATATACCAATAAATCTTTTCACTAGATAAAGCCCGCATTTCGATGATAAATTCATGCATAATTCAGAACAGTAGTTACCGATTTAACTCTTCAGCTATGTCTTTGTTACTTTAGACCTTTAGTCTAACTATGCAGCTGAATATAGTAATGTTACAGGGATCGTTAAGACACTCCAAGATTGATAATTAGTGGATATTAATACATAATACATGTACTCTCACATCCACTTTCTAACATCAGAAGTGGGATGGTACTCTGGCTAACTATATGATTTATATGGATCCCCGATTTAAGATGAATCATTTTATATTCCCATTAACTCACAACTCTTTCCCAAGGAGGAAGTCAAAAAGTACAGAACACCACCTGCCTCCTTTTCTTGCTTCGTCCACATTCATACATCTGGTTATACACGCCGGATGAACATTACCATTAAGGTCAGTGCCACTAAAATCTGCCTTGTAATAGTAACTAAATTCTTTTTGTTTATACAGGCTATTTGGTGCATCGTTTGCTAAATTAAATTGAACGGGCCGAAAGAAGTGGCAGTTAGTTTACCGTCTCTTCAGTCCGAATACCTCATACTTGGTCCCAAATTATTTTAATTTTTAGAAATCCGTGGGGCCTAGTGTGATTTATTGGGACTGAAAAGACAGTAAATGACCCCTTCTTTCGGCCTGTTAAATTTGACAAACTACTCACCAAACACCCTGTATAACTCTTCTTTTTCCTTTCTTTTTTTGTGGCTTGTCATTCTCAAAATGACCAAACTAAATACGTCTACACCATGCTACATCATGAATAATTTTCTTTAAGAAAACACGCTACAAGGCAGATTAATGGCTTACCAGAGAACCTTCGATACTCAACGATTTTCCTACTACCGCAATAAAACATACAATTCGATGATGAATGATATCATTATTAATATACCGGACCGATACAATTCTCACGTAACCAACATTTTAATGCTGCATACTAATAGACCCAAGCGGATCCTGGGAAAACACAACATATTGACACCAGGATACTATGCATTGATGTCACGACAATCGAATGTAGGTTGCTATGGCATTTTAATTTGTAAGCGGATCTCGGGATTGTATGTGGTCCTATATGTTTATGATCGCCTGGTACCGCGGATCTAAGGACCACTAATTAGATGAAAGATTTGACCTCGAAACTGCAGAAAAGACAATTATTTTTATACTGAATTAGTTTACGGAATGTAGGTTGTTGCTATGACATTTTAATTTGTAAGCGGATCTTGGAATTATGTGTGATCCTACATTTCTTAATGTCTGCGAGTAGCATGGATCTTAGGAACACGAATAAGATATCAGATTTTGCAAGCAATAAAAATAATGAGGATACAATAAGATCGCGAAATAGTTGCGTAATCAAGATTTTTTAAATAAAATAAGAACGTTAATAAAGGGCAAACGAAGATTCACCTTATCCAAGGTTACTAACAAAAGGAATTTAAGGCAAATTGGTTATATCGAACTTTAACATAACCTTTTCAATTCATAAAGTTTTAATGATGATCTTTATGTAGGCAAACTCTTACGAAAAATACTCCTAAAGATAAACTAACAAGTTTATGGCTAATTAAAAAGTTTTATCACAATGTAAATAACTTATTACGTATGTAGATTAATGTCATGGTATATTTGCAAAATGATGGGTAGACGACAGTGTTGCCAACGCGAATAGATACTACATGAGGCTGGCACAAGAAACGAGAAACATTTACTCAGCAGCTGGGAGAAGACAGTGTTGATATTTGTAGCAAAACTTTTTGCTGACGATCTCAAAATAATTTTGACAAGACGTGTAACAAATTACTCATTCTACACTTTTATTCTAAGTCTAGCTGTCCAATAAACTCATCATCATCATTACTTCAGCCGAAAGACGTCCATTGCTGGACATAGGCCTCCCCCAAAGGGGGGTTTTGCCATAATCACCACGCTTGGCAGGCGGGTTGCGGTAAAAGCACAGAGAACGCTACTGTCCATTCTCTGCTAAGTCCCTTAGTCCAATAAATTCACCCAAGATAAAATATAAAACTTCAGGCAAATTTAAATTAAAAAAAAAGTAAAATTAGTTCCTATTTAGAAAAAATTAACTAAGTACTACTTAAAATACTAAGGAATGTCACTGATTTCGATGCGCTTAGGCAAATTACCCTATATTAAATAAAACTAATGCTGATAGATAAGTCAAAAAAGTGAGTAAGTAAGTCTCAAATACCAGAGAAGAAAGGCGTTGCTTCAAACACTCAGTGAGTATAACGCATAAAATTCGCAAATCTCAATCAAGACTAATAAAGAGCAGACAATCTTTATAAAGAGCGATGAATCAAAAGGAAGTCCTCGTTTTGCGTAGGTTCTATAATCACCTATTTATTGTCTTGGCTCTAACTAAACATTATACTGGTTATGATTTCGCTGCAACCTAACCTGGTTCATATACGGTCAAGGCAATATATGTTGAGCAAGATAGTAAACTGTTTAGAATACTCGGCCCGAAGGACCAGCGTATTTTGGTATGCGGCAATTTCGGGAACTAGATTTAAATGTACGGAATTTTGACAGTTGTCTTTGATAGTAGCGCTGTCATGAAATGTCAGAATATACTGGGCAGTTAATAAGTTGTATTATGTAGATTATAAAAGTGAGAGTAATTACGTTTTGGTGTGATCTGCATTGTGAGTAAATGTTGATGTTGTTTTGTTTGAATACCGTTTTATTCCAAAAGACTGCGCCTCAGATTGTTAAGTTGTATGTAATAATTATTTTATTAATCTCCTAAAATACTGATAATTTTAACATTTTCAAATTAAAAAAGTAAAGTTAAGATTAAATATCTTAATTATTATTACGGGTGTAGGTACAAAATCTAACGTTATTTTATTATTATGAAAAAGATTCTAAGAGTACTTTTGACTTAATTGGGATCGATTCCATTACATAAAATAAATATTTCACCATATTATTTAAGCAGTTACCTAACGAAATATCTGTTGCTAAAATGGATTATTTTTGTTATATTAAAAATTATTTAAGCAAAACATTAAAGGGAATATAATTTTAAAATAACCCCGGTCTTGGGCTCATTGCACTTGATAGAGGAGTGTACTACTCCAAAAACTTTCTAAAAATAACTGACACTAGAATAAATAAAAGATTCGTGAAAAAAAAAACAAAAAAAACTTACAAATATCTCCAATGAAAAAAAAAACGAACAAAAATCACCCACACACTCACACAGTCATAACTTTAAGAAAATGTCACTTCAATTCTAAAATTCCAAAATCAAAATATGTTTATTTATTTATTTTCGCAACTGCCACTCTTTACACTTTGAATTTCAAACCGCGTTCGCGAACGCTACATATGGTTGGTAGTCGGTAAATGACCATTGAGCCGTTCTATATCACCTGTTGAAGCTAGGGCTGTCACTATTGACTCAGTCTTTCACAAATATTATACCTCTGTCAGGAGCAACCGAAAAGCAGCCTTATAGTTACGATAATAAAGATCACTGTAATTTTGATGACAGCTAACAGCAACTATTATGGGGGGACTGCCCAACAAACGTGTTTACGCGTTGCTTTTGATCGTGGATCATTTATGTATCATCTTGTTGGGAGATGTATGGGTGACGTATTTAGTGACGTGTGGTCCTAGAGGTTAAGGTTTATTGTGTAGTTTATACGGGTGATTGATGGTTTCATAATGATTTTTTGAAAGTCGATGGCTTGAAGGAACAATTTTTTTTTTTAAAGTGCTTTTTCAAGTACTTCCCTTCGGCCGTCTACGCAACCGTAGTTTCGTAACTGATTTCGATGAAGGAATCATTTTTCCTTGCACGTATCTAGTTTCATTACTAAAAGTCACAATTGTAGCGATATATTTAGGGACCGTACTACTGTAACTCCCTGAAAATAACTGATCGAAAACTCCTTTCTCTGGTTTTATAATTATAAGGCGTAAGGAACATGGACGCGAAAACTTACCTTGGATTCAGTTTAAGATTTTAGACAAACCAACGCTGAAATATGTCGCGGTTGCATACACCGCTTGGATATTGCACTTTTGTATGGGACAGGAGATCTTCTTTTTTTATAATCCACGAAAAAATTTATTGCTTTTTTTTTGGTTATCGCATCTCGCAGTTCGGCCTATGAGGCTGGCTACTGCTTAACCGGTCTAATCCTATGGATGCCTTGAAATTAAGGCCTCCAGGTAGGGGCAAATAAACTTAAATACTAAACGACCACTTGAATCTAGAAATATATACTGAAAGTGACGTCCATGGTAAAAGTTTATGTTTACGATGCCCCATAAACCTTGTATACATTCCCAATATCATTCACTTTAAAGGCCGTGTATCACCCCGTCTTCCTTGCATAGTTCTTAAGGAAAACCCGTTACGGACATGCACTTACATATTATGTGAAATAAAAGGTCAGGATAATAATATACAATAGGTAGTTTACATCTATTTTTGTTCACATAACAGGCGATGGTCGAGCTGGTCGTGAGCTTCACACCAAACAAGGATCTTGATCTTGCATGCTTAATTAATTTCAATGTTATCTAGCTTTCTATATCAACACACACACAGTCATTGACATCTGCTGTCATTTTTTTATTGGTCTTTTGATCCGCACTACTGTAAGTTGCTTGTGTTTCTAAATAGAAAGTTGAAAATTCTCTTCGTCTTCTCGAATCGATGTCTCAGATTATGTCCGACCAGTACGAATCAACCTGGACAGCTCTTTCGTTTGCCTCATTCAAGTCCTCAAAAACCCTCTGAAAGGACCATATCTTACCGGATGATATATTTTAACGGTAACACAATTTCTGCATTGCTGATTTAAATGGTTATGCAGCATAGCTATGCTGAAGATTCACAAACAATAACCATCTTTGTTAGTTTTGTTATGGTTAAACATACTACTTTATTAGTTATCGCAGAGCTTTTATATGTATAGACTGATTTTGTAATCATCGTCCGTCTCTTTCTATTCTTCTCTTTTCTCGGTTCTTTGGTCTTCCCCTATAGAGGGTAGAAGAAAACATCTACGCACCAACGAACGACTTTTTTTAAATTGCCGATTAAAATGTATAATATAGGGAATGATGTACTGAATTTATCAATGTCCCTTCCACCATGTATATGCCCCTTATTATCATAGAGCCATCCACATTCATACTCATTTCGCTTCAAAAGAGTGTAACAAGACCCTTAGCGAATCTGAAAGGCACTTGTTCTCCCCGTCATTGCGATCGTTTTTCTGTTCTAGTCCATACCTGGGAACCTTCGAGTTACGGATATATTGGGGGTCAAAGTTTCAACTTTTTCACAAGTTTTTTTTTTTTATGTACATGTTTTTAATGTAAGATTTTTTTCGATTAGATTTCCATCCAACAGCACAATGTTTTGAGTGCGTTAACTTGAGTCCTACCATAAAACGTGATTATTCACCCCTTAAAAAAAAAAAAAAAAGTTTCCCAGCAACAATTTTTGCGTAAAGTTATTTGGTTTGATGTACATAATGCTTGGTTGACGACTTCGTGAAGGGTCTTGTTACACCCTGTATAGTATTGTTGTCTGATTTTCCATGAGTCCAAAGAACAAAAACTCAATCTAAGTTAACAAACATTGACAACCCTACCAAGTGCATCTCCGCTTAAGCCGTGCGTACACTTGCGACCTTGCCGCGTGAGAGGCGATTTTTTGGCGCCAACCACCAAGCATAGCTTGCATCTATCACGTGCTAACTTAACTTTACCGTTTACTATAGTGTACTAACGGGTTTTAAAGAGTAGTGAGTGCATGAGCCTGCTATAGGGTTTTAGCCGCGTGCATAATCGGTAATCAACTGGACTACAAACATCAAAAGTGCTTATAGCCAAGAAGGTTGTAATGTTTTTTTTTTTAAACATGAATGTCAAACTTACATCATATAATATAACATGTCGCCTGTAATACCCGAAGGATTAGGCAGAGGTGTATCTAATAGTACATACACATTTTGCCAGTTATATTTCAGCCCCATGTAATAGGGAGCGAGCCTATCGCCATCTAAGGGTTCCATGGATACTACAGACAAATTCCTGATGGAAAAACCCAATAATAATTTGCCCGACCTGCGAATCGAACCCAGGACCTCATGCTCAGCAGTTGCGCTTGCGAACACTAGGTAAAGAACAACAAGACAGAATGTGAAACTTTGGATTTAGAAATAGGTGTGTCGATGGAGTTACCAGCGAGTTCTTCAACATAGATATTATACACAAGAAAAGCCAACTAACTAACTTTAATTATTAGGGTCCTCAATTCAAAAGTTCTTGTCAATAGTTTACTGAAAATAAATACTTTGAACACAATTTAAAAAAATAGAACGCGATTTGAAATTGGTATTCAAAACAGAAATAATAAAATTGTCCGTTATATAGTATAACGGAAACTTTATACTTTACGCCTGGGATGTCGTCTGCAATAATTCTGATAGCCCCTATATCTATACTAATATTATAAAGCTGAAGAGTTTGTTGGTTTGAACGCGCTAATCTCAGGAACTACTGCTTCGAATGGAAAAATTATTTTAATGTTCGATAGTTCATTTATCGAGGAAGGCTATAGGCTACATATAGCCCACGCGAACGAAGTCGCGGGCACAGCTAGTGCATAATATAAATATAATTTAAACATTACCTTCCAGCTTTTTTGCCTGCGGTTTCGCTCACGTTAATTTAGAATTTAACAACCTAGCGGTGTGAAATATACTTTACGACTTAATCTCATACCTAACAAATATACATGTATAAAAAATTCATAAAAATCGGTTAAGCCGTTTCAGAGGAGTACGACCACAATCACCGTGACCGTGACACGAGATTTTTATATATAAGAAGATAGCGCCCATGGATAATGTAGCTATCAGCCAATGAACAAAATTTTAGAATTGGGTCTTTAGTTCCTGAGATTACCCCCTACATACAAACTTACAAACAAATACCTCTTTATAATATTAGTATAGATTACTACATCAAAGTTACACAAAAGACATCTCCAAATTGATGTAATAGGGTAAAGCCCAATAAATAACACTTTCTTCCTAATAGAATTTAATCTAATTTACATAACAAGGTACCGATTGATATATTGTTTGTCGAAAGATGCTAAAAACTCCGAAAAGAAGTCGAAAAACATCTCTTATTGGCAATTAATTTACGTAATTCGCTCATTTCTATGCTAAGATTGGATTGCTGATGCATTTTTATTTTGTGGAAACTTGGAAGCCTCCTGACATAGCAGTCACACGGCACGTGTTGATCCTTAAACGATATAACTGCAGAAAATATCAAGCCTTAGGGGATTAGCCTAAGGGTTAGGCAGGGGTGTCCCTAAAGTACATCAACATTGCGCCAGTCATGTTTGACACATCAACCGGACACAAATACATACGCTTGCTACTGCTGGCATCCCTAACATTTGATTTTTATTTTTTATTATTCTTGCAACACTGCGTGTATGAAGACTCTCTTGAAATTACTCTCTAGAAGGAAAACACGTGTTTTATTCGCTTACAAGCCCTCTCCATAAATTCACCAGCCATGCAAAATCATACAGACACAGTGAAATTACTGACGGAAAAACATAACAAAATATTTCTGCCGAAAATAATAGAGGTCAGATTTAATGTTATAATTAATTTATATACTTTTTAATGTTATATTTTTTTTTTGTTTAGTATTTAATTTATATTTTTTATGAAAAATTTAAGATATCACCATATTGACTTAATTGGGACATATTCACAGAATCATACCTATGTATTTTCCTATAAAACCTAAATCACACAGCAAACATTTTGAAGTTCTTACTGAACATACTTAGAAGTGTAGCCTAGATATAGCTCTATTTCTAATAAAAGAATAATGTTTCCGTTAATTTCGTGCAATCACCTCAAATGTACCGTTCATTAGAATAATTCTTGCGATATTTAAAGTTTACTGAAACAAAAGACTATCTTTTACAGTGCAAAGATTTACGTACGACTAGCTGTTGCCCGCGGCTTCGATCGCGGTTTTGTCGGAAATTATCCCACAGGGACGTTGTAAATATAGCCTATGGGGATAACGTAGCTTCGTATTAGTGAAAGAATTTTCAAAATTGGTTCAGTAGATCCAGAGATTACCACCTCCATACAAACATACAAACTTACAAACAAATTTTACCTCTTTATAATATTAGTATAGAAATATTTCAGTTTATAGAAATCAATAAAATATAAATTTGTTTACGTTACGTTTTGTCAAGGGAGTATGTTAGCATAGAAGAACGGTAAAATATTTATCCTCAGAGGTTGAAATATAAGTAAATTCCTCAGTGTTCAAAATCAAAAGTGGGTGTTAATATACAAGGTATTAACTGACTCTTCATGAAGCCGTCAAACAAGCGTTCTGTGCATCAAACTAAGTAACCCTACGCAAAAATTATTGCTGAGAAACGACTTTTTTTTGCGATACAAAATCACGTTTTACGTAAGACATTTTGTAATAAAATCCATATACCATGAAATACCATATCAAAAATACCATAATCCACCACATGGAGATCTGGTTAGTGGATGTAACGTGTTTTAGATTTTTTTTTTCGAGGATATGCCGCTTTCCTCACGCTATTTTCCTTCTCCGTTACACATTACTTTAATATCCCAAGAAAGGTGAGCAAAGTCGTCACTAATCGATTGACGCTTTATACCCACATGCATTAGGTACTTAATACTACATAATTACGAAATTCTTGTAAAGGTTTACCTTTTCGATTTACCTACGTCAATGTATTTATTTTCATCTGAGTTTTCCTCTTACATTTAAGGCGGAGGGGCCTTCCATTAAGATGGAAGCTTAAGGGTAGCCCGCTAAATTCCATTTCCTTCTTAGTTCTTTACGTCATGTTGCCGGTCAGTGTCAAGCTGTATGTTGAATAAAATATGATTTGAGGCCGTAATTCGCATGTATTTGCAGAATTATAATCATTAAAATCATCAATCCCATTGCATGACTTTCTCATGAAATAATCATTAAATGGGATTTAATGAACTTGAAGAGGTTGTATTTATATTTGAATGATTATAACTCAGTAAAGCTATATTTGTTACGGCTGTGGATCATATTTTAAGGAATTTCGCGGGCTATCTTGGCGCTTCCGAGGAAAATTCTTTTAAAACCAGTGAATGAACTCTACAGATGCACTAAAATATAAAGACAGGTACAGTTATTTACTACTTGTATTTTTAACCGACTTCCAAAAGGAGGAGGTTATCAAGTCATCTGCTTTTTTTTTGTGTGTATGTTCAGCGATATCTTCGCCAATTGTGAACCGATTTCGATGATTCTTTTTTTGTTTTGTAGAATATTGTTTCGCGGTGGTCTCATTTTAAATTTTGGTGAAGATCTGATACTGATCTTCAGAGATATACTATGGAAATCTTCAAAAATAGACGGCAAATCTGTCGTGATTGCTGCAATGGCTTAAATGTTTATTGTTTACACAACATCATAACATAATATCACGCTTGTATGCTCTAGGGGATACGCAGATGTGTACTGTACAACTTTTCGACATTTAGGTATATTAAGTTCTATTTTATTAGGGATAAACCTATTACCATGAAATGTATTGTTAGCGGTACACTAATGTTTCACCAAAACTCTTTTGACAATATTTTAACCGACTTCAAACAAAATGAGGAGTTTCTACGTTTGACTGTGTGTCCCATATGATCACCGATTTCTCCGCTAATTGTGGACCGATTGTCTAAATTCTTTTTTTATTCGAAAGCCTATAGTACTGAGGTGGTCCCGTTGTCACAAAGTTAGAATCTGATGATGGGATCCCTGGGAAATCGAGGGCAACCCTGACATTTTACATTTTTTCATATAGGTAATTTCTAACTTTCTATATTTGTACCTGATAATCATTATCTCATGTTGCTGAGCTGATAATGGAAGGTATAAGTCAGGATCTGATGATGTTCTTCGGAGATATACAATGGAACGCTTCATTAAAAGATTGGAAGTCTGTCGTGATTGCTGCAATCGCTTGGATGTTTATTTTTTACACAATATTAGAACATAACATAATGCCCGTATGCTCTGAGGGAGTACACAGATGTGTACAGTGCACCCAGATTTTGACAGTTAGGTATGAACGATATAAGTTACATTTTATTGGGGATAAGCCTATTACCATGAAAGGAGTTGTTAACAATGTAAAATAAATGTATAGCAAATATTTGTGTAGAATATTGAAACTAAAAAAGGAAAAATAAAAAAACTTTTTTGCAAAAAATAAAACCGACTTCAAAAACGAAAAAAACGTGGATAAATAACTTTAGCTTCAGAAGTTGGTGGCAAAAATATTCAATCGAACAAACAAAATTCACCGACTTCTGAAGCTAAAGTTATTTTTCCACGTTTTCTTGTTTTTGAAGTCGGTTTTATTTTTTGCAAAAAAGTTTTTTTATTGTTTAGCTGGTATGGTAATTTCGAGCTGTCATACTAGTTTTGAAATTAACCTCGCGCGTCTATGTGTCACCGATGACATCGAGTTGTAGTAAACCTGAATTGTGAACGTGAGTTACCATTTGTGTTTGTAAACATGAATGGAGGAACAAAAATAGAATTAGTAATTCTTTTGTTTTTTTATGTTGCTCTATCTTATTAGAGAATTGGACCCTGAGTTCAGCTGCAATAGGCTTTATCATCATCACCATCATTTCCGCCGAAAGACGTCCACTGCCTGACATAGGCCTCCCCCAAGTGCCGCCACATTGACCGGTTCCGTACGTCTCAAATGGCGCAACCTTAACCTGCAGGGCTATTGCGTATCTCTGTTGACAGTTCATAGTGGTCATCACTTGGCGAGTTTTGGTATACAATGACCGTTCTTGTTGGTTTCAACTGATGTTACCCGTGCAGAACGGTCATTGTATATCGAAACTCGCCAAGTGATGATCACTAGCATGAACTGGCAACAGAGATACGCAATAGCCCTGCTGGTCATCGATCCACTTAGTGGGAGGCCTTCCAACACAACGTGCAATAAGCATAAAATTAGAAAATCAGTAGTTTTTTGGTAGTTTCAAATTGAAATGGCTGACTGGGAGGTTTATGTAGGTACCCACTAAACCACTGAACAAATTATTTTACTCTCAAACTCATTATGGGGTGATCCTTGAAACGTTGTCCACCATAAACAGTATTAGGTACTTTAATGTGATGAAATGAATAATAGAACTGGCCTCGACCGGATGAATCAGCACATTTTTATGATTTTGGTTCCATGCATTATACAGGTAGTCCGATGCATCGTTTCCCAAATTGAACGGGCTGAAAGAATGGGTCATTTGTGGTCTCTTCAACTTGACCCAAGTTTAAGTTATTGGAGCACGGTTTTTTTTTTAATTTGGATTGTTTAAATTTATTTTGGAAAAATCCAACATAAACTTTAATTTAATTTAAATGTTGATGTCTACTGTTCTGTGGTTAAATCGAATTCAAACTTAGTCGCAGATAAATCTAGTTTTGTTTTAACTGACAAATTTTTTGAAAAAAGTAAAAATAAACTCGAAACTCAACTTCTAGTTTAAAAACCGAATTTTGCGTTTTTTCTAAATAAATATAAAAACATAATCAAAAATCCGTGGGGCCAAGGATAAGTTATTGGGGCTGAAGAGACCACAAATGACCCCTCCTTTAGGGCCGTTAAATTTGCCAAACGATGCACCAAACAACCTGTATAGTAAGACGTGACAGCAAATTTCCTCATCCCTTAACTTTTATAACTATAAACATATACAACGTGTTTTTTTTGATATCCCATAACTCTAGGGTATGATTGAGGCCATATCAAAGAATCAACTGGCATATGAGTTATGTTCCAATCCTTCGTTATTTTTTTTTTTCATTTTTTGTACAAAATAATTCGGCAAAGTCACGATTATTAATGTAAAACACCCTTACGTGAAATATGACCGATGTCGACAAGGTAGCTTTCCCTTCACTAGCTGCCGCCGGGAAGCCCCGATACCAACATACCTACATATTTTATTTTAATATTTATTTTACTACACTACTGCGAAGTTTGGCAACCTCGCAAAAGTAAAGATTCGTCATACTGGTGACAATTTTTGACCTAATTTAATTATGATTGATGATATCTCCGAAACGATGCATTTTTGGACCACCTATTCTAGGAGTTTTAGTATTATTTTTACCTACAGAATATAACCCTAGAGTTATGGGATATCAAAAAAAAACAGGTTGTATATCGTCATCACTCTCCTGCCCTTAAACCAATTCATTTGCAGTCGGCGCAGCATGTCTTCTTCTTCCATACTTCTCTATTACTCGTCATCTCAGCAGTCACCTCCTTTCTAGCCATATCATCCACCACACAGTCCATCTATAGTTTCTATGTTGTATTATTTGCGGTCGGCGCAGCATATTGCCGTCTTCTTCCATACTTAAACTTAAACACACATATCAGCACTTAAATTATGTTCCTAGCTGCTCTCAAAGTGTGCTCAAACTGGAACACTAACAAAACAGTATCACTTACGAAATCCCAACGTCTCGCCGCCGGATTAATTAAGAACATGTTTTACCCACCTACTGGGTTTACGAAACAGGTCACATTCTTGAAGTATTTATTACAAGCCGTATCGCTTACATGTAAATATTCAACTTGAGTATTGTATATTATACTTTAAACTAGGGCTCAAGAAAATATTGTGTAAGCCATTCTGCAAGAATATGTGCTGAATTTTCGGGAATTACTTTCATTTGTATGATTTATAGTGGAAGTTCGCGTGTGTCGAAAATAAAAAACCTTAAGAAGGAAGCACCGGGGTAGCCTCAACTAAGTATAGATTGAAGCTTCGATATAAAAGAAAATTAGAAGAGAACCTTTTTTGAGGGGTTAGAATTTCCTGCCAGGGTTGCGGGACTGTTCGAAAGAGATACCGCGGCCCTGGAACACAAAGGGCAAAGAAAGGAACATGGATGGGTTTTAGTCAGTAAAAGTATGACACCGGGATCCTGCTCAGCCCAGAGCGGGAGGGGTTATTTGATGAGTTCCCATCCGAAAAAAAAAAAAAAAAAAAAAGCATGCGAAATTCAATTTTACTTACGTTTTTTTGCAATTTGCAGGTCAGTGTCAGGCTGTATGTTGAACAAAATAAAGGGTGTAACAAGACACTTAACAAAGCAGAAAGGCACTTATTCTCCCTGTGATTGCGATCATTTTGTTGTTCTAGACCATTCCTGGAAACCTTCTAGTTACGGAGATATTGGGGGTCAAAGTTCCAACTTTTTCACAGCTTTTTTTTTAATACATGTTTTTAACGTAAAATTTTTACTTTAAACACCTTCACGACCCCCTTACTATTTATTCCATCTATCAGTACAATGTTTTGAGTGCGGTACATTGAGTCCTAGCGTAAAACTTGATATTTCAACCCCAAAAAAAAAATCGTTTCCCAGCAATAATTGTTGCATAAAGTTACTTAGTTTGATGTACGAAATATACGTACTTAATGCTTGGTTGACGGCTTCGTTAAGGGTTTTGATACACCCTGTATGATGCGCCACCGTACCACGTATGTATTTGCAGAATTATAATAATTAAAATCATCAATACAACCCCCTAAAGTTAGTCTTATAATCCCATTGAATGACTTAATGATAATTGATGATTTAAATATTATATATGACTGCAACACTGGGTTGTGGAGATCAGATAAGTAGTCGCTCCATGTAAAATACTGGTATTCAGCTGCATCTGGTTAGACTGGAAGCCGACCCTAACATAGTTGGGAAAAGGCTAGCCAGATGATGATGAATGAGATTAAAACTCTGTAAGACCATTTTTGTTACAGTCGCGAATCATATTTTAATCAACACACCACCTGACACTAACCTGCAAATTGCCGAAAACGTAAGAAAGTTTGAATTTAGCGGGCTACAGCAATTCTCCTTAACATAAATTACATAACAAGGCTCCTGAATGTGTATCTTTGAGGGGTTGGGTTGGGTTGAGTTAACCCTTCAAAGTAAAGTTGGTTGTTTGACCTAATGGCTTACACACAGCTCTTCAGTTTTGTTTAAGTCTCATGTAATAGGGGGCATACCTATTGCCATCCAACGGGCACAAATCAAATCTCTGAACTGCTATTGAAGATTTCCTGATGAAAAAAACCAAAAGTATTTTGCTTTGGTATCTAACTACGGGGCAACGACACTCTTTACAAATTATTAATTTACAACTTGTCATTTTTATTGGTCCTTCGAGGCGACAAGAAAATAATGTGGCCCTCTATATGCAAATAGGTTATTTTTAATTTATTCATAGACATTTTAATGAGTTAAGTTATAGGTACAAGAGTTTTATAAGGATTTTTCCTAATACTCAAACCTACGGCGAAGCGGATACCTACCAGTTTTATGATTAATAGACAAATTATGTAATGATTTTCCCTAATATTAATCACTGTCTTATGTTTATAATTAATCATGTAAGTACTTAAAGGTGAAGGTATTACTGAATGCGTGTATACAGGGTGTAACAAGACCCTTCACGAAGCTGTCAACCAAGCATTATGCACATCAAACTAAGTAACTTTACTTTTACGAGAAACGACTTTTCTTTTTGGGGTGAAAAATCAGGTTTTACGGTAAAACTCGATGTTACGCACACAAAACATTGTGCTGATGGATGAATTGAATAGTGAAATCTTACATTAAAACCACGTATTTAAAAAAATAGATGGTTCCCAGGTATAGTCTAGAACAAAAAAATGATCGTAATGACGGCGAGACTTGTTCTCCCCGTCATTACGATCTTTCGGCGTTCGGCTTCATTAAGGGTCTTGTTACACCAAATACGAGCTTTTTCAAATTTAATACATAACTAATTAGGTAATTACTTGATTGATTTGATACCCACAAGATTGATCATTTGAGAAAATTAGGAAGTAGGGTGCAACCAAAAACAAGGCGAGACGAAGAGCCCACAATAAATTGTCAAAGAACAAACATCGTCCAAAAACACTGTAAATGGTATTTTCTTTTTATTAATTGACATGTCTTGAGTAAGACCATCTGCAAATTACTAATCAAATGAATTTGTCATGAAATTCTCCGCCATAATAATTAGTCATATCCATAAAATATTTTTGGGATTATTACACATAACTTATGTTATTAAAAAATACCGTGATTTCCACCACAAAATCAAAGGAAAACAATAGAACATCACGACTTCTATATACCTACATTTCTAAACATGAATCTCGGAATATAAGTCAGACAAATGATAAATAAGAATTAGGTTCAGGTAATACCTAGAACCAATAAGTCAACTGGAAAATCAATGATTATTGCGGTAAGTATTTACTCATAGATGAGCTAACGAAATTACAAATATTTTCCCATACAAAACAATCGTCATAATTGTAGGTACTTCACCACTGTAGGGTATCCCCCAGAAAGAATTTCTTAAAACTATAAGTACCGTCTTAGATGACGGTGTGTCTTATAAAAAATTGTTGCAAGACACAGGTCATGACTGCAAATCAAAAAATTAAATGAAACAATAGATGTGAATGCCACAATTATGGAATTAAACAGAGGGGCATACCCGTATTTTTATTAAGAATGGCTTTGGTAAGTTTTTAATACTTTTGGCGGTCGCTTGGATTACGACTAGATTTTGATCGTTTTATAGCGCAGGCCACACCGCCAGCTAGAGAGCGAGCGAGCTGGAGGAGCATCGTTTCTCCTCTTTTCATACTTCAGTTGTCAGTTCGGCACTTTCGATAGTTCACAATGTAAATCGAAGTATGAAAAGATGTGAAACGATGCTCGCTAGCTGGAGGTGTGGCCTACGCTATAACCGACATCCAAAAAAGGAAGGTGTTACGGTTTATTTTTGTTTTGGGTCTGTTTACGGTAATTTTAATGTCATTTATAATTAAAGATTTTTCGTAAAATCCCCAATTAGATGATAGTTTTCACCACTGAAAATTGCAGTAATATTAAGAAAAGTGCAAACAATAAACACAATTATTACACAAGGACCAGAATTACCAACCCAAATCGTTAACGGTCCGAATCAATCCTCAGTCCCGTTGAGCCAAAGGCAAATCGAATCGAATCGCCTCTTTGTCACTAAAATAATTAAATCCTTGCTTTAATCCAGGATCCACCGTTGTTATCCTTTAGAATAACAAGTTGGAACTATGCATGCCATAAAGTACCTTCGTTTTTATTCCAAGAAACAATTATGGTCTGATTCACTAATGGGTTTTCTATACTTGGACGTTTATGAATAAATTTAAATCTTACCTACCTGTGTAAAGAACCGTTATTCGCTTATAAGGACCAGTTACTTTTTCTATTCGTCATGAAGGACCAAAATGAATATACTGATATTATTTTAATAAAGCTTTTGATGTAAAGCAAGCGTAGTGATCAATGCTCGTGCCTTCTCTGTTGAGGAGAGGAGTTTACCCAGCAGTGAGACCGAAATAGGCTGGTATTATAATTATTATAAAGCTTTTAGAAGCAATATCTATCGCAGGATGTTGTGGCTATGCTATCTTATAGATAAAACTGTCCTGTTATAATAATTCAATTCTTAAAAAATCCACATTTCGAAACAAAATAGAAGATCTTACTACATCTGTTTGACACTTCAAAACTTGTTAAATACACACACATAAAATGAACCTAAACTCCAAACAAATGGACTCATCTTCTAAAATGTATAACATAATAAAATTAATGCTATCAACATGAGACCATAGTGGTATTTCCTATAATTTCATAAGGATAAAACTTGGTAATAAAACATGATGTAATCACATGGCTGAGATCGTTATGATTTTTTACTAGATACCGAAGATGAGCAAGAAATAAACGATATCGGAGCTTGGTAGGAAAAAACATAGCAGAGTATGTAGTAAATATGGAAAGGTATTAAATAATTCTTTAACTAAGTATAGATTGAAGCTTCAATATAAAAGAAAATTAGAAGAGAACCTTTTTTGAGGGGTTAGAATTTCCTGCCAGGGTTGCGGGACTGTTCGAAAGAGATACCGCGGCCCTGGAACACAAAGGGCAAAGAAACGAACATGGATGGGTTTTAGTCAGTAAAAGTCTGACACTCCCTCCTGCTCAGCCTAGAGCGGGAGGGGTTATTTGATGATTTCCAATACGAAAAAAAAAAAGGAGGTTAGAATTTTTTCGAAAATTTCGCTTTTGTTCTTTTAGTCAAAAGTATTTTTCTTCATCCCGCACTGACAGTTTTGGACCGGCATTTAAACTATTTTTTTTTTAGCTTTTTTTTTTTTTTTACTGTCGATTGTAAATTTTGTTGAGCCAAATGGTTACCACTATCACGGCGTCCTCAGTATTTTTTGGGGCACAGAGGGCAGAAGAAATATAGTTTGTGACCAAAAGTCATCTTACGTGCTAATTAATGTCGGCCACAATACATAGCCTTAAAATCTATACAAAGAATAAAATCGAAGTGTCTTTTTGTGATATCAAAGTAACAGCTTTTTACTGAATGCTTAATATACGGCACATAAAACAAAAACATATTTTAATTTTTTTTGTCTGTTCCGGCAAATCTCCGAAACGGCTGAACCCGATTTTGACGGGACTTTTACTGGCAGATAGCTGATATTATAAAGTCTAACATAAGCTTTTATTTAAGAATAAGAATTAGAGTGAGAGAAAAAACTCCTTGAAATTGGTAACAAAATCTGATTTAAAGGGGTAGTTATATTTTTTTTAATTTCAAGCGAACGAAAGTCGCGGGTAACAGCTAGTCCTTTATAAATTGCTAGCTTGGCATAGAAAAGATGACCTCAGATTACGGAAGGTTAAAATTCAGAAAAGATCAGTTCCCACAGATTCGGTGGTTAGAAAAATGTGAACAATGAAAATATTTTATTGCATAATTATTGCATTGGATACAAACCCGCAAACAAAATAGAACTAACTCGGCCATTAGCAATATTTCTAATAAAGACTTTAATTACTAGAAAAACGTAATACCTACCTTATAACTAAGTAATTTGCAACAAAATAAAAAAAGAAAAAAACTGATGCATACGCGTAAGAAACTGATGAGGAGTTATTAATATCATAATAACATTTTTGTATAGCAAATCTTGCAAAATGATGTTTTAATATAAACACTTAAGAGGCCGGCGACCGATGCGTTTTTCATACAAACGTAATACCAAAATAACTTGTAAATCAAAAACATTCTTAAGGTACTGTCTCTTTATTCCGATCGAAATACAAAATATCTAGGTTCCCAATGAAATATTTTGAATGGACACTGATTTAAACAAGAGTTATGAGAAAAATAAGTTTTCTATAGAAATTTTAAATTCCTCATATCTCGTCTTTATATCATTGTCCTTTCAAAATATTTCATTGGGAACCTAGATATTTTGTATTCCAATCGGAATAAAGAGACAGTACCTTAAGAATGTTTTTGATTTACAAGTTATTTTGGTATTACGTTTGTATGAAAAACGCATCGGTCGCCGGCCTCTTAACAAATAGTACATTACTGCAGCAACCAGCAACAGAGGCATTGATGGACGTCACGGCCACGTTTCCCCAAAGTGTATCCACAATCAGCTAGTTACGGTTAAGTCCCATGTAAAAGGGAGTGAGCCTATTGCCATCAACCGGGCACAAAACTAATTCTTGGCAGCTACTAAAAAAAAACTGATGGTCTTTCTTTAACGTGTGGTTAGTGCTTAACCTGGTCTCAGAGTTTTTATGCCGCAAATGGGCCTCTGACTTGGCTTCATATGCAGGCATGCCGGTTCGCTCACGTTATTTTCCTTCACTAAAGTAAGTGATAATTATACAATACGCACATGAATCCGAAAAATCAGAGGTGGTTCGAACTTGAGACCTATGACTTGGCAGTCAGACGGTCACACCATTAGGCTATCACTGCTGCTAATTATCCAGATTGTAAAACCAAATAACACTTTATTCGACCTGGTGTACAGCCTACAGGTTTTACAGCAGGCTTTAGCAGGTTCGGATAGTAGCATTGCGACCACAAGGCCCACGAGGTAGTCTTTAAGCATCTTACATAAGTTTAGTCAGCCAGAAAAACTCACCTATTTATCAGAAGTTGAGTTTCAAGAAAGTAGGAGTCAACAACAGGCTCACGACGTTGACCAGAGCATTGTCTCAGTGAGTACTCGCGTGGACAAATGAACTGTATCTCAACTAATTAGACTTTTAAATGTTTGACGTAGATTCAGGTGGTTAAGGCTAAGTTGGGTTAGGATTTATGTAAAAAAATTGTTTTTTTTTTTGTCCTTCTGCCTATAAATATCGATTAAGATGCAACTAATGTTACCGAAAGATTAGTGTTGCTGTCTTGAAAAAAAAGTTTTATTAAGTAGTAATTTTTTTTTTTAAACTCTGCCTCTTTTTATTTTTTAATCAAATGTAGAACCAAAACCAGTTGGTCCTTATATCGTGAACCTCATTGAAATAGCCCAAATACCTACAACCCCTGAGAAAAAACTCTTCTTACATTATGTGCAGAAGGACCAAAAAAAAACCAGTTTTTGGTTTTTTGGTCCTTTTGCTCTTAAATATCGATTGAGATGCTACGAATTTTGCTGAAAATTTTGTGGTCATCCGATAAGTGAAAAAAAAAATTGTGTCAGATTAAGTAAGTAGGAAACAGTTTTTAACCTAAGAAATCCAAGATTTTATTAAATTATTATTAAATCAATGATAGACCATTCTGACACTATTGCAATAGCAGACTAAGGCCCCTGGTTAGTTTCCGCCAAACGCAAACTTATTTAGTATAAAAAAAAGTCTGTGAATAACAGTAACTTTTCTAACAGATGGCAAATATGGCAATACAAACGTTTAACAAGTTAGTGATAAATCACAATGTTGTACTTTCGGCACAAAGATAAATATTTTACAACAGAGTTTAAGGAAAGTCCAAAATAATAAGTTATCAAAATGTTGATACTCTGCGTCATCATCGCTTGGGCTTTCTGCATTTATGGTTTTATATAACTCAAATTGGCGCGAGCAATAAACATTGGGATTAGCTTTCGTAAGATTGCCATTTTGCCTTTCATTATATTTTGAAGTTTTAGTATGGCTTCTGCTGTTGTTAGAAAGTTAAAAAGCATCAGGTGGTTAAGGGTATTGGCCTACCATACCATTGACCACCACCGCCTACCACCACCTCTTATATCTGTCACTCAGCTCTGGTAATGTCTGTGTAAAAGTACACGCTATCACCGTGCGAGTATAACCAGCAGGACTATTGCGTATCTCTGTTGACAGTTCATAGTTTAAGTTTTGATATACAATGACCGTTCTTGTTGGTGTCAACTGACGCCACCCGTGCAGAACTGTCATTGTATATCAGAACTATGTACTGTCAACAGAGATGCGCAATAGCCCTGCAAACGTAACGTAAATACGTCGATTATAGAATTAAAAATTCCCGTTTCACATCACTACATAGTATAAAACAAAGTCACTTCCCTCTGTCTGTCCCTATGCATGCTTAGTTAGATCTTTAAAACTACGCAACGGATTTTGATGTGGTTTTTGTTTAATAGATAGAGTGATTCAAGATGAAGGTTTATATGTATAACATTGCACCCGTGCGAAGCCCGGGCGAGCCGCTAGTATTAAGTATAACGTTTTCATAATGTTAAGTATGTATACTAATAAATGTAATGTTGACTGTGCTTGTCGCAAATAATTTAACTAAAATGCTAAAAGATAATTGGTGTTTCCGATTCAAAAATCGACGGTATTTACATTTAGTTACGTTTATACCGCTCGCTTGTGCTAGGGCATTAGGTGTATGATCGAGGACGAAGCAAAAGGAGGATGATGATAAGGATGGTGGCAGGTGGCGTTCTATATTTTCTGCCTAACACCATGCAAAAAGGTCCAATTTTATGTAAGCGTATGTGTATGAATGACAAAACTCATAACTCAAAAAAAATTGAATAAAATATTCAGACAAAATATTATACTATCCCTTAACGCGTGTCAAAATACCGTATCTCTAAAACACTGAAAATCCATCACGCTCATTAGAATAGCTTACTAACAAGCGACTAATATACTAATTTGGTACAACACTATGTACGCACAGAGATATACAGACGTTAACGTGCGACAATGAAAAGGTTGAGTTATAGGAACAGAGTATTTCTTGACAATGACGTGTCTTGAAGAGGATATGCGGTAGGTATTAGAAGAAACTATTGCCGTCCCTCAACGAGCGCGATTTCGACATTGGTGCGATAAGGACAACTACAGATCCGACAAGTAAAAAGTCATAATTCGAGGTTTGGCTCTCGACTATTTCCTCCTCCAATATTCGACCAATTTAGGAGATATTTCATAAACTGAATAAGAAGGATATTTACTATGTCCCTTGTTTTTCTTTTACACTAGGCCTCTGTTGACTGCGGTCCAAATTGGCCTTTTTTTAGCATTTAGTAAAGGTTCTAGTGCTGATACAGATTTTGTATCATCAAAAACGAAAATATAGGGACATAGAAAAGGTTGATATTTATTTAACTGTAAAAAATCATAGCTCTAATGTCATAAACCAGAAAGAAAACAGGCGAGAGCGTTTGTATGGAGAAAAGACCACCCGCATTTCCTCCTAAGGTATGAATGAATGATTGAAGTTCACGTGTTGAGAGAGACAAAAAAATAAGCATAGTAATACACCCAATTAATGCACCATCTAATAATTTATAATAATATTATTGAATTGCTACTTAGCCCTCTTCCTCTCTCCTAATGTTGCTGTGCCCGACAGGGTCCATATTGATCTTTTACCTTGTTACACCATCTATGTATCTATTCATTCATTTCCCAATCTTTTTGACAGACGAAACAGGAGTGGGTCTTTCAGAGTTATAATGTTTAAACTATTACGTTAATCTGTTAGATACTTGCGAAATACAGGAATACGAATACGAATAAATACAGGAATACGGATAAATATTCAGTAAGTACAAATTTTTCACCGCTAATTTAAAAAAAAAACTGATTTTTGGTGGTGTATTCCTGATGGAATATTAGCAAACAGAAGCTGTTTAAAAAAAGACAACGGAGATACACAAAATAATGAATACAATCGTTTATTCTAACTTGGAACAAAATATCAATCACTCAAAGTAACCTAACCGGCACAAATCATAACGAATTCAAAGCACGAATTTTTTTAGATAAATAGCGAGGTAGTACACAAAATACAAAATTATAAATCTTACGGGCCTTTGAGCAATGATCCCGTCAGCAATAACAATTTGCCCGATCCGGGAATCAAACACAGGACCTCATGCTGAACACTCGCGCTTGCAATCGCTAGACCAACGTGGCAGTCAGTCATTTACTTATTCAGTTCTAAATCTACGCAATGGATTTTGATGCGGTTTTTTTAATAGATAGCGTGATTCAATAGGAAGGTTTAAATGTACAACATTGCTCCCGTCGTGCGAAGCCGGGGCGGGTCGCTAGTAAAATATAAAATCAAAAAAAAATCCGATACTTTTAACTGACTGAGACAAAACCCTCAACCACGTGAATAGAAAACCAGAGTTCAAGACTACAATAACTGCCATTGACATTCAAACTAGATACTTGAACATACGCCATACCGATACATAAAATATAGACACTAACTGCTCACCTCGTTGGCATTGTGTCCCAATCAAAGTTCCAAGCAATTTGCCTTATTGTCGCCAGACGTACTCGTGCGTCTAGCTAACAGGAAGCCATCTTTATGAACCCAGGTGAGAGTTTTGTGGCTTCAGAGAATTTCTTTGTGTAAGTTTTCAGATTCCATGTTGGTAAGGTTCAGTTTTGCTTGGAAGAAAATTGTTTGGGTAAGGTGTGAGGTGGTTCTGATTCCTGGGAGAACATTTCTTGATTGGCAAGAGAATTATTGTAGTTTGATACATTAATTAGTTGTAAGGAAGAACATGCTTCGTAAATTCATGTTTTCTGTAAATTCATGTTGTTGCTAGCAACACAAGTTGTCTATGATAATTTATATAGTCTGTATTGAACAGCTCTTTTTGTAATATATAATTTACAATAAATAGACTGCTGCAATCATAACCCCTCCTTTTAGCATCGCCGTAGTCGGGTAAAAAGAAGAAAATACACAGACAGAAGAGCACAAAGGTTGTTTCATCAGATTGGTCAACCATTGGTTCTCTATCAAAAATGTTTTGGTGATTTTTTAAAGTTGAGATTGCATTCAGCAAAGGGGACCATCGGGTTGTGAAATTGCAGTATTCTTTTACACTACTAGTTAAGAATGATAATACTACTAAAGATAGAGATATTTTAGAGTTATCCGCCTGTGTGCCTTTAGTTACGTCTTCTTAGCATAATCAGAATATACTGTTCCCACAGGACTGGGGACTCAGGCCTTCTCTCTATAAGAAAGTAGACATTGTAATACACCAAGCGGGCTTAGTGCTGATTGGCACTTCTTCTTAGATTAAATGAAAATTAATAATTAAACATAATAACAGACTTCTTCTTCTGCCGAGCATCTGATGCGGAGGAATGAGGAAGATGCCATGAAGAAAGTTTTGAGTATCAATGTGGGTGGCTATTAGAGTAGAGGAAATCCAAAGAAACGATGGATGAACTGTGTGAAGGATGATATGGCACCAAAGGAGGTGTCTGATAAGATGACGAGTAATAGAGAAGTATGGAAGAAGAAGACATGCTGCTCCGACACCAAATCAATTTGAATAAGGGCATGAGAATGAGGTTTACCGGACACCTCTTCTGAGGAAGCCATTAAAGTTTTAACCTTATCTAAAGAGGGTCAAAGTTCTTTTAGCCAAAAGTTTAATGGTCAAATTATTTGATTAGTAGCATCCTCCGAAAGTGATGACTCAATATCTGATTCTTAGGAGAAACTCAAATAGGCTAACTTGGACCTGAACAAAGTGACGTGATCGAACTATAATACGTCTTTTATTTCACTGTTGAAAGTTATATTTTTTTTAACATAGGCTACAAACCGAAAAAAGTACCCTGATTTTAATTAGAGCGTGATTTTTTAGTAGTCGGGCATTTAGTGGTAGTTGTAGTGGTACCACATTTTTCTATAATAGACTAAACTACAGAACGAACAGCTTTGATCCCATGAAAGCGGTATTAGTCTTTTTATTCTATAATGACACATAATATTCCGAACTCAGCCACATTTGTACCCACCACGGAAACAGGACGTCCATACTCCATTTTGTTTTTGTTTTGTTTTCATTGACACTTCGTGGAAATTCAGCAAACAGTTCGCAACATCCGCGTGTCACTTGTTTGCATGTAAATACTCCTACTTTTTGTTTGTTCTACTTTATTGGTAGTTCACCTACACTAGAAATTGTGAACGAATGCTGGACAACTGTGACAAGTATTGGCTTGTTTAATGTCAGTTTAGCATTTGCGCAAAACACATACATGTACATAAACTTTTGCCTCTTTCCCTGGATGATTGGCAGATATGTACTATGGAATGTCACCTCCATGTTTGGTAAACGTTCATACAAGGTGTTAACGGATCTTTCACTTGATTTGAATAATTGTGTTCTAAATGTTTATTATAAAACTATTAATTGTATTAAAATATTGAAATTTTATATACAATTTTTATATTTTGAAATTGTGTATGCTTTTTGAATCACCATAACTTATTATACGAGTAAGACCTACTGTATCACCAAAAATCACACTAACAAATACTTTTGACTTTGACTGCACGAAGTCGTCAACCAAGCATTCTGTACAGACGCCGTCAGCAAATCAAGCAACCCGAAACTGTCGAATTTTCCCAATCAATCTTAAACCTAATGCTTTAGTGATAAAACTGAAAATTAAATTAAATAAATAAATAAATAATTAACCCTGCGCAAAAATGATTGCTGAGAAATTGATTTATTCGGGGGCTGGGGATCACATTGTAACGCACTCAAAACTTTGTGCTGAAGAATGCATTGTCATTGCATTGGAAGTATTTCAAGTAAAGTTATAACCTTAAAACATGGATTTTAACTTGAAGAACTTGTAACTTTGACCTGCAATATCTCCATAACTAGAAGGTCCCCAAGGATAAACTGGTACCTACAGAACAAAAAAATATCGCAATAATGGGGAGACCAAATGCCTTTTGGTTTCATTAAGGGTCTATTTACAGCCTTCATATCTAGTCAAACACACAGGCCGGTTGCTAGTATGCACCTGAACTATCAGAAGAACATCAACAATCAGGTCAGTGTATTTATATGAACAATAAACGCAGCATTAGAAGGTCCACCAACCTTTTTCAATCGAAAGATTATTCTTACATGTTACTCACCAACTAACTTTTGATTACTCAGTGATCTGACCGCAAAATTAAATAATTAAATAATAAGAGCAATCATCGTTAACATCATCTTATTATAATAATAGGTAACCTATTTAAAGGTGTGCTTCACCCCATATTTTTCCTCGTACATAATTGAATTGCCTAAATAATACTGCTTGATACTGCATATAGCAATAACGTAATAAGACTAGTTGAGTTTTACAGAAGAAGCAAATAGATTGTTAGTGCATTCCATAGTGAGCTATAAAATATGTTTTTTATATAACTGAAACTCGACACTTATCCCAATTTATTTAGGGTTGGTGCAGCATGTCTTCTTCTTCCATACTTCTCTATTACTCGTCATCTCAGCAGTCACCTCCTTTCTAACCTTAACATCATTCTCACAGTCCACTAATAAATAAAAATAAAACATCATATTCATGAATAGGTACTGGCCAGATTGTCACATAACTTGGCGCTTTGAATGTGGTCCTAGCTTCCGCGACTCGTCACAGTAACAAAGCATTTCAATTGAATTGCAATACCGAGACTTTAAATCTCTGATAACCAACAAGCTATTAATAATAATTAAAACTACAAAGCATAACATAGAAATAAAAGCAAAAGCTAAGAAAAATATGCTAACATAAAGTCCTGTGTGTCTTTCACAATAATTAGTGTCAGAGGAAAAAAATATAGAATTAGAAAATTGTTTATTATCCCGGTAATACTTAAGCAGGTACAATAAATAATTATACACAAGAATACCTTGTTAATTTGTGTTCCGGCGCATCACTAGCGCCTGAGGGAGGGCGCGCGGGACGCGGTCGACCTGGTCCGCCATCTTACTATCAACCGCCTCGGCGAGCAAACGCATTCGCGTACATACAATTTTTTTATTATTCTTTCGGCCGCGG
This sequence comes from Eugnorisma glareosa, assembly GCA_947578425.1. Taxonomy (NCBI): domain Eukaryota; kingdom Metazoa; phylum Arthropoda; class Insecta; order Lepidoptera; family Noctuidae; genus Eugnorisma; species Eugnorisma glareosa. Next base: position 7,197,180 of record OX387980.1, read on the forward strand.
TCTACATTGTGGAACCTTGATTATAGTCTTAATTTGGAGTCAGATCTTTTCAATCAACCATCCATCCCCGTGAGGAACAATTTGTTTCATAATTAGAACGATGTTATGATGACTTTTGATCTACGTGTTTTATTACGCAACAGTCTGGGGGTCTAAAATGGCCGCTTTAGCAGAATCATAATAGGATAATAATATGAATCATGTTAAAAAATTAAAATGGTCTTAGACACAGTTAATATTATGAATTGTCACTTTGTGACCATTTTCCGAATTGAAAGGTAATTTAAATTATTATCCTATTATGATTCTGCTAAAGCGGCCATTTTAGACCCCCTGTTTGTAATTTAATTAATGTTTTGTTTAACAAAGGAATCTGGTGGTAGGAAGTCTTATTCCAATTTCTTAAAGTTTTAAGGTAGGTTAAATTTTAAACTTGAATTCAAGAACAAAGAACATTATTTTCATAGAAGGACCAGAGCTTGTTGTTGAAACCTGGTTAAAGGACCAAAATATTTGCGTCGTCATTGTTTGTGGTTTGCGCCCACTTACTAGCATCACAAGAAAACCAAAAGTTTAAAAAGAGAACAAAATATTCTTAACACGAAACAAAGTAGCGAGAAAAGCAAATTTACCGTCGTCTTGGTACCGTAAGGAATACGCATGTAATTTTTTTTTTCACTTAAATCAATAATATGCAGTACTATCAACCCAAGAAAATAATTAAAAGTTAATTTCAACTACTGCTTGTCGCACAAAAAAAATATTAAACTCCTACAATTTTCTACGACAGTTCAAACGTCCATGACTATCGCGGCCATTCATGTCAGGACTTTGATGTCACTTACCTCTATCTGCCTTGTTTAAATCTAGCGCCTGTCGGAGCGAGGAGGCGCGTGTGTCGGATCATTTAGTTCCCTTCAAAATGGTTGAGTTGAATGGTGCTGATCTACGCGTCATGTTCGTGAACGGGCGCTGTCTGTGTGACTGGTCATCTCTTAGTTGCCACGGCTTATTTGAATTAATTATTTATATTTTTTTAATTATCTTTTTTGTTTTTACTGTGGACACTTTTAATGTGCACATCTTGCTACATCGTTCTCACATAGTGTACCATCTCAACATGAATGATGTAACCAAGATTTTGTAATAATTTGCTGATTTAAAAGAGTGTCCATGGAGTTTCTTGCACGTTCTTCTCCATAGAGATCTACGATAGGGAATGGGCAACTACAGTACTTTCACAGTTTTTATGCCTTGTGACTGGGACTGTAGCTACATTTAATTGTTATCTTTGTTTCGTCAATTCAAAAGTGCCTGTAACTGGCCTACTTGAAATAAATGCTTTGATTTTGATATATGAGTTATTTTTGGATCATTAGCATGACTGTGACTTTGTACAAATTTTCTTACGTTTTTTTCATTTTGCAGGTCAGTGTTAGGTTGTATGTTGGTGAAAATATGATTCGCGTCCGTAACACGGATGTAATTACAGAATTATAATCATTAAAAACCAGCCAAGTACAAGTCTGACTCGGACATGAATTTATTTATTTTATTTAATTACAACGGCTGTTAAACCAATTATAGTAACAAAAAATAAATAAAAGAGTTATACATACAATTAAAATAAACAAAATAACAAAGTAAAGGTTCACACTTTCATAAATTCCTTTCACAATACTTCTGACATGCCAATAAAATCTTCGTCCATCCACCCGCAAACAGGGGCCTTAGTCTGCTATTGCAATAGTGTCAGAATGGTCTATCATTGATTTAATAAGGCCCCGCGCAGACGAATTACCCTTTGTACGCACGTCAAACGAGTTTCGAACGCGCTTCAATACGCCGTGGGCTAGGGGCCTTATTAAATCAATGATAGACCATTCTGCTACTATTGCAATAGCAGACTAAGGCCCCAGCTGGGGCCTGACTAAGGCCCCTGATCGTCTGTTGGATTAGAATCCAAGAGATCATTAAGCGCGGCCAGAGTGCGAGGAATTGGCGACTTATCACGTGCAACAGTGTGACATGGAGGCACGGCAAACAGCCTGAAGAGTTCCGTACCATGGAGTAGGCGAGCCCCCTTCAATATTTAATTTATTTTTATTATTTGTGGTTAAAGGTTTTTCTATGTTTTTCCCCCCATGTTTAAAATTAACTAATTTACGTTACACGTCCGTCTTTGGTTCATCGACTTACATAATGTGTACAAATTTTGGAGTAAATTGGCTGTGACAGACGGACAGACAGACAACACCAGACAGATACCCTACAAAGACACAGACAGATACGACGGTCAGACAGATATCCTATAAAGAGTTCCGTTTTTTTCCTTTTGAAGTAAGGAACCCTAAAAACGTTCAACCCTAAAAATGTTCTTACATTTCGCGGCCTCCCCTGGCGCTTTCACCTTCGAAATAATTAGCTAAATGGGAAAGTATATAATATACCCACAACCTATACATATCCCTTCAGAGAAATACAAGGCATGAAGATACAGACGTATTATGTTAATCAAAAGCAAATATGCCTCCATTAAGTAATTACCGTCCGGTGTAATTACACGCAACTATCACGAGATCAAATCTTAAAGTTATTAACATAATCCGATCGTATTACAACCTAATTAACAGGTAAACCAGGTGATATATTATTCCCCGGTGAATTCTAATCTGACTGGGTGACAAAATAATGTGGTGCGTGGTTTCTCATTTTAGATTTGGTATTGCACTATATACTGCATAATTACTACGTACTTGCTGTTGCCCACGACTTTCGTCCGCGTCAAATTATTCTCGAAGCGGGTTTTATTTTTTTTGTACGGAACCCTAACCTTTATTTTTAAAAAAACCCAAGTTGCTCCTTATAACATCAGCTATCTGCCTGTGAAAGTCAAAATCGCTTCAGCCGTTTCGGAGATTAGCCGGAACAAACAGATACCGTAAAATAAAAAAAAATAAAAAAACACTTTTTTTGTAATATGTAACGTACTATACGTGGTGGAAAGGACACCGACGCGAAAACGGTTACATTACAATTACAAACAGACACCAATTTTATTTATTTGTATTGAAGATTATATATTAGAAACGTAATCCATAATTATGAAGATATTAACAGAAATAAAACACACTAATCTGGTGGTAGTATCATGAATTCATGACAAACGCTACTTACTGATAGTGCCAAACTCGTCGAAAAATTGGCTTGGTTTGATTGGTATCATGACAAACAGTAACCTACAAATTATTCTCTTTAGTCTAGGAGTCAAAACCTGAATTTCAATTTTAGACCAATTTCTAGAGTGCATAGCTAAAGTAATTTTCATTTGGCCTAGTATTTTGTGGACGCCTGATAGTTTCTTAACAGCAATTTGTAGATGAGCAAATGTTATTTCAACAGTATTTTTTCATGAGGCGTTTGATAAAAAAATACAGTTAAAACGTCGATGGTCGATGCTCTAGACTGTGATATTTAAAGTTTTTGTTGAGCAGCCGGCTTTGAACCTGCAACCAATACTCTAGAATTATCTCCGTTAACCTCTCGCCACCACTAATTTTATTACCTCCTAAAACGATAAATCTACACGATTGAAAACTCTGAAGGATACTGCTATCAAAACTGGTGTACGAGTATATTGCAATAGCTAACAGCCGTAACAACAATTCGCTGTAGAATTTTATGACTCCCTGTAGAGCTGTAGGTCGAACAATTGCAATTCGTGCTATAGACATCTACGTGAGGTACTTACGAAGAGATCTCTGGCTAATCTGTTTTAAGGGTAACATAACACCATATCTATAATTCCCGAAGAGTTAGGCAGATGTGTACTTAAGAACACTCAGTTCTCATCCGTTATGTTTAACAATATGTAGGTGGCGAGACTATTGCCATCAATCCGGTGGTTTTTGCATCCTACATTCTTATGATACTCTAGCTATTCAGTCAATAGATACAATTTTTTTTTTCAATAGCCTTTAATGTCCCACTGTTGGGCAAAGGCCTCCCCCATATGCTTCCAGGTGTTCTTCTCCTGCGCCACCTCGAACCAGTCTTCGAGATGCGCGTCTAGATCATCTCACCACCTCTTTCTAGGCCGGCCTCGGCGGCGCTGTCCACCCTCAGGCATCCATCGTGTTGAGACCTTTGCCCAGCGGTCATTATGCATGCGGCATAAAGAGGGTTTTTTTAAAGGCGGAGGTCATGCGCATTATTGTCCTTAAATATAGCCTTATTTATTGCGAAGAATGTGTGTTAATCGGAACTCCAGCAGCGCTTGTGGCCATTATGCAAACCAAACTGTACGAGGTGTACTACAATACAATACTATAGGGTGTGACCAGACCCTTCACGAAGCATTATGTACATCAAACTAAGTAATTTTCCGCAAAAAATATTGCTGGGAAATGGCTTTTTTTTTAGGGTGAAAAATCTTTTTTTGCGATAGGACTTAATGTAACGCACTCAAAACATTGTGCTGATAGATGGATTGAATAGTGCAGGGGTCGTGGAGGTGTTTAAAGTAAAAATCTTACATAAAAACATAGTATTTATAAAAAACTTGTGAAAAAGTTGGAACTTTGACCCCCAATATCTCCGTAACTAGAAGATTCCCAGGTAAGATATAGAACATAAAAATATTCGCAATGACGGGGAGAACAAGTACTTTTCAGCTTCATTAAGTTCGCTAAGTTGTTCTTGTTACACCCTTTTTAATGAATACAACCCTATAATGTTCTCACAGGTGGAACACCTTCTCTCTCCTGAGACAGATTTCTGATTGAAGCAATTCCAATCCCAAATCCCAATCCCAATTCTGGGTTAAACTCGCCGTTGTACATAAGCTGTATATTGTAATTTTGTATGTTCCTACTTTTAAATTTTGTGTGTGCAATAAAGAATAAGAAGCATTTCTTTTTTTCATGACGATTTTCTAATTTCGTTTTAATAATGAACCATTGAACTGTGAAATGTAAACTGCTGTTACCACTGGACCTGCTCCCAAGGGTAATTGATCTTATTAAACATAAAAGGTCAAAGGTCACAAAACTGAAGGCGAGTCCTTCAAAAAGGTCAGGACATAGAACAGATGCATTTGCAGCCGGCGCGCATGTGTGGTCAGATGAATGAACGCGCACTATGCAAAAGGACTAAGACGTAGGTACCGCAGCACGTGGCGTTCTGTACTTTTTTTTCTTCCATTGGCAAAAAAGGCGTGTGCTTGTGTCTGATATAGCTGTTCTATTTTGAAACTTGCCCTGACTTTGTCTGCGTTGTCTGCTTGCTCCGTACCCGAAGGGTGTACCCTAGTAACCTAGTACTAATCCTCCGCTGTCAGTCCGTCCGTCCGTCTGTCTGTCAGCGGGCTGTATCTCATGATCCGTAATAGGTGGACAGTTGAAATTTTCACGGAATCTGTATTAAAGGACAAGTCCGCCTCCAGGCTACTGGCTAGCTATTTATGTTTTTCGTAGCAATCGGCTCGATGGTTTAACACAAAGGTAACATACCTACATTACAAAAAAAAAACTTGTGAAAAAGTTGGAACTTTGACCCGCAATATCTCCGTAACTATAAGGTTCCCAGGTATGATCTAGAACAGAAAAATGATCGCAATGACGGAGAGAACAAGTGCGTTTTGGCTTCGTTAAGGGTACTTTAACACCCATTATTTCTTTAAAAATACATGGGAAGCAAAAATAGATGTACGTCGGTGTCGGGAGCAGGGCCCACGCTACCGATACTTAGGGCTCAAGAGACCGGAATCTTATTTATATTATTATTAGAATATTACTATTTTTAACCGACTTTCTTCAAAAAGGAGAAGGTTCTCAATTAGCCGTATTTTTTTATGATTTGAAAAATTATTTTCTTTTTTTTTATACTTCCCGAATGGTCCCATAGAAATTTCATCAAAATCGGTTCAGTAATTTGGTTTTTCTTCCTTGAAGAATGTATTTTTTTCTATGTAGATGACATGTAAAAAAATGTTTCGTGACAAGAATTTGTGTGGTATACTACAACTAAAAACGTTAAAATAAAAAACTTTCTACGAAAAAAAACCGACTTCCAAAAAGACACAAAAAAAGTCTAATATAACTTTACTTTCGGAAGTCGGGATCAAACAGTCAATGAAATAAACAAAGTCACCGACTTCCGAAAGTAAAGTTATTTTACACTTTTTAGTGTCTTTTTGGAAGTCTGTTTTTTACTTTGATCACATCTAAAGATGTTAAAACAAAGTTTTTGCTTACCGATTATAGTGTTAACGACTATGCCTTTTACTGTCGTCTAATAAAGCGTAAGACAGTCTCGCAAGACCCCCACATCCGCTAGATGCATCCGCAACTAGAATGGGGTTACCACTAGTCTATCCTACAGGAACTGACAATACAGACATTAGTAACTTGGATACTTGGAATCAGTTTTGCCATAACGTCGCTGCGTAGGTAAGCATAATCAGGCAAAAACATTCAAAGCTAAGGATATACCTAGCGTCGCTGAAGTTCTAACACCACGTAAGTCAAAAATAGCAACTTTACAGGAAACTGAAAACCCTGCACAGGTAACTTAACTAGGTAACAGCAAAACCATTGTTAGGGTTCCGTATGTGACCCCGGCTTGTGTACTTACTGAGTATCGTGGTTACTGTTTCACGTCGGTGTCCTTTCGACTCTGTATACTTAGAATAGATTCAAAATTAATCAACGTTAACTACCCAAAAATTAATCTGCATGGTCCTCATATTACTTGAACAATATCTGGACTTTAGAAGAGACAGTGACCTCTGAGTTTGTTTCGGATGTTTCTTCTCAGAGTAGTCAACGAAACACCGGCCCCATCTAGTTTTAAAATCGATGTGTAAAAGTGTTTATTAAAACCAATTTACAGAAATAAAAATGTTTTTTTTTTTTTATTGATGTATGAATAGGTACTATATTACTTCGGGAAATGAGGGAGGAAGTTTCATACAAAGAATATTGAACGGCTCGAGTTGATACGGTACCGATCCCTTTCCGATTTGTTATGTGTGCTGTGTCCTTAATATTTTTGTGGTTTAGCAGAAATACGCATACTTATGATAAATTGTGTTCAAAGTCTGTTTTTCCCAAAAATAACCTTTTTATTTGCCTACAGTATTTCAAGAGATGATAACAATACATTGATAAGGAACCACAGGACTTCTAAAACATACAAATGTCTATGATATGGCTCTTATCAAATGTCTTATGTGCTGTCATTAGCGAAATATTATCACAACAATAGAAATAATAACATGTTAATATAAGTGTTTTTCAAAAGCTACCTCTTCTAGATTCCTGAAAAAGTGAAAGGCAATATAAACTCACTTTCTAGTCTCCTTCAACAAATCCGTAGCTATCATGGCCCACAATCATGATTGCCCATCTCAATCAGAGGAAAATTGCATGATGAATCTCTCACAATTTTAGACTATTAATAACTTTCATAAAATAGATACCGAAATTAATGACACGCGTATACATAATATATTAAGGGTATAAAATACATTTTTGTTTTTTAGATTATACCTGGGAACCATCTAGTTACGGAGATATTCGGGGTCAAAGTTTCAACTTTTTCACATATTTTTTTTTAAATACATGTTTTTATGTAAGATTTTAACTTTAAACACCTCCACGACCCCCGTAGGTGCTATTCAATCCAACCCTCAGCACAATGTTTTGAGTGCGTTACATTGAGTTCTACCATAAAACGAAATTTTTCACCCCAAAACAAAAGTCGTTTCCCAGCTATAATTTTTGTGTAAAGTTACATAATTTGATGTACATAATGCTTGGTTGACGGCTTCGTGAAGGGTCCTGTTACATCCTGTATAATATCACAGTTGCACATAGCAAATGAAAAAATGTAGATGAAAATAAACCACACTTATGAAAAAAAAAAACTCCTTATGGCAATGAATTTGAGTTCGTATCACAGACGTGTCTCGGGATATTATTTCCGTCAGAGAATACTACTAGACGTCTTCTAATAGAATAGGATAAGAATGTTCATATCAATCATCTTTACTGGGAATTTTATGATCACGCAATAGCGTGGCGAAAATCTAGACGGTTACAATTCACTACATAAACTAATTTATGTTAGAACATACCTTCAATTAAGACTCCGGGAACTGAAATTCGTCGTTGCTGATATGTGAAATCACTAAGGTAAACTTGAAGCTAGTCTATACAATTTCAAAAAAGTCTAAACGTTACTCAAAGCTATAGAAAAACGCAACTTCTTTTTGAAAATTTTCATTTTTCTCTTCACAAACGGATCCACTGTGCCAATCTCCAAAATATTCCAACAAACTATGATAAAAAAGTTCACTGAATAAAACCTCAAAAAAAAAATCACTGGCTGTAAGACTCGCGACCCGCTCCAATCGATGAAGCCATTAGATTGAACTTTCGCGGCAAAATTCAAAAATAGTACCGAACACGCGTCACTTAACAAAAATGGCGACGACTACCGTACGGAAATAGTTAAGTGGAAGCTATTTTGACCGTTCCTCTGCTGTGCATTATTTATTTCTATTGGAAAATTAGTCTTTAATGGTGTGATTGGTGCGTAGCATATCGTAGAGCATCTGTGCCCACGCGGTATTCGTGTACGACTGAGGCACTGAGGCCCATACGTATGAGTCGACAAATATTCAGTTTAATAATTTAAGACCAGTGTATATAATATGGGATTCTGTGTATCACGTTCTCATATGACACTCGGGTACATGTGTGACGCAATGGGAATGACAATGAGGGGATGAAACGTACTTCAAATAAATTAAATCTTTTGTGTGAAAATGTAAAGCGCTATTACAAATATTTTGCGTTCAATATCTACTCTGAAATGAAATCAACCGCTTCGATCAAAAATCACATGACAAAAAAGATCGCTCAAATCTCGGACAAATTTCGGTCGCTCAGGACACGGACACTGACAGATACTACAGCAGATATTTGTGTGAAAGTGTCCGGCCCCGGAGCTATGTCGCCAAATTTTTCAGACCAGTTTAACAGATTCTTAAAAGAAGGCTCATAATATCATGCAAAGCGTTTTTTATTCTGTTCACCTAAAAATCCACAATTCTTTCTTATTACACAGGCCTTTTTCCCATTGAATTAGAACGGGGTACGTACCCCGTTCTAAGATTCTCCCACACTTCTTTCTCTTCATCCACATTAACCACAGACATTCCCATTCATTGATAATCCCAAGCTCCTTTAGTTGGTCCACATTCATGCCACTTGCCACACGTGTGCCTTTTCCAGTACATCATCATCTGCCTAGACTTTTCCCAACTATGGGGTCGGTCGGCTTCCAGTCTAACCGGATGCAGCACAGCACCAGTATTAAACTTGGAGCCTGCCTATCTGACCTCCACAACCCAGTTAGTAGTGGGTAATACGATACCCAAAGGCGTAATCTTACAGTATGATTGGTTTGTCAGACTTTCGGGCCACTGACTTTTCCAGTACATACAATTTTAAATCACGCATATCAGACAGGGCTATAATGCTCTATGTCAAATGTTCCTATTGTACACTCATAGTTCAATGACTGCGGATATTATATCATTTCGTCCCATGTGATACTGTTAGCCTATTGCTCTATTTCGGTCGGTACAGCTCCTAATTTGATCCCTAGACTGAAATGAGAGCACGGGCTCTGACTGGTCATAAACATCACGACTGGAATCCCCAAAGGGTTTTAAGGTATTTTCTGTGAATTCTAATCACTTATTTATTTTTATTTAAATAGAACGGCCGAAGTCAATTATACTATTTAAACATATAATTTAATTATCACAGTCATGCATTCTTCTCACAAAAATTCAATCATTCTGACATTATCACCTTCCATTCACTCGCAAACATATCAAGATCTGTGTTTGAGTTCAGGAGAGCGATAATAGCGGCTAATGTCCGGGGAATAGGTGACTTGGAGTGTGCCACAGTACGGCAAGTTAGAACAGCCAGTAAGCGGTGTTTCCTGCCATGGCAGTTATAGTCTGGGACAAATAACTTGCAGATGTCATTATGCAGATCAGGAACATTTATAATCCCCCAAAGAATTTTAAATATTACAGTCATCTGATCATGCTACCGCCTTACTTCTAGAGAATTGAAACTTAAGCAACCCAACAGGAATTTAGTGGGATACAAGAAAGGATAAAACTCGTACATGTTCATGTAAAAATAGGCTGCAATTAATTATCACCGTTGAATGCATCCCGATTTGCTCTGCAAGAGATGGTGAGACGAGACAATTGATTGATTCGATCCGAAAATCATTGAGATACCTTGATCCGGCAGTTCAGTATAAGCACAGTGATGCTGATGTATCGAAAAGTAATCAATATAAAATGCTAGTCTTACTTCAGAAAGACTTTGATCCCTAACTGACAGCGGTAACCTTAAAAAACCATATCGACGGTTGAAAGGCTAATTGATGTAAGCGACATTTTGTAAAACTTGCAGGAGGACGGATTAAAGTTTCTTTTTTTGGAAAAAAAATCATAAAAAAACAATTATTTACTAGACGTTTATTTATTTAATACAGTATATTCCTAATTAAGTAACGAAGTTTTTTAAGCTATTACTGTTGATAATTTTGTATTATTTTAGAAAATTTATGTCGGTTAGCCCAAAATGCATCAAATTTAGTTATTTTTTCAGAAAGGCAAAATGGTTCAAATGCCTTCCGTAAATAAAATAGCTGAAAATAAACTGCCTCAAGCATCGACTTAGTATAAAATAATACGAGAAAAATGAATCTAGCGCCAAATCAACTGACAGTTGAATATGCCAAATGAACCTTATGCAACAGGATGGTGTTGCACCAGAGTGAAGTAGTTTGATGCAAATGCCCATTAGAGCAAAATGGGCATCTGCATCAGACTACCTATCTCCTACCTATCCTCGCATGCACCTCAATCCAGAACAGTTGGAAACATGGAGGGAAACGCCTCGGGTAACCGTTTCCAGGGCCGATTTGGAGTCACAGTAGACTTCGAAAACGGCTGCAGGGTGTTTCAAAGCCAGCTCCAGCCAGTATTTCGGCCTGATAAAAGGTGCAGAAATAGTCCAGTTTCAACTTTTGGGCTTTCACCTCTGTCCCATTTTTCCAAACGCTTAACGCTGCACCGTGTGAGTCCTTGCTGGTCCATTTCTGCATCGTTCATCGCGTACTTGAACTCTATACCGTATATCACATATACACTCTGGCAGCGGTTTGTGATATATCGTATATCACAAACCGCTGCCAGAGTGTCGTTATCAACGGATACAGGTCGAACATTACCAAGTTAACATCTGGTGTTCCACAGGGTTCTATCCTTGGGCCTTTATTATTTGTCATATTTGTCAACGACATAGGGAAATGTTTTCAGCATACTCAGTTCCTTTTGTACGCAGACGATCTAAAGGTGTACAAATCAGTGAAATCTGCTGAAGATTGTACTCTTTTCCAGCAGGACCTGGACCGACTGTCCGACTACTGTGCCAGTAATAAGCTCAAGTTAAGCTTACATAAGTGTAACTGTATTACTTTCACAAAAAAAAAGAGCGTTATTAATTTTACATACACCCTATGTCACACACCACTCGCTAAATTGAAATCTATTCGGGATCTGGGCGTTATATTCGACACGAAACTCTGCTTAGACCTGCATATTGATAAAATTGTAAACAAAGCTTATCAGATGTACGGATTTATTATGCGGTCCACCCTTAACTTTAAAAGAACCTCATCTTACTTATGTTTGTATAAAGCCCTAGTTCGATCTCAATTGGAGTATGCAGTTTCGATATGGAACCCCTATTATAAGAAATACACAGAAATGATTGAAAATGTACAATACAAATTTCTACGTGCTATGCACTACAGGTGCCACAGGTCTTACCTACCTTATGCCCAGTTACTCAGCAAGTACAAACTTTTAACATTAAGTTGTCGTAGAAAATACCTTGAAACTCTCACACTGTACAAAATTATTAGAAATAAATTCAACTGCATAAACCTCAATAACATGATCTGCTACGCAATACCTAGAACCTTCCACAGTCGTCAGGTGCGCGCAGGTACGCTGTTTGCAATACCCTCCTGTAGAACCAACTCTGGCCTGCGCTCACCCATCCGCCGCATGGTTGACTTGTATCATAAGGAATTTATTCATATTGACATCTTCAATAACCCAATAGGCAAATTCAAGGGTCTTATCTTCAGAACTCTTAAAAATTAAAACTTAATTATTAAGTAGTATTATAATTCATTTTAAAATTCATTTTAAAACTATCTTGGTTGTATACCTACTTATTATTTGTAATTTTTTGTTTATTTTATTATTTTTTACTCTTTTTTTCACCCCTGGCGATAATTGTCTGTTTTTATATTATTATGATAACCCGTGGACAGTGTTGTGGGTTACATTATTAGTAAAATTAAAAAAAATGTTATATTAGTTTTAAGTTTCCATAATGTAACTGTTTACTGTTCCTTATAATAAAAATAAAAATAAAAAATAAAAAAAAATATACCACTTTGACTGGCAGGATGGTATTTCGATCCCTCGGCCCCTGTTACTCTCCGGGAGTATCCTCTTTTCTCTTATAAAAAGAGACTGCTTCCTAAATCCTAAGATCCAGTGGAAGCAGTCCGGAGAGTTACAAGGCCGAGTTCAACGACGTTGTCCTATAAGCCTTGTTAATTTTCAGCGCAAAGCCCCGCTGGACAGTGTTGAGCTGCTTTTTAATTCCTACTGTATTCGCGGCCGGTGCCCAAGCACTAGCTGCGTATATAATGACCGGCTCCACGACTGCGGTGTATATGGTCCTGATAATTTCGGGCTGTTTGTATACATTTAACGCTTTCCTCGTGACGGACGATCAGCTTGTCATCAAATTGGAGCCCCAGTATCTTAATATCCCGAGACAGGGCAATGTCCTCCCCGCCTATGTGCAGAAGTGGTGAGTCCTATTTTAACATGGCTTTGGTTTTGTGAGGTGCAAAAGTGAGTTTATATGCGACTCCCCACCTCTGGACATGCAGGAGACTCGCACTCTGCCTGTCTCTGTACATGAAGCCCTGTGTCACCCGAAAATATCAGCACCACATCATCTGCAAATGCTTGGCAGTACTCTCCTCGTTTTTCCAACTCGTTTAAGAAGGGGATCCAAGGCAGATTCCAAAACGTGGGCCTTCCTATAGAGCCTTGTACGCAGCCTTTGGTTGTTTCCTGTACGTGCTTTACTCCTGCGTACCGTACCCTTTTTCTCCTGTCCCGTAGATCCACGAGACGTCGTCGCAAGTTAACAGGGCATTTTGTCTCTATAAGTCGGCATTTCATCGCTGGCGTTATCGAAAGCTGCCTCTATGTCCAATGATATGACAACGATGACGATCTTCTTTTCTTTCAGTCTGTCTCTAATGTGATTTATCAGGTCATAGAGGAAGTCCTCGGTGCTGCGCTAGGGGACGAATCCGTACTGGTTTCTGCTCGCCTATATATGCCATCTGATTCGGCGTACCAGCATTCTCTCTAGAATTTTATGTTTGTTTATTTTTTAAGTTGTACAGGCAGTAGCCCAATTGGCCTGTGAGTCGATTCCAGGAGCTTTCTTTGTATTTTAACTTTAGTTCCTCCGTTGTTAATAGAGGGCCGAATGTCTCACCATTCTCGTTTACGTTGACTCTATTCGCCAACTCTTTTATCCTATTGTGGTCCGCATTGTCGCCCTGTGTTTTATCCTCAGGATAAAACGTCTTTGCAAGCATCCGGGCTGACTCGTTGCTGCTGAGTACGCTGTAGTCTTGTACTAGCGGTATGTCTTCTTGTCTAGAGGTAGTGTGGCTTATTACCTTTACTGTCCCACAAAGTTTCAAGTTCCTGCCTTCCGCAAAACTCTTTCCAGCTCGACATCAGCGTGCTCTCCATCTTCTGCTTAACTCCTCCTTAGCTGCGGTATATAAGCTCAAAACCCATGCTCGGTATCGTGGAGTGGCACTAGAGATTCTCCTCTTCCATCTCTTGACTTCCTCCTTCATTTGTGTCAGTTCCTCTGTCCACCAAGGCAATCCTGTCTGGTTCCTTTTTTAACGGTCGGTATGGTCCCCACACATGCCTGCTCTATTGATTCTGCATATATTTTTGCTATCCTGTCCAACTCTTCTATTGTAAGTATCTTGTCTATTTCTGTTTTGTTTTGTTGTTCTCAGACTTCGTTAAGTTTCCCAATAAATTTTACCTGTTTTGTATTGTGTGACTTCCCCGGATAGTCTCCAATTTGCCACACTCCGAAGCATGTCTTCGGTACAGGTCGTTATGTCTACACAGCTGCAATACCTCTGTCCTCCTTTGATCGGAGGTATGGTAGGTGCTGTTCCCTGGTTCAGGATCTGAAGTCCCAGTTCATCGAGGGCACCTGCCAGAGCCTCCCCCTTCTGGTCTCCGCCTTCCGGCTCCCCCATCATTAAATGCAAAATGAGCCAAACGACATAGCTTATTGTTTTGGTTTAATGCAAAATAGGCCAAACGACAAAACCACAACCATGGCGAAAAAGCCAAATGCCTTAATCGACACACGTTATAAAAGTTCGAAAAATCAAAATAGCTTAAGTCATCGAGTCCTTAAATTTGCCTAATTTTGTGTCGTATAGATCAATGAGCTTAGAAATGAGGCCTGTTTTGCTGTGGGTCCTAAGCGCCAAAAAAGTAGTCAAAAAAATTTGAAACCTGGCTCAAACGACGGAGAAAAATTTGCTGATTCCGAATATGTATATAACTCAATATCGCAAAAAATGTCGCTTAGACCAATTAGCCTTTCAACCGTCGATATTGAGTAATATTTTATCAAATTTACGTCATATTCTGTATCATTACTGAATGTAAACTAAAAGAGAAATATTATCTAAAGATAAAAGACAATATATCTTATCCGGAATTCAAAGTTGTACAGACTCCTAAATATTGCGCAAGCCCGTAGAGAAACTACGTTTGAGTGTTTTAGATAAAACTAATTTGTCTTACAATAGTTATCATTAAGAGGGCCCTTCCCGGCGCGTCTATCGTCAACGCGAGCATGGTCGAAAACCTTGTTGTTTCATCCAGAGCCACAGCGGCAATTTTCTTTCAACTCCCCCGTCTTGCCCCACCCCGACCCTGCACAACTCGTCTCCCGCGCACCTCATACCGCCTAACGCGATGATATTGAAAGAAAAATAGTGTTCGAAAATTTCTTAAACTCCAGGAAATACGTGTTTTTGAATAAATCTTACAAGTGTATGAAATAAATATTTGTCATTATGAATCTCCATTACATTTGCAAGGTTTCTATCGAGATGTTTTCTTTATTTTTACAGTTTATGAGTAAATTATGAACGGCCAAAGTTCAGGAAAAATTTGTGCAAAACCGCAATTTTTGGAGGCTTATACTGAATTTGTTTATACTTTTTTTATTTTTTTGCAACCATAGAAACCTAGATATAGTGCACAACATACATATTAGTTAAAAAAATCAAAGATAGATGTGTAACAACTGCATAATCACGTACGAGCGTTTGTATGAAAAGTATGACGGGTTGGCCGCTCTTAAGGAGTATTTCTGTGAGTTCTTTTGACAGTAGCAACTCCAGTTAGAAGAGTATTATTCAAACTACCGACGTTTGGCTGTCAATCATTTTAATTCTAACGATTTTGTGTTGGGTGTAACCATATGGGTCGTCGCAGCATGTCTTCT
Organism: Eugnorisma glareosa; assembly: GCA_947578425.1. Lineage (NCBI taxonomy): Eukaryota > Metazoa > Arthropoda > Insecta > Lepidoptera > Noctuidae > Eugnorisma > Eugnorisma glareosa. Next base: position 7,212,944 of record OX387980.1, read on the forward strand.
TCATCCATACTTCTCCATTACTTGACATCTCATCAGACCCCTCCCTTCATGCCATATCATCCTTCACACAGTAAAACAATCTTATTAATCAATTTTCTCTCAATTTTGGACGTCACTGGTTTCTTTAAACTGACCTTGGCTATTTTGCGGCCACTTAGCCAGATCTAGACCAGCCTATATCTGATTTATTGCCTCCCCAGTTTCAGAATATTTTCTTAGTCAGGTACCTGTCTAAGAAAATGTTCTGGAACTTTTTAAAGACATGATAAAGAGTTGCAAAACGCAGGGAAACATAGGGTTCCAAGAAATTTCGTCTCCCTTCTTAGTAGTCCCAGTCTCGCGAACCCCCAAAAAGGCATATCGATAAACTTTCATCTTGCAATCTAATCTTGTAATACACCTTTTATTGTGATACGACCCGACAGCTGCTATGTCAAATGCCTGGAGATAGTAACTAAACTACATACATAACGTATGACTTTCTATAAACACGTTCCAACTTGCAAGATATTCATCTTATCAATCACCCCCCGGCAAATAGTCAAGCAGTTAATGTGGCGATAAAATATCTGATGCAAAAAATGATTTAATGATACAACACTCACAAATGCTCAAAATTAGAAGGAAGATTGAAATGGGAAACACATAACCCAATTGGTTCTTTCACATGCTAGGTGTCATCGCTTATCGCTTGGCCTCCCAAGGCAAAGATGGCGGGATGAGTCGACTACTTTGATATAGACTGGTCACAAATACTCTTGGCTAGAGAAGAGATGGATCGAGAAAAGGGTGACCTTTACCTTGTAGCGGGAAAACAATGCTAATAATAATAATAGGTGTAAAAAGACTTAAAGACACGAAGCCGAAAGGCACATGTTCTCCCAGCCATTGCGATATATTTTTTATTCTGGACCATAACTGGGAACTTTCTCGTAACGGAGTTTGAGGCGAAAGTCACATTTTTTTTTCGTTTTTATAGATATAACTTTATTTTAAATACCCCATGTCCCATCTCTTTACTATTCAGTGCCTTACATTCAATCCTACCGTAAATCGTGATCTTTGACAGCACCCTAAAAAGAAGGCGTTTCCCAGCCACAATTTTTGCGTAGAGTTACTTAATTTGATGAACAGAACGCTTGGTTGACGGCTTCGTGAAGGGTACTGTTTACACCATGTATTCTAACTGAATGAAAGGTCATATAGGTTGCTAATTCTGTCTGACATTGCAACTACTCTTTCAGTGCCATGTCACAAACACTTTAGGTGACTATAAAGCGATGGAGAAAGGAGACTTGGACTGCATGAAGCATCTCCTTTCGTGTTGTTCTTTGAGTTCTACCTGTCCCTTAAAATTCGGAAAATGTAATTTCAAACAAAAGGGTAACAACAACTCTATACTCATATTTCAACACAAGAGCCTTGTTTCAATAATTTTATTGTACTTAGACTGAACGCCGCCTACGAGGTACGCCTTAGAATGTACCGTCAGCAATACAGATGTGTACCGTCAACAAAACAGGCGAGAATAAACAGACAATTAAACACCGCTAACATAAACAGGAGTAATTACAAAATGTACAGCTGGCAAAAAAGGTAGGAATTAAAATTAAGGGTGGAATAAAATGCAAAAATAATGTTAACATTGCGATGCCAGATGGGTTCCGTTTGCAAAATAGGCTTTTTGGGCAGAATTACCCTAATTATGAACGGTGGTAATATGTACTGTCAATGTCGCAAAACTGTCGAATTACAAGGACAATATCTAGATGGCTTGTGAGTTAAAACACATGCTAGGCTAAGTATAGATGTTTTTTTCGTGTTTTTCGGTGTTGGAGACTTGTTCAATTTTGGCCAAAAGTTCAGCACCTGTTCTTTGTGGGTCTCAGCTAAGGATGAATAATATTTTAACTAGCAAATCATATTTGTATTAAAGCAATTAAAGAAATTACCAGAAGACGATAAATATCATTGTTTGTATGTACTTGCAATAACCAAAGACTATTTTGACCAGTTATCTAGTCAGGTGCATGGTACTCGCAGCCGAGCGTGCGTGTATGACCAGATGTATGAACGTGGACGAGGCAAAAGGAGTATGTAAGGATACAGCAGGTCGCGTTCTGTGGTTTCTGCTGGGGATAGCCCCATGGATAAAAGGCGTGAATTTACGTATATCTAGTCAATATTAATACCCTAGACAAACACACACACGCACATACACAACTCAGAGCACTGCTTTACAAACTTAATAGGCCCAATTTACTACAAAACTACAAAGCTGATACTAGCAGAGTTGAGAAATAAATTGCTTGGCTTGGCTTAAATATATTGGTTGAAATCCACATCGCATCTCATCTGTAATCGTGCGAATCTTGGACGTCTCCGCACCGCTCCGCTCGACTCTGCTTGAGTGGAAACTGGATCTTAATATCATCAAATAAAGTAGTCAATACAAGCCAGACGCCCCACTAACACATGCACAACGAATGACGTCACAACTGATTGTAACAAGGGTTATGAGCTAATGGCGTCATCGTCTCAATGTCGCCAGCGGACGCTCTGTAAGGCGAATGTCCCACCTCCCGCAAGTAGCGAGAAGCGAGTAAAGCCACTATAAACGTGGTTTGGCAGAGCTCTTGCCGGTGATGTGAACTGTCAGTGATCATCATCTGAGTAGCTTTTCTCAACCATGTTGACGTCAGCTTCCAGTCTAACCTGAGTACCAGTATTTGACATAGGACTACTGCCTATTTGACCTCCATGAGCCAGTACTGGGGTTTTTCTTCGTCTTGTCGATGATTCTCTTTATAACGGACTTTCTTCAAAAAGGAAGAGGTTCTCAATTCGGCTGTATTTTGCTTTTTTTATGTTTGTAACCTCCAAACTCCGTTATTTATGAACCGATTTGAAAAAATCTTTTTTTATGCAAAAGGATTTACTTTCCGATTGGTCTCCCTTACAAATTTAATTAAAATCGGTTTTGTAATTTGTTTTTTTTTTCCTTGAATATATTTTTTTCTTCTTGGGCTAAGTAGATGATGATGGTTACTTGCTAGTTTAACTTTACTTACTTACTTTAGCTTGCTGCTAGGTTAACTGCTAGTTACTATGTAAAAAATTGTTTTGTGACAGGAATTTGTGAGGTAAGTACTACAATTAAAAAGGGTAAAATGAAAAACTTTCTGCGAAAAAAAACCGACTTCCAAAAAGATACTAAAAAAGTCACTAAAATCGGTGACTTTGTTTGTTTCATTGACTTTTTGCCACCGACTTCCGAAAATAAAGTTATTTTTGACTTTTTTAATGTTTTGACCAGAACTCTGCCACCTCGGCAGCATTGGTGGTGGCTTCGGACAAAATGCAGGTGGAATTACACATAGAGCAGGACAGCAGGTGAGCCATTATTTGTGTTGAGGCACCGCAGTCACACACTAGGTAATAACGATAAACCCTCGGTAAGACTGGTTGTCAAACTTTCGGGCCCCTGACTGCCTGCAACGATTGTCAAAGATCTACGTAAATGACTGCCGGGACCAACGGCTTAGCGTGTTTTTCGAAGCATGGTGGAAACTCGGTATGTAATGGATGGTCACTCATCCACGGACCGACCTCGACAAGGACTGCCTAACCTTGAAGACCAACCCATATGGCTGTTCATAATATTTAGCCACAAGTCCCCTTGAACAGTCAGCGACCAACTATCAGTATAAGTAACTCTCTTACCAACATGAATCTAAAATCTTTTGTACGTTTCTCGAGCAAGGAGAAGATAGCTTTAGCTTTAATCGCTTCCTCTTCAGCAGTGGGACATGTACCTTACAGGGACATTGGATGCTTGTCACTCACAATCAGAGTATTTTTACACTGATTTGCATGTGAATCTGTGTGTGCGCTTTGTTCTTAGTTAGGAATGTTGGTTGCATTAATCCTGGTAAACGGAATTTGTTTTTTTTTTTCGACTATTTTCTTTCCGGTGTAGGTAAAGTTCAAGCATGGTTAAAGTCAGCTGGAAATGAGGAAGGTTTGACGAGAGTGTACTGGCATTGCTTTTTTTCTTCTGTCGATCATCATCATCATCTGCCTAGCCTTTTTCCAACCATGTTGGGGTCGGTTTCTAGTCTATCCGGATGCAGCTGAATACCAGTACTATACAAGGCGTGTGTATTCCTCCTGCTCATAACAAAAATTAGCTGTGAGCGGCGTGCCACTTTGCACATCTCCACACAGCTTCGGTGGATACACCCTAGCTCTTACGCATCTCCTCTCCTGTGCACTTCGCACATCTCCACTCACCTCCGCTTTGGTGGAGTCTGGTCTTATAACCATCGTTGGGCCGCCAGCTAACTCAATAAAACAGAACTTTCACTTTATTCGTTATTTGAACGCATGAAGAAGGGGAATGCACACTTAATGCGTTCGTCATTTGTCAGGTCCTTCAAATGAACGCTTTCGTGACATGATTGATACTGTCGATGCTCTTTTCATAATACATCCGTGAATGCGTACATTACTAAAGTGGTTCAGTACGTCGCATTTTATGTAGTGTTCTGCACAGAATAGCTTAGGTACTTCTGGTTGGGCGAGACTGTCAAAATGACAATGAACTTAATTTTTGTAAGAATAAGGGTGCTGTTTGGTTGCTGCCACAGACAAGTTTAAGAAATAAGTTTTATTTTTTGTATTTTTCCTGAAAATCGACATAAATTATTGGAAAAAAAAAATTAAGTACAAATAAGTAAAAATATTATAAACTGTAGCAGCTTTTCAAAAATCAGCAAATGGACGATTTTCAAAAATCAGTACAAGTAACTAGACAAATTTCCCAAAAATCGAAGAAACAACACAGTTCGGTAACCATCTAGTTATGACCCTAGTTAACTGGACTTAATTTGTTGCTAATAACCGCTAGTATCGCCACGACTTACGAGCAGTAAGTCGTAGGTTCGAAACTAGGCAGACGCATTACTTTGTGTAATTTATTTCATCACCACTGCTCTCAAAAACGGTAAAGGAACACCGTGTGAGGAAACCGGCATGTGATAGACCCAAAATTCGAAGATATGTGACATCTACCAACCCGCACTGGGCCCGCGTGGTGGATTATAGCTCATTCCCTTCCCTCTCATATAGAGGAAGCCTGTCTCCCAGCAGTGGGAACATTATAGGAATAGGTCGAGATTACCGGTCACCCAGTATAAATTCCCTCCAAATAAAATACCGTCTCCTTTGCACTAAAACTCGGTCCCTTTCAAGACCTCGTAAAGTTACACAACATTACCACAGACTATGCTATCTTTTCCATTAAACCACTATCTACCCGCCGCTCCACCCCCTAAGGGGTGTATTAATACGTTATCACGATCACCCCCAGGTTTTTACGGAGCCATAATATGCAAACTGTTTATGACTCTTTCACGATAGTGCCGGATCTTTGCACCTTAAAAATGAAGACTAGGTTTTGATACTAGTATTTTGAAAGTAATTTTGGATATAAAACACAATTTTGTTTTGTATTTCCATCAGTATTGACTGATATACCCAAGTGACATTAGAATGCCCGTCAATCAAATGGAGCATTGCCCATAAAAATCATTTGTAGTAGCATTAGCTGAGAAAAATAAATTAGGTATGAAATGATACGGAACTGCCTCGTTGGTCTTGTAGTCGAAGGCGCGACTGCTGAGCAGGAGGTCCTGGATTCGATTACTAGGTCGGGCAAAGTGTTAATGCGTTTTTCGGTTCCATTAGGAATTTCTCAGTTGCAGCCACGTAGTCTGGATTTGTGCCCGGTTGGTGGCAATAAGCTCGCTGAAATGTGGGTGGACTATTAGGTCCACCTCTGCCTACCCCTTCGAGGATTACAAGCGTGATGTTATGTATCAAAAGATTGATTTTATAGGCTCACTTTCATCATGAGAAAACTGAAATAAAGAACATCTATGGGAGATCTATAGGTTCCTGCTTTTGGATCACATGCATCCTCTCTGCGAGATGCACTAGGCCTTCGCCGTAATCCACCACGCAGGCCCAATGCGGGTTTTGTTGATATTTCATGTCATAAAAAAAATATTATACTTTAAAAAAGCTAAAAAACACACTTTCCTGTGACGTCATTCTATTTTTCTTATTGTTCTAAGCAAATCCTTTTATTTGATACCCTTAACATGGGACTGCATAAAAATTAACTAGTCTGCCATCTCTGGAAGTCCGTCATATTGGATTTAAAATGATGCCTCTTATCTAACTATGCATTGTCATCCAAGCTAAACATGTATGCAAAATTTCAGCTCAATCGGAAACCGAGAAGTGGGTCAAATTTAACTTCTAAGATTTTTTTTACATACACACATCAAAAGTGTCTAGGGATCAACATATATTTTTGCAATAACTTTTCTCCTGATTGATATTAATTAAAATTTTCTTTAAGGATTCATCAAATAAAGTGTTTTCGTTTGTCACAGTAACGATAAACCAAGTCACCTTTGCATTAATAAAGAAATTTGCCATTTTCCTAATAAAGGGATTTTTGACATTTGAACCACTAACACAAAAGTTCGAAAAAAAGACTGAAATAACAGTTTTCTTTAAAATTTTATTGGGTAACTTAAACAATTAATAATCCGTGTTTCTACCGCGAACACTAACAACACAAGAACATCGGTTTGGCATACTCAAAATGAGTTCATCCAAATCACGCTGTGGAATGGCCGCCCATGTTCGTTGCAACAACAAAAAAAGGTCTTCTTGCGACTGGATACCCTCCATATTCGGCAGAGCTCTTCTCTGTAGCATATCCCATGCATGCTCAATCGGATTCAAGTCTGGCGACTGAGCAGGCCAGGGCAGGACATTGATGTTAGCTGCGGCGAGAGTCTGTCTTACAACTCTTGCGGTGTGCGGTCGTGCATTATCATGCATTAACTGAAATAAGGGACCGATTTGCACTTGTAGAGGAACGATGACGTCTGATACAATCGTCTCAGCATAAATTTGAGCGTTGAGGTTGCCTCTGATCCAAATCAACTCAGTTCTTCCGCCGATCCAAATACCCGCCCATACCATGATGGTTCCACCACTATAAGGATGGACTTCCTGGCAGGATTTTAATCGCTGTTGGCGTCCAGGGGTTCTCCAGTGTCGTATACGTCTTGTATCCGGTCTCATACCAAAACGAGACTCATCAGAAAAGCACACGAAACGCCATTGTTCTTCTGCCCAATTTCTGTGTTCAAGAGCCCATTGATATCGTATCCTACGATTGTGCATTGCTATAGGTGGTACCCGTAGCGGTCTTCGGGAATGAAGGTTCACTTCATGCAAGCAGTTTCTGACTGTTTGGTCGCTAATTAAGTTCCCTGAAGAGTGATGAAGCCTCACGGCTAACATCATGGCGGTTATTGTTGGAGCTCTTCGAGTTAAGATTTGAATGTATCGGTCTTGTCTCCGTGTGGTGCAGCGATACCGTCCTCCATGGCGCTCAGCCACGGTACCAGTGCTTCGGTAACGTGTCCAAAGTCGACTGATAACACTCTGACTTGTATTCAGAGCTAAAGCCACAGTACGTTGCCGGGAACCAGCTTCTATCATTCCCACGGCTCTGAGCATTTCTTCCCTGCTTAAATGACGTCGCCGCTCCATAATAACGTTGGTTTTAATCAGTAGTAGGGAAACAGTAGCACTAATAATGTCTTCAATGCGTTGTATGTTTTTATAGGGAAAATATTGACAGCTGATTTTCATCTTTTACTCGAATTTGATTCACAGTTCCTGATTCAAATTATGAAATGCACCAAAAAGGATCCATATAAATTTATAAAATCATAAATTTATTACAAAGCCACATCTCAATCTCAAGAAATCCACATAAAAATGCTTGATCCCTAGACACTTTTGATGTGTGTAGTTACAGGTGAAGCTATTAGAAGCGTGTTATATATTTACAATCACTCACATCACGCGTCATTAGTTTAAAATTGCCAGTCAGCAAAGTTGATAACTGCCCAAATCCCAATGTAAGTACGTAAGTCGAAAATAGCAGATTTACTCCCAAAAAGATTCTGATTTACTCCCAAAAAGATTCTATTCTAATCGAAATTCGAAACCTCACTTTAACACCCAATTAATTTCTCTAAACTACTCGTAGCTTTGACCAAAAATCACAATATTGATCTTTCACCGGTCCATTTCCTCTCAACATCTAAACAATCAGAACGAAAATAAGTCTCATTAAGAACAGTTTACCAAATGAAATTTTATTGTGGGAACTCGGGAAAGCTGTTAAAGACATTCAAAGTGCCATTTTATGGCTGGCTACACTGAAACGGCTGTATCATAGGGATAATTTGAAGGGTGACGCTGTTTTATGCGGTCGTTAATTACGCGTTCTCTTTTTGACGGGGTGCGAAGAATTATTTAAGTAATTGGTGGTTTGAATGTGCGATTTTTACGAACACGTGCCGAAATGTTGATTCGATTTAAATTAGGAATTCTCCTGCCAGATTCTATCGAAATTCTGAAATTCACCGACCGACAAAACACAGCCTAAACTGTTCGATTTAGAGGCATGAAACGATAGAGATTTTTGTAACGAACGTGAGCACAGGACTTTTGAAATTATATCCTTAAAAGTTTGTACGGAAGTTCGTCATTTGAGCCGAAGAGAAATCCCACCAGGTGCATAGAAAACACACCCAAAATCTTTGTTTTTTTTAGCATCGTTCTAAAACATAAACAAAGACTTATTGCGCTTATTTTAGGCTCAGAATTGTATAAATACCTTCTGGAATATTTCATCACATTGGGTTACACTAGAAAAGATAGAACGCAGAGACAAGTGGGCCTTGTCATACACTCAAGCCATGTGGGTAATGGGAACACGGAGAGTTCTAGCAAACGGATTTTTTGTCTCCTTCTTTTTTTTGCGGCACCCATATTCTCTAAACCGTAACATAAGAAAAACTGAAAACCATCATAAAAGCAACCGTATTCTACAGTACACACAGTTTAACAGTATTCTAGTAACCAAAGGCAAATCAAGTCTTTAATAATGTGTGGTAAAGTTCCACAATCGATGAGACATTCAATATTACGTATTGCGAAATCAAGGGGCCTAAAATCGCCCGCTTTAGTAGAACCATAAAAAGTAGGATAATAATAATGAATCACGTTAAAATCCTTAGAATAGTCACAGACGCAGTCAATATTACGAATTGTCACTTCGTGACCATTTTACGAACTGCACCTAAAGTAATTAATATTAATGTCTTCGTAAGATTCTGCTAAGCCGGCCCCCTGATGTCTGTACCTATGCTACAGAAACTGGTGGACGCTACTGAGGGTATCCAACTCGCAGCCAATTACTAGGCAAACTCAACTTAGATTTCCATCGACACGCCAAGAAGAACAAGTCTTAGTAATGACCTAAGTCTGAAATTCGACTCACCCTTTATTTATCTCCAACGCACAATTAAATATCCACTTTCAATTAAATAACAAACCACACTACATTAACATAATAAAATGGAAACACAGGGAAAACTGAAAGCAAGTACCAAGATTATGTTGAGTTTGTTAGAGATAAGATAGGATGAATCTTGTCATACAACGTCGATAAGTCTTGATCATGATCATGACATTTAAAGTGTGCACAACACTTGAGGAAACTACTTCAGGTTCCTGATAGGGATTTATTTTTCTGTAATGTTCATATGGAGGCTCCTGTGTTGTTGACTTAATTGTTTATATCATCAACTGCCTAGGCTTTTCACTACTATATGGGTTCGGCTTCCAGTCTAACCGGATGCAGCTGAATACTAGTATTTTACCAGAAGCGACTACCTATCTGACCTCCACAACCCAGTTAGTACAGGGTAATACGATATCCCTTGGTAAGTGTAATGGTTATCAGACTTTCGGGCCACTGACTACTTGTAACGATATATCGTTACAAGTAGTCAGTGGCCCTATAGTCAAAGATCTACAATAGACAGCCGGGACCAACGGTTTTCCGAGGCACGGAGTAAACTTGATAAATATCCGTGGGTACCCAGTTCACCCACCCACGGATCAATTCATGCAGGCAAGCACGGCTTAACCTGAAGATCGACCCAAACGGCTGTTTCTGTTCCTTATTCCTGTGGCTGTAGTAAAAGTGGGTTTTATGAAGAGTGACACCTTTTTTTCGGATGGGAAATCATCAAATGACCCCTCTGGACGGAGCGGAAGGAAGTTTCAGACTTGTACTGACTAAAACCCAGCCATGTTCCTTCTTTTGCCCTTTGTGTTCCAGAGCCGCGTTATCTCTTTCGAACAGTCCTGCAGCCCTGGCAGCCAGTAGAGTGACACATAAGGAACTGAGATAGCCTACCTACTAGTTTAATATTTTCGGAATGAATCTGAATCCAAAAGGTTGATTTATTAAAAAAAAATGAAATCCTCGGAAAAGTAACTACTAGAGTTGCTGGAATAGCTTTAAGAGTAAGCAAGCTGCAATGGCAGTGGATGAGCCAAGTTTGTCGATGGAAATTGAAGACCGTGTATCGGCAAGTGTAGTGTGGGACACCCCCCAGCCAGATGAATGGACGACCTTAAATTAGTAGCTGGGTTAGACTGCAAGCGGAAGACGGAAGACAAGGTATTGTGGCTCAGCCTAAAATAGGCCATTTTCTGCAATACCTAGTGGACTGCGATAAGCCAAGTAGAAGGATTGGTTAACTTGCATATGAGTTAAAGACGTGTCTACTCCCATAGGTTGAGTTAATTATTGTATGTAAAATATGTAAATTGGTATGCACGCAAGTTGTGCATGAGTCAAAGAAAATTGAAGATTATTGTGCAATGGTTAATAATCAGAAAATCCCTCTTACTTGGACATATTTAGGTACATCGCTTGAGTGCTTTATTTTAAAATAAGGCCGGTTATCTAGTTGCCATCTAAAGCATTATCTTGCAGCTGTGTAGGGACATAAGATCTTAACATGCAAAGAACCAAAATACAACATGAATTAGGTATTTGATAATCCCAAGTAGACTCTTTCTTGGTTATTAAATCATGCCGTTAGCTCATCATCTTAAGTTTACCTGCACTGCTCATTATCAGCTCTAATCTGGATACTGGCTTCTTCAGTTGCACATAACTTAGCTCAATCATCTGGTGTTCCCATCCATTCCACCATTCAAAAATCGGCGCTCCAATTTGCCTGAGGGCGTCCACTACTGTGCATGCAATCTAAGGTAGGGCAGAGAGATCAGGTGGCCTACCATGACAACTTAAAGCAGGAGTAATTGCAGTGTGGGAAAGAGATGGCGCTACACGACTTGTTTCTTTGTCTCTGTCTCTTTCCCACGCTGGAATTACTCTTGCTTTAGGAAGTCATCCTCATAGTAACCCCTCTGAAGTCTCTTTTGATAAATTTTGAACGCGTAAGGGCCTGACTCCGGTACAAATGGTCAGTACCCACACCGCTAATACAGCTGCTGACCGTAAATCTGCCTGCTCGAAACTGACTTCTTCAAGATCTACAATGTACCTATGGATGTACTTAACCTTCACTACCATCTGTTACTAATATGGCAACCATTTTAAATAGTAATGCAATACAGCCACTCCCAGAAAGCGTGATTAAACATTCATGTTGCATACTAAAGTAGCTGGTATCCTATTAATTATCTCAATAAAGTTGTAATATCATCCCGCAGGATCTTTTTCCATCCCACGGATCCCACCGCATTACTAACTCGTCACACGAAATGGTGAATTCCTACAGATACCTATACCTACCAATATATATGCTTAAAAATATCCTTTTCCTGAACAAAACCGTCAATAGTAACAAGACTGTAGGTACGTACGGTTAAGTAAGACACAAGACTGCTATGAATACGATCCTATGTTCGATTATTTGTTGTTTAGTTTGAATTTTTCAAACAGGAATTTCACATTATCAGCCTGGTGCGCTTTTAATTAGAATAAGTACCTATTCATTTTGTTTATATGTCACGGCTAAAGGTAGGTGTGAACATAAACCTAAGTTTAGCCGGCTAATCTTAAATTTATATTCACACCTACCTTTAGCCGTAACATATACTTATAAGTAGGTAGGTCTCGAACTCTTATTGCATTAAGAAAAACAGGCATAATTTAACTGGCAAAATGTTAAATACATATCATTCTACCAAACTGCTTTCCTCTTTATGGAATACAAGCATGGTGTTCCAGATCATGACTATCCAACATTTTGAATATACAGAATGGAGTTTTTTAACGCCACAAAGCCACAAAGTACTGTAAATACAGGAGATGGAAAATTTTACTCAAAGGAAACATTCCTTTTTTTATAAAGAAATAAATCTGCATTCAAAGATTTTCGAAAATTCTCTTGCTACATTATGGAATCGAACCGGCTAAAGTCCAAAAAATAACATCCTGTACCTACTTTTATGACATCAATCGATGGATCAAATCTCTCTAACAAACATGTCAAATTAAGTGAAAGAAAAACCATGAAATCTAAAGTTATAAATTCAATGGGATAAGAAAAACCACTTTTATTCAAAGGTCCATCCCATTGCTTCTGTTAGTACCTAATTAATAAATTGAAGAAAGAAGATTGCAATTTGTACGTGTTTGCTTGTACAAACTGACGTCAAAGATAATAATTGTTAATTAATACTAACATAAGTAATTGAACCTTTAACTTATCCCATTGAATTTATTAGTTAAGATTTCATGGTTTTCCTTTCATTTAATTTATCATGTTTGTAAGAGAGATTTGATCCATAAGATTGACCCAATCTATTGATGCCATAAAAGTACAGGATGGTGATTTTTTCGGAATTGAGCTGGTTCGATTTCCGAGTGTGGAAAGCGAATTTTCGGAATTCTTTGAATGCAGATGTATTTCTTAAAAAAAAAAACAAAGGAATGAAATTCCTTTGAGCAAAATTTCCTATCTCCAGTTTTTAGAGTACTTTCCCTCCAGATGGCGTTGAAAAATTCCACCCTGTATAAAAACCTAGGAAACGTCAAAATAAAAAGTTTCGTAAACCTTTCACACCATAGATAGCGTGCTAGAATCATGGTGCGCGTGCAATCGTCCATTAAATGTTAAATAACTTTTAATTAAGGGACATGCAGTGCCTGATTGTTTTTATCGCATGCAATGCTCATCCTCATTACATTTTATTATAATTAGAAACCAAGGTCTTTTCCATATAGGATCACGTTTTGTGTATTTGTTTGTATTTATTTATTTGTATTTGATAAAGTATTAGATACTTAGATTGAGTAGTAAAGTAGTCATAAGTTAATTAAGTCATGAACTCGGTTTCGGTGTTCTATTTATTTTCTGGTACACACCTACATACCCAGCAGAAAAAAAATATTTGCATTAGCGCTGTCTTGACTCTGTTTTATTAAGAAACCACAGACATAGAAACCATTGTTAAATCCCAGGATTTTACTTAGGTTTTCATGGTTTAACAGTTCAGCTACTTAAAATTCTAACCTCGCCTACTTTGTGTGGGAAGGGTAGCTAATGATTAATATGTAAGTATTTAAAAACGTGGGTTTTCGGAATTTTCGGTAAACTTTAACGGCTATTTTACAAAAAAAGGCAATCCTTTTTTCATTTAAATAGGCTGTATGTTTAAAAAAAACAACACTCACACCCAGCATTTAGAAATTGGCAACATATTGAAAACTGTCGGTGTCGACATAACTGTCAATGAAAAGTGACATGCGGTTCATAGATTTCAGTATGATCTTTTTTATTTTACAAATTATTTGTGTTTAAACATAAAAATTTCACGTGTAATGTCGTTATTCGACAACGCTGTTTTCAATTCCACCCTTTACGAGGCTCTGTATCTTCAAATCGGGGATACTTTGTCGTTCGCGAGGGATTTCTTCGATTCGTGCGTATCATCGCTACCGATTGAAAGTTTTCCAAAATCTATTGTTTTCACCGAGTTATCCTTCTACGACGAGCTAGCGGAGGTTTTCTACTTCAACGAATTCCAATTTCTGTTGCTGAAGACGTTTTTCTTGATTCTGTTGTTTACATTGTTATTGATTTTTATTTCGTGGAGAGTGTACGGAAAACGTATCTCTGAGCGGTTTATGAAACCGGGTGAGTCATTTGTGGTACTTGTTTTTGTTATTTGAGGTACACTGCACGGTTTACGTAATCTAGAGAGGTGTAAGTATCGATTGGTCCCTTATTTTCTTTGTAACCATCATCGCCTTCTGCTTACGGCTGCTTTGTTATTTCGTGAGTATTTCTGTTGTTACTCTCCTCTTGTGTCCATATTCATGCCGGTATACCCTTTTTTTTGATTATTTGCATCATTAAATCTAAATCTATGCAGATATGACTGCTATATGTAGGTAATTGAATGCCATGCATGTTAACATTTAAAAGATGTTGTATTGATCTACTCTAAATATTAAATCTTAAATGCAATAAGTAATATTTTTAGCTACTCATGTTATCTCATTCTGTATTTAACCTATGTTCTGCTTACCAAACTGGATACTAATCTATTGCTATTCATTCACTGACTGACAATGCACAGCATATACCGCTGGGTCAACAAACAAGAAGTATTTCTTTTGTTATGAGGTTGAGCAGGAGGGATTTTAGAAATTTTGTCCTTAAGGTGGATGCGCAAGGGTAGCCCGCGAAATTTAAATTTTCTTATGTTTATTGCAATTTGCAGGTCAGTGTCAGGTTGTATGTTGATGAAAATATGAATCGCGCCAGTAATACGTATGGAGTTACAGAATTATAATCATTCAAATCATCAATACAGCTCTCCAAGTTCATATAATCACATTCAATAGCTATTTCATGAAAAAGTCACTCTTTGAGATTATATGAACTTGGAGGGTTGTATTGATGATTTGAATGATTATAATTCTGTAACTCCATACGTGTTACTGGCGCGATTCATATTTTCATCAACATACAACCTGACACTGACCTGCAAATTGCAATAAACTTGAGAAAATTTAAATTTCGCAGGCTACCCTTGCGCATCCACCTTAAGGGATTGAGTATGGGATGAAAGCTGTAAAAGAGAAACAGTGTTACAATTTAGATGTACAACAAACTTTAAAAAAACACTAGATCTATGTAACAAAAGCTTTTGGTGTACAAAAGAAAATATTGATAAAAATTGTGTAATACAAACTCTTTGGAACAAAAACAATATTAGTCATCTTTCCAGCTGTGCAATCACATTATCTGATTTAGAAATAAATGCACTTTTGTGCAATCTTGATTGTACATTGTGTTGTTTTTTTTTTTTATGACTAATGTTTAAAAAAAGTGTTGATTACAACAAGCCAAGAAAATATTCAATTTGTTGGTGGTGTTATCAAAATACTGAATCCACTAATACTTTAACTGTGTGAGCTTTTCACAACTAAAATAACCTAGGTTATGACATGGGATTTTTATCTCTGTAGTATTTTCTTGTGGGGTAATTTCAACTGTCCATGTAAGTGAAGCCACAATCAAAAGCTAGTTAAGAATGTGACTAATGCCTGAAACTGTTCCCCCACTCATAAATGCAAAGTGCATTCAGGTACACCTGAATGGGGTTTACAATGAAACTCGGTAAACAGGTATTGTTTCCTTTGGAACCACATATTGGAAAGTCCCAGTACAAAAGTATGATAAATAAAGCTAGGTTACACAATTAGGTCCACTGAAGCTAGCTAATCTATACTTCTATGCTAATATTATAAAGAGGTAAAGTTTGTGTGGTTGTAGGGGGTAATCTCTGAATCAACTGAACCGATTTTGAAAATTCTTTGGAAGCTACATTATCCCCGAGTGCCGTAGGCTATATTTACAACGTGCCTGTGGGATAATTTTCCTACCAAAACGCGAGCGAAGCCGCGGGCAACAGCTAGTACAATATACAGTGCTATAGCTGTGGGATAGGTACACTTGTCAGATACGTCATGATTGGGTTGGATTTCACACAAATATTTTATTGTGATTTCAATAGAGATCTTATTTAAGTGTCATACCTACTAAATAAAATTTTTATGGTTTTTTGTGCAATAATCAGTTATCTTGGTATGATGGATATGTGCAGCGGAGTAATGAGGATAATGTTGAGTATGAATGTAGATGGCTATAAGAGTAGAGGAAGACCAAAGAAATGATGGATGGACTGTGTGAAGGATGATATGTTCACCTCCTTTTAAAGGAGGTGACTGCTGAGATAACAAGTAATAGAGAAGTATGGAAGAACAAGACATACTGCACCAACCTCATGTAAGTTGGGATAAGGGCAGGAGAATGTTGCTCATAAGGATTATTTATTACACACATATTGACCGATTATACTGATTTTCATACCCTTTTACCTGGTTTATTTGTCATAGCATGTTTTGATACTTTAATTAGAGTTTCCCTCGCAAATGCCAAAAATATTGAAGCCCTTACTTTTTATGTAGGTCATTCTGACTGAATCCATCTCTTGGTCTTACAATTTTTACCACTTCACTGTTGCAGGATTAAGATATTTGATTATGTGTCAGTTATCTTAGCCCAACACTATTGATTCTTAGAGGTAAACCTTAAAGGTCTATAATTGTAAATATCACAATACGAGTCAAAGTCTTGGGAGATCTTTTTTTAATAAATAAGTACTACACTCTTTACAGCAACTTCAGCCACAATAGAACAACTTAAAGAAAGCGTATCAAAACTAAAACTACCTAAAGAACACACACCAAGAATCTAACTAGAATGACAGATCGAATAAAGAAATTTTTCCAAAAGAAGAAGGTTGATGCCAAATTCAAGATGGCTGGCCCAGGCCACAAGTTGAGCGAGTCAACGTTGAGTAGTAACAGCTCTCATTCGTCGAGGAAAGAGGCTCCTGTAAAAAGGTCCGGGTTGTCGGAGGAGAGCAAGGTGGCCGCTGAGGCAGCTTTGGCAAGGTTGACCCAGAAGAGGGAGAATCCGTCTTTCAATACTTCGTTGGCTGCTATACAGGTTGGTTTTTGTTGAGAAAGAAGTTTTTATTGTCATACAATACTATTCTTATGCTTGTATTTCTGAACTAAATGTCTTTTTTTTTTCGGATGGGTAATCATCAAATAACTCCTCCCGCTCTCTGGGTGGAGCAGGAGTGTCAGACTTTTACTGACTAAAACCCATCCATCTGCCTTCATCGCCCTTTGTGTTCCGGGGCCACGGTATCTCTTTCGAAGAGTACCCCAGCTCTGGCGAACTAAATGTCTTGAAATATAACCGGAGAGTCGATTGGTTCTATAATACCAGACCATTTCAATTTATTGTCATGAATTTTCTTAGACTCAATCAGAGAAATAACTGAGGAGAACTGAGAGTTCCTGAGAATCAGATCTCCAGCCATAAAAAAAGAAAAGAGAAAAAAAAAGTAAAAATAATACACCAAGAGTTATACAGCTCTTTAAAAGGACTCATATTTCACCACTTCTAAGTGTATGAGTTGGAAAAGTACACAAACTCCTCGGGAACACATTTTTTTTTGTCTGTTAATACCACTCTTTTATAAAACTCTTATTATAATTTCAGGCGCAAGTTAAGAAAGAGCTAGAGAATGAGAGAGCCGAAGCGGCCGCGGCATCATCGTCGGCGGCCAACGCAACACCATCGGATTCTCGGCCGCGCGATCCTGAAGATCTGCCAAGGAACTTTGTCGCCAGTGGCGTTTATTTCAAGTAAGATGTTAGAAAACATAGTTATTGTTATAACTTGATAATATGTTATAATAATTAACTTTAAATTCGGAAAAAAAAACTACTTTTTATTGACAACTAAGTTATGCTCAGCTTCATCCGCCTGGAGTTCGGTAATTGTCCCATGGAATCGTACTATCAAGATAAAAACTATCCAAAGTGGTAATCCAGGTTAAAAAACAGGGTTCGCAATTATAAATATCCAATAATTATCATGATAATTAATTAATGACACTGATTCATAACTTTATTTCATATTTTGTTCTTATTATTACATATCAAAATGTATCTAGTGGTAAAATAAAATAGGAGTTTTGTTATTGGGCTTGTTTGAGAACTCAAGCTGAAAATGCTGAATTTTGGTCTTTTACCTTCACAAATGTAATCTCATGGTACACTGCGTATCTGCAAGTCGCTCCATATAAAATACTTTTATTTTCATACTATGTTTTGTTGGCATAGTTATTAGTAATAAAAATGTCCTTATAAAGGGAGATCCAAATTTCTTCTGTATACTTACCTTTTAAGGACGCGTTCTCAAATCCGACAAAAATAAGCTATTTTTCGGTAGAGTTTGCGATGAAATGGAACTAAATCAAACAAAACTAACAATTGCCACAAATAGAATTACTTCTTGATCTCCAAATAATGGACAATTTTTGGTTTGTAATTTTGTTATTTGATATCGTAAAAACGATTTTCCATTACCTCTTCACACAAAAATGCCGATTTGGGGCTTCATTCAGGACCATTTTTCTGCTATTAGATACATAATTTTGTGTCTTAAAAAATAACCTAGTTAGACAGATATAATGTTTTCAAAATCACGGACAAAATATTCATGAAAATGTTATAAATAATGTCAGAAAAAAATAAAAACGAACCGTCTAATTTTCCACGTAATTTGCTCTTACGCATGAACCTTAACGTGTGGTTAAGGGTTATTTTATTTTATCACTGTCTGGAGTATTGCATAAAAAGTTCTAAAGAGAAAGCGTTAGTCCGCGCTCGGCCGCCGTCGTGAGTAAACTTGCTAAAGTATCAAAATCAGTTTAGTTACTCATAATTCCCGCAGTTTACCTTGCGTATGTGTGTGTGTGTGAGCCGTGTTAGTGTAGTGATGCGATTCGATACCTATCTTTGTTTTGAGAACTCGTCCTTAAGGAAGAACAATTCAATATTATGAAAATTCGGTTGTGGCGGCTTTGGCAGATTATCAGGTAACAAAGGTGTGCTAAATAGCTGCTATATTACGTCAAACTATAAAGCGTGATTTTCTGATATTACATCATTTTCATTTCCTCCACTGCCAGACAATTTGTGTGGTGGAAAATCCCCGCCAGACACCTTTAAAGTATGTTAAAATTGTGAGTGAACTTGGCGTTCATGGGATCTTGGCCCATTTTTCTTGCAGATGTCCATTGATAAGCAACGACATCCTCCCGCGGGATGAATGGAAGAAAAACATCAAGATATTTCTGTATGAACAGCTAGAAGAGGAGAGAGGGC
Source organism: Eugnorisma glareosa (assembly GCA_947578425.1). NCBI lineage: Eukaryota > Metazoa > Arthropoda > Insecta > Lepidoptera > Noctuidae > Eugnorisma > Eugnorisma glareosa. Next base: position 7,232,196 of record OX387980.1, read on the forward strand.
TCACTGCCTGTCTCATCATACAGTCTTGTAACAATAATAGGGAAAAGGTATGTCAAATCCATCCGTTCTGACGTTCCCATCGGCCCCATGCTTATTGGAGTTGTAGCATTGTCGTTTGCCATCGAAATATCAACGCAATGTGATATAACCTTGAAATGGTTTCTTTGAAATAAATTCTTTATGTTTTCCAGGTGGACACCTGTGTGGAGACACTGTGTAAGTATTTAGAGAACATCATTACACAACCCGAAGAAGAGAAGTTCCAGAAAATAAGAATGAGTAACAGGTATGTAACCTGCAATCAATGATATTACACAGATATATTACGTTCATAGCAGGCATGTTGCGGATGCAGATTTTTTGACATCCGCAGATGCGGATTTTTGAAGACTCGCATCCGCGGATCCGGATCTTAATTTTTTTTTTAAGTTTTTGCATATTTTACAATGAGCCTTATCCTGGTCATGTTCATCTCGTTTAACGCGACTCATTTTTCATCAACATACAACCTGACACTGACTTGCAAATTGCAAAAAACTTGAGAAAATTTGAATTTCGTGGCTACCCTGGCGTTTCGTCAAAAACATTTTGTGTATAATTATCTGCATTTCTGCCCGGAGTACTAGTGTTACAGACAGTTTTTCAAGAGAACCCTATTACCTGGAATTTAAACATGGCTTCTATAAGCATGTTCAATGGACTGCGCTTAGAGAGTTGAAAATACAACAGTGCCCTTTTTTAGTTTCCTCCGTGTCTTGAAAAGCATGCTAAGCCGTTGGTCCCGGCTGTCATTTGTAGATCTTTGACAGTCGTTACACGTAGTCGTCGGCACGAAACTGACTACCAATCTTTTCAAGGAGGCTTTTCTTTTGTAGGCAATAGTTCAGTGGCGAAGGTTCCATAAAACTCGATTCCCGGCTTCCCTTTAAAAAAGGCACAGTCAATATTTTATTGACAAATAATAAAATCACATAAAAGATATGTACTACGGCTTACCTCTTACAAAAATTGACCCTTCGCTACTGCAGTAGCTCGATGTAGAATACTGGTATTCAGCTGCATCCGGTAAGACTGGTAGCCCTCCCCAACATAGTTGGGAAAAAGGCTATTCAGATGATACACTCTGTTGGTTATCCAATCCTTGGTTCAATACAAAGAGTTGAAAATCCAGTGCACGTTAAAAAATCCTGCTTTCGTAGTCTGACGAGACGTGGGTGCACTACACGCCTCTGCTTACCCTTCACACCATTACCTCTACGGAGAATATGTTGGTCATAATGTCACGTAAATCTTTTTCAGAGTATTTCAAGAACGCGTAGTCCCAATTGAAGGGTCGATGGAGTTGCTGCTAGCGGCCGGTTTCGTTCAGCAGAAGGTGACGAACGCAGACGGAGTGGAAGAAGATTACCTGGTGTTTCAGAAGAATAATGTGCCTTCTATCGAGAGTTTGGTGGTAAGTAGGATAGATTAATATAATTTTAGATTGTAATAGTGTAGCGGCACTGAAAAAGGAACGACAGCAACATAGTACAAAAAGTGCTACAGCGCCATCTACGCTACAGATGAAGAACTAACGTCAACAATCCAAAATGGCGATAAAAAAAGTTCTCCACGACTTAAGGCTATAGAGAAAAACTTGACAACAACTGTCGGGCAGTGGCCCACCAGACAACACTCGTCTGTCCGCGTAGCATGACCACCGTAGAAACCGTTTTCGATTCTTTTTCCGATTCCGATTCTTCAATCGAAAAAAATGACAAATTGTGGTAAGATTTCTGTCGTCGCATGTCGTAGCATGGCGATGTTAAAAATGTATGACAGACATGTCAAGTATTATATAGAAAGACCTTGTCGATTCTTGGTGAATAGAGATACCTTTATTAGCATGGGTGATTTTTTATTTTGACCAGTCACCCATCCCTACTTCGAATGGGTTTTTTTGAAACTTGACAAAACATCAATTTTTATTTTGTTATGGGAAGTTTTGAAATGTTCAATGACGGTGAAGATCGCATCACAATCTTTTGCGTAAGCACAACGAGGCAAGACAAAAAAGTGACTTCTATATTAATACTGTAAAGGGGTAAAATTTGTTTGTATGTAGAGGGTAATCTTGGGAACGGGATACAACATTTTCCCCGCGTGTCAAAGGCTTCATTTAAAACGTTCCCGTGGGTTAATTCGTTGCATAATTGTAGCGAAGCCGCGAGCGAAAGCTAGATAAAAAATAAAGTCTGCTTGCGTGTGTCTCACGCGATGATTTTGATGCGGTTTTAACTATAATTTAAGGTATTTATTTATTTATTTAAGGACAACCAACAAAGCTTACACTAAAATACATGTTAAACCACACATACTATTTTAAACAATTTATAGGGTAGCTTTAATTAAAAGCTGCCACGGCATGCATTTATTTTTTATTTAATATAGGAGTTTAGGAGATGCAGGGATTCACCGTAGATAATAAAACTCAGTACTCCAACTGGGATGAACAACGAATAACGAATAATTTTATTTACAAAAGCTCTACTTTTATATACATCAACTTGATAGCATCTAGGCATAACCGATCAGTTCTCCAACGCTCGACCAATAGCGACGCGCCGCAGGGCGAGCCGCGCGCGGGGCGCGGGGCGCTGTTTCGCCGCGGCACTCAATCGCCGCGAAGGGATAAATAGGAGTGGCGCGCGAAGCGCGGTCCTTTCCATCGCGCGCCGCCGTCGAGTGAAGACCGTCTGCTCTGCTGTTGCTCCGTCGTGTGTCGTCAGCGCCGCGTGTCCATCTGCGTAGTCCCGGAGTGTGAAGTGAAGATGCCGAGGGAACTGGTGTTAAGCTTGCTCTGCCTGCTTGCCTCTGCTTACAAAACCGCTTCTTTCGAAGCGAAATGGCCGGCGTGTGCGGTGTTGTGATGACGCCGTACTGTGCCCGTGCTTCCATCCTATTTCTTTATAAACCCGTCTTTTTCAAGATGCTTGCTTCTCTGTTTCTTTGTGGAACGTCATAAACGTGGTAAGGTAACTGGTTCGGTGTTGAGTGGTAATATTTTGGTTTGAAGGTATGTGGTAACTTGCTCAGAGGTATGTGGTAATTGTGTGACGGTACTATGTCACTACATCACTCCCCCCTAAGCAAAGCGTACGTTGGGTTTCACTGCGCGGCCGGATCGAGTGACGTAGGAGTCGTGCGGTGCGCTTGGGGTCGACGAACGCGACTCGACGCTCGGTGATGTGTTTTCTGTGCGCGGTACTTGCTGTGTCGCGCCTGTTGTAGTAGATGTAAACCCTTCGTTGAGTAAGTGCGCTGGCTTGAGTCTGTCTATTGAGACGACTGTAGTTCGAAGTGGCATCTGTATGGTAAAATGCTTGCTGTCACGCTGAATTACCTTGAACGGGCCGTCGTAAGGTGGGGTCAATGGACTCCGCACAGTATCATTGCGCACGAACACATGGGTACACGTCGCTAGGTCCTTGTGTACGAACGTGCTTCTGTTATTGGCGTGAGACTTGCTGCTCGGGGACATCGTCGACATTGTTTCTGTGAGCTTCCGGACGAATTCTGCGTCTTCATTTTTCGGCTGTGAAGGCACGAAGAAATCTGACGGTATTCTAAGTGTCGATCCGTAGGTAATGAGGGCCGGGCTCAGTTGAGTATCTTCCCGTAGGGCGGTACGAAGGCCAAGTAACACAGTCGGTAGTTCCTCGCTCCAGTGCGCACCGGCGCTTCGCGCCATAAGCGCGGACTTCAATGTGCGATGCCAGCGTTCAACTTGACCATTTGCTTGAGGGTGGTAGGCAGTTGTACGTATTCTTGTTATGCCGAATTTCTTCATAAGTAAGTTGAATAACGACGATTCAAACTGTCGCCCTTGATCCGTTGTAATTCGTAAAGGACAACCAAATCGTGATATCCATCCCTCGTAGATTGCTTTGGCGACGGTGTCGGCGGTGACGTCACGCACAGGAATTGCTTCCGGCCATTTAGTGCAGCGGTCGATTATTGTTACTAGGTATCTGTAGTCGTTAGAGGGCGGCAGTGGTCCAACGATGTCGACGTGAATGTGTTCGAAGCGCGACGATTTTTGAAACTCGCCGAGTGGGCTGATAACGTGTCGTTGAACTTTCCCGCGCTGGCAACCGATGCATGATTTCGCCCACAAACCAACTTCTTTATTCATATTCGGCCAGAAAAACTTTGTAGACATTACTCTTCTTGTTGTTCGCACACCCGGGTGACTTAGTTCGTGTTGCGCTTTGAATGCTACTACACGATAAGCCGCTGGTAGGTATGGACGAACGTTGCCGGTTGATGTTTCGCATATGATGGGTCGTTGACCTCCGGGTAATGTGATAGGCGCGAACTTGAGATTTGGGTTCGACATGCAGATCTTCAGTTCTTCATCGTTTTCTTGGTCTTGAGCGAGTTGGTTGTAGTCGATCGTGGAGTGCGACAAGTCGATTTCTTCGATGCGTGATAAGGCGTCAGCTGCTTCGTTCTTATCACCGTGAATGTACTTAATCTTCGCACAGAACTGACTAATGTAGTGAAGCTGGCGTTCTCGTCGTGGTGTGTCGCTGCTACTTGGCGTTCTTGTCAGGGCGTAAGTTAGTGGTTTGTGATCGGTGAATATTGTTAGGTCACTGCCCTCAATCAGTCGTCGTAGGTGTTGCACTGCGGTGTACATTGCTAATAATTCGCGATCGTACACGCTGTAGCGTCGCTGCGTCTCACTCATAGTTTTTGAGTAGAATGCCAGTGGTCTCCACGCGTTGTCCACTTTTTGTTGAAGAACGGCGCCGATGCTAGTGTTCGATGCGTCGGTAAATAAACATAGCGGCGCGTTAGGAATGGGGTGCGTCAGAGTTGTAGCCTCGAGTATGCTTTGTCGGCATTTTTCAAAGGCTTGTTCTGCTACTTGAGACCATTGTATCGGAGTTTTGTCGTTCTTCTTGCTGTTGTGTAGGTATTTGTTCAATTCATGTTGGTACTCGGCTTGATGTGGTAAACAACTACGGTAGAAGTTTATCATTCCTAAAAATCTTCTTAGTTCTTGCACTGTTTGTGGTTTGGGATAGTCGACTATGGTTTGAATTCGTTCTTGAGTGGGTTTGATTCCTTCTGATGAAACTTCGTATCCGAGGAACTCGATGGTTTTCTTGTCAAACTCGCATTTATCGATGTTAAGACTGACGCCGTAGGTATTTAGGCGTTCGAGTACTTGTTCTAAGTGGCGGCGGTGTTCTTCCTTGTTTCTCGAGTGTACGAGCAGATCGTCGACGAAACAGAATACGTTGTCGTCGAGTCCTCGCAGAACCTCATGCATGAAACGTTGAAAAGTTTGACCGGAGTTTCTTAAGCCGAACGTCATGCAGTTGAATTCGAAGAGGCCGAATGGAGTTATTATTGCTGTTTTTTGAGCATCTTGTTTTGCGATTGGTATCCAGAAATATGCCATTTTCAAATCGAGTTTCGAGAATATTGTCTTGCCATGAAGTTGGTATGTGAAATCTTGAATTCGTGGAATGGGGTATCGGTCGGGAACGGTGACGGCATTGAGTCTTCTGTAATCGCCACATACTCGAAGTGATCCGTCTTTCTTTTTCACAATGTGAAGTGGACTCGCCCACGGACTGCTTGACGGCTTGCATATTCCCATCTCGATCATGCGCTCGAACTCGAGTTTCGCCGCTTTATATTTGTCGGGCGGTAGAGGGCGCGGTCGTGAGTAGATCGGCGGCCCAGTCGTCTCGATGTGGTGTGTGACGTCATGCTTGGCTGGAGTTTTTAGTGTCATTGGTCGTAGTACATCTGGATATTTCTTCAGCAGGTCGTGATGAGTGTGGTCGCGGTTGATAATGTGGATTGATTCTTCTTTGTTGTTTATTTTGATGGCGTTCACACTAAGCTCAGTCACACGGTCGATAAGTTTTCTTTGGTGCAAGTCGACTAACAGTTTGTGCTGTACCAGGAAATCGGCACCCAGTATTGAAGTCTTCACATTGGCGACGACGAAAGTCCATTTGAAACTTCTTCGTAATCCTAGGTTGAGCTCGAGTGTGCGCTCTCCGTAGGTACGAATCTCTGTTCCGTTGGCTGCGTAAAGTTTGTAGCCTGCATTGTCCGCCGGTCTTGAGTATTTCTGGTTTCGAGCGGCTAATACCGATATGTCGGCTCCCGTGTCGACAAGAAATTTTTCTCGGTTGTTGATGTCGATCACACATAGGCGGTGGCTTATTTGGTTTACATCGACACCCGCCACTATCGATGCACGTTCTAGTTTTCCCGCTTTTCTCTGGAACACGGCGATTCACATTTCCGTGCCTCGTTGCCGAATCGGTAATGGAAACGGCACAGCCAGTCGGGGTCGCCGGGCTTGCGGGAGTTAACATTACGCTGTCTTGATTGTGAGCGTGAGCGGCTACGATGTGCTGAGTTTTGGCGGGAACGATGATACGATGAATGTTGATGTTTTCGAAGTTCGGCGACTTCCAGTGACAACTTCTCTATTTGTTTCGTAAGCATATTGATTTGTAGGTTTGTTATCGCGTTTAACTGCACCTCATTGACTGCTGAACTTGTTGACGGAGGATTTGCTGTGGAGACTGCGGCGACTGTGGTGGGTTCGAAATGCTCCATCATTTTGTCGGCCATCGCGGCGAGCACTTCGAGCGACGACTCGGTGTTGACGGAGAGCACGGCGCGAACTTGTGGGGGCAGCTGGTTGAGCCACATAACCTTCAGCGCCTCATCGGATAGTAGCTTGCCACTGAGATCTCGCATTTTACGCAGCAGCTGGCTTGGCTTGTTGTCGCCGAGTTCGAGACCGCTGAGTAGCTTCTGTAACTGCCGGTGATCTGACTCTTGGTACGTCGAGATGAGTCTGTCCTTGAGCGTGCTGTACTTGCCGGTGGCCGGTGGATGTAAGATTATGTCTCCGATTTGTTCTAGGTCGCTGTTGCCGAGTAGCGGGACGACGAGGTTGAATTTCTGCTCTTCACCTATCTTGCTGGCAGCAACGGCGGCTTCAAATTGCGCGAACCACAGGCGAGGATTTTGGCGCCAAAATGGTGGTAGACGTGCAGGAAGTGAGATTGTTGCCACGTCACTCTTCACTGTTGTGGCGCCCTCAGCATCGCAAAAATCGTCGGGAGTCTTCGACATGATGGTGTTCTTCTATTTCTCTAGTGGATCTTGCAGGAGTTTGATGATCGAGGAGCTCAGGCTTAGTCTTCCAGGTCGTGTTCTTGTACTTATTGTTCGCGGGGTCACCAATTTAGGAGATGCAGGGATTCACCGTAGATAATAAAACTCAGTACTCCAACTGGGATGAACAACGAATAACGAATAATTTTATTTACAAAAGCTCTACTTTTATATACATCAACTTGATAGCATCTAGGCATAACCGATCAGTTCTCCAACGCTCGACCAATAGCGACGCGCCGCAGGGCGAGCCGCGCGCGGGGCGCGGGGCGCTGTTTCGCCGCGGCACTCAATCGCCGCGAAGGGATAAATAGGAGTGGCGCGCGAAGCGCGGTCCTTTCCATCGCGCGCCGCCGTCGAGTGAAGACCGTCTGCTCTGCTGTTGCTCCGTCGTGTGTCGTCAGCGCCGCGTGTCCATCTGCGTAGTCCCGGAGTGTGAAGTGAAGATGCCGAGGGAACTGGTGTTAAGCTTGCTCTGCCTGCTTGCCTCTGCTTACAAAACCGCTTCTTTCGAAGCGAAATGGCCGGCGTGTGCGGTGTTGTGATGACGCCGTACTGTGCCCGTGCTTCCATCCTATTTCTTTATAAACCCGTCTTTTTCAAGATGCTTGCTTCTCTGTTTCTTTGTGGAACGTCATAAACGTGGTAAGGTAACTGGTTCGGTGTTGAGTGGTAATATTTTGGTTTGAAGGTATGTGGTAACTTGCTCAGAGGTATGTGGTAATTGTGTGACGGTACTATGTCACTACAGGAGTATGACAACAGAAATCACTATTTACTTATTTAGTTACATAAATACAGACAATTGTTACTTAAATCCAGCACACAAATACAAATAAAAAACTTACTATGTAATGCTGGATTAGTTCGATTAATTTAATTATTTTTTTCGATGTGATGGTGCCAATCAACAAAAATAAAACAAAAAAGAACAAACACAATATAAATCTTTAGGCAAGTGAAAAACAAAATAGGAACTACAGTATTCCTTTTCTTTCTCCTATGATAATTCCATAAGCAAGACAGACTTGACCTTATGTAATGAATAAGACGTCAATATCAACACTGGGCGAGCGTGAGAGGCGGCTAAATTGATCCTGTATTCTGTTAATGCAGGAAAAATGACCCAGGTTGTTTTTAGGTTTATTAAACTTACCCACAATGGGGGCTATCGCGTATGAATTCGCCGCTAGAGGCGCTAGTGTATTGAGAGGTACCGAAATGTCAGATGTCATAGAGTATTCGAGCGTTGCGTGCTTTTTTTTATCACCTATTTTACTAGTATTCATGATTGTGGTCTAGATTGAGCCATTCCTGATTTCGTTAAGATTTTAAGTAGCAACTTAGGATCTTATTTATTAGTACTTGGAGATAAAATGATTTTTAAATGTTCCATGCTTGCTAATTTCAGGGATAATATTGTAAATATGTATCTGAAGTTTACACCATGTTGATAAACGTAATAAAATAAACTTCTTAAGAAGTTATTGATATTTCAAGTATAAAATAGAATTATTGACATGAACTTACTCGATAGTGCCTCCAACTGGTGAGCTCAAAAACGATAGCCCTCATTAAGAAAGCTTGATGTCTTATGAATAGTTCTCTAAATTTCCAGGGTCTAATAGAAGGCCTGAGAACAGCGGAGCCCATTCAGCTGGAACTGGATAGGAACCTGCAAGTGTTGCTGCCTTCACAAGCAGCTCATATGGTGCAGCTTCCACCTTCCTTCTACGCGATGTCTCCAGAGGAGATCAAGAGGGAACAGCAATTGAGGTAATTTATACCTAACCAAAGATAGCATAGGCTCAGAGGAACCGTATGTCCGTATCATTACAAAACAAATTCTTAGTTCAGTCCAAACTGGTAAACTTGGATGGAAAAAATTCAAAAACTAGCTCGAAGTAACCTTCAAAGTATTTTGAACTTTATTTCGACAAGGAATATAATATAATAATAATACCAGCCTAATACTGTCCCACTGCTGGGCAAAGGCCTCTTCTCAACAGAGATCACCACGCTCCAGACGGGTTGGCGATTTCAGACTTTTTTATAAGTCCAGGTTTCCTCACGATGTTTTCCTTCACCGGTGTGTGATGTCTAAGATAAACTTAGAAAGTACATATGAATTGAAAAAGTCACATTGGTACTTGCCCGGATTTGAACCCACAACCTCATGCTTGAGAGATAAAGTTTTAATATTAAAACAGACTTTAGGACCGAGAATCTGCACTTTTCGTAGTATCCACGGACTGAAATGACCAACTTCCAAAATGTGCTCCTAAATATTACCATATTTAAAAGAATTACAATTTACCTATATACAATAGAGAAAAGAGTCTGTTTAGTGAGGATTTTACATTTTAAGTTTCGGTTCTTACCTAAATGCATGTTTCCTTTTTAGGGTTCCATAACCAAAGGGTAAAAACGAGATCCTATTACTAAGACTCCACTGTCCGTCTGTCTGGCTGTTTGTCACCAGGCTGTATCTCATGCACCGTGATAGCTAGACAGTTGAAATTTTCACAGATGATGTATTTCTGTTGTCACTATTAAAACAAATACTAAAAACAATAAAGAAATACAAAAGTGTTCGACTCGCGCTTGGCTGGTTTTTTATTCTTTGTTAGAATGCATGTTTAGTGATTACACTGAGTGAAAGAGATGGCGCTAGACGACGTGTATAGCTCTGTCTCTTTCCCACACTGGAATTACCCCTGCTTTACGACGTCCTATAATAACCCCCCAGATAATAATTTGAGAGCGAAAATGGTCGTATAACCGAAAACAAACTTGTCTCACTATTCAATGTTCACTAGTGACTTTGAAAAGAGTAACCAAGGAGTTTCTTGCCGGTTCTTCTCCATAGTAAACGACCAACCCGAACCGTGCACCTTTTTGTCGACGTTTTATAAGTGCCCATCTAGGCCTATGTGAAATAAAAATATTTTGATTGATTGATTGATTTGACTATTCATAGTTATTTTTATTTTTTTTATTAATTAATTTGTGTTACAGGATAGAAGCTATAGAAAAGAGTCAAATGCTTCGAACTAAAGCTATGAGAGAAAAAGATGAACTGAGAGAAATGCGCAAATATAAATTTGCTATTATTCGAGTACGTTTCCCCGATGGCATTTTACTGCAGGTAATATTTTATTAAATTGTGTGTCCTCCGAGCTATCCAAGCAACCAAAATGTTACTTATTTTAAATTATTCTAAAAAAATAGAGCCAAACAAGATTCTAAACAAGAATTTCTGTGGTATACTACCACTAAAAACCAGACCATTGAAAAATCACGCTCTAATTAAAATCGGGTTTTTGGGTTTTGGGCATTAATAACGAATCTATTGTCACCTTATTCATCAAAATCGGATGAATAGTTTAGGCGCTACGGACGAACATACGTAAATACATAGATACATAGACTGCTAAAAACATTACTCTTAATTTTTGGTTTCGCCGTAGTCGGGTAAAAATGACCAAGAGCTTAACCTTTTGTCACATATTTGTGTCGTTTAGCGTACAGAGCACGCGCGTGCTTGTCAATGTGACAACGGCGTTCAAAAGGTTAAAGTCACAAAAAAAAAAAACAGTTCTCAACCAACTACTTCCTTTTTTATGTTTGCTGCTATATCTCTAGTTGTTATTTACAATTTACCTAATTAAATTGAGCTACGTAAAGTGATGGCCTGAAACACAGGTTTAAATAGACCTAGATCGGGCAGGTCACTACCAATCTCTGAATTAAAGTATGACTACTTGCAACTGTTGAATATATTTTAGTTATAGTTTACTTATATTTACTCATTTTATTGTGTCCGACCGAAACCGAATTTCGGCAACGGTCTCGGTTTCGGCCGAAACTCCCGACTGCGGTTTCGGTTTCGTTCGTAGTTTCGGCAGGTTTGCCGCCGATACCGAAACCCGTTTTTTGGCAAAACTTGACCGAATTAGAACTTTCGGTCGGATACTAAATTTTACCATTGTATGAAAAATAATACTTCTGCGTCTAAAATGTACTTACACTTTAATAATACCATAATGAAAGAAAACTTAATTATTCTTACCTATTTTAACTCTTTAACTGACTTGAAATATATATGTATTTTCATGATTTCAGGGAACATTCTCTGTGTACGAACGCTACAATGAAATCCACGAATTTGTTCGTGAAAACTTGGAACATGACCTCCCATTCGTGCTAAACACACCAACAGGTCATAAGTTAATCCCCGATGAAGACGCAAATAAGACCCTTATTGACCTTCGACTTGTACCGGCAACAATACTCACTTTCGCTTGGCACTCGTCGGTAGCGGAACAAATTCATAATAGCCCAAACAAGGATGTGTTTTTGAAGCCAGAAGTCATGGTTTTGGTGCAAGAAGTGTAAGGTATATTATTTGATAGTGTATTACACGGTTCTTGTGCAAAATGGTCCTTATTGATAAGGCGATAGAGTACTCACATGTGTACGTAGTAAGAATCAACCAAAATTGTTGTTCATTGAGAAAATAAAATACGGTAAGGGAAATTAATTGTTAAGCAAATTGACGTTATTGAGGAAAGACCGCTAAAAGCTAATTGTAGATGGCGCGACCATAGCTAGGTCTCAATCTGACCAATGAGGTCAACCTATTTTGAAATATAAAGTGACATTGACAAATTTTTCAACCAATGACGATGCGTGAAACCAGCTGTGCTAGCGCCATTAGTTTCACAGTTGTCACCCCCATTTGCCGTGTAATTGTCATTTCAAACTACTGTCAAACACTAGTTGTCATTTATGTGGTAATCGATTTGATTAACAACTACTTTCCCCGATTATACATGGGCCATTTTGTACATGAGCCTTCATTGTACGCAAAGAATTATTTTATGTACCCCTTTTAATGACTGATAAGTAATCGATGTTTAGAACTTCTGTAGTTCTATGGCTAAGGTACTGACTGGAAGTTATGGAGAAATTAACAGATGAATTGTAAAAACGACCACTGGCATTCCAAAGATTATATTATTATGATCAATCGATCGCTCGGAGGACGGTCGCGGCAATACCTGGCTATTGCTAGATGTGGCTCAGAATGCGTGGTAATAGTTTCCGTCGACGGTGTCCCATCCACTCGTATAATACTACCTATTTGAATAGGATTTTGTTAACAATTTCAAGTGTTTTCTAAATTAAAATAGCTTAAGTTACTCCTTATAACATCAGCTATCTGCTAGTAAATGTCCCGTCAAAATCGGATCTCGAATCGGAAGGTTCGTCATCAAATGACTCCTCCCACTCTGGGCGAAGCGGAAGCGAGTGTCAGACTTGTACTGACTAAACCCATCCATGTTCCTTCTTTTGCCCTTTGCGTTCCAGGGCCGCGGTATCTCTTTCGAACAGTCCTGCAGCATCCTCTTTGGTGCCTTGGGGTCGATCTATACGCATTGAGCTCTCATAGCTGAATTTTGGGCTGAGTACAAATTGATCTTGTTTGTCATCGAAGATGTATGGTCACTTGCACTTCATTTTGTTATTTACTCCGTGTTCCCTAAGCCGTAGAACTATTGTAGCGAGCCCATAGATCAAGCATTAGCTTAGCTGGGTGAGCAGGGACGTTAGTGACTCGCACTAGTACTCACTAGTAATGGACGGTGCACTAAAGAATTTTAGTTATGTTTATACGCTGACTTTTAAAGGAGGTTGGAGGTGGCTAAATATTACCAGCCGCACAGGTCGATCTTCAAAGTTAAGCAGCGCTTACCGAGGTCAGTTAGTGGATGGGTGACCATCCATTACATACCGAGTTTCCTCCGTGTCTCAGAAAGCACGTTAAGCCGTTGGTCCCGGCTGTCATTTGTAGATCTTTGACAGTCGTGTGGCCCGAAAGTCTGACAACCTCTTACCAAGGGGTATCGTATTATCTACTACTAACAGGGTTGTGGAGGTCAGATAGGCAGTCGTTCCATGTAAAATACTGGTATTCAGCTGCATCCGGTTCGACTGCAAGCCGACCCTAACATAGTTGGGAAAAGGCTAGGCAGATGATGATACTGACTTATTAAAGCTATACCTGGAAATGTATGAATCATCGAACTGTATGGTCTTGATTGACAAAAAATATTGCTTGAATAAATGTTTCGTAGATTTTTACTGACATTTTGTATTCAGCAAACTGGCCGCATAAAATGTCTGATATCGACCACCGTAGGATTTTCAAATGTCATAAGGGACATTGAGCGTGCTTGAATTTTCAACTTTAGGCATTTAGCCGATAGCTGCAAATCCAAAAGCAATTAATATACTTTAGTGTTTATTAAAAAAAAGTCAGCGTGTATGTAAATAGATGTATGTCTTACTGTATCCAGACATATTCTTATAAAAAGCCTGGAAAGAAATTGTTGAATTTTGTGATATCCGAACTGAAAGTTGCATATTAATGTACGAGTATGTATGTAATGGAAATTATTTAATAAACATATAGTAAATTATGGAATATGTTTAGATATTTATTTAGGCCTCCACCTTGTATAGTTAGGGGCCGTCTCCACGAGCTAGAGAATCGCGGCGATATTATTGTATAGAAATATGTGGCACACCGATAATATCGCAGCGATTGTCTCGCTCATGGAGACGGTCCCTTAGTCGTTAAAAATCTTAATATCAACTTTATTTCGTTAACGCCACGAATTGAAATTGAATTTAAACTTTATTCGACAGAGATATAAGATCGATTATCACGTTTAATGTGTCCTTTCAATATATTATTGCACTCAAATCGCCTTCGAAGCTCAGGATAGAGGTAAAAAAACAGTGGCAAATGATAAAAAATGGCTTCCATAGTGCATTCGATTGTCCAAAATTGGACTCAAAATTCTTATGCATTTTCTCTCACCCGTTCCTACCATCTTCTTCGCACTAGTCTGCATGTAAATGTAAGAAATTCGGTAATTTATTTTTATTCGGAAGTAAAATGGGCCAAAATAACTCGAAAATCGAGGAAACACATCAAGGTTTTTGGCAAGGGGCCATCCATAAATTACGTCACACGTTAAGAGGGGGGGGGTCGACGGAAGTGTAACAAGGGGTGGGATGGGTCCTAAATTTCGTGACTTCACATTTATATATATATAAATCTATATCTAAGTATTAAAACACGAAATTTGAACTATTAACAAAACTTTAAAATATTTTCCAACTCTATCTGTACGAACATATAAATTGCAAAATATGTGACGGCACTCTAGAGGGGATAGTCTCACAAATATGTGCGAGCTGTTACAAGGATGTGGGGGGGGGGTTCAGAAAATCATGAGTGACGTAATTTATGTAGAAACCGTCAAAATTTACGAATATACGGATTTAAAAGGTCCATCCAACATGTAGGCTCAAAGTGAAAAAGGTTTGGGATATCCACACATTTTCTATTAAGGCTATCCCTTGGATTTGAAAGAAATGAAGAAGTCGTGAGAAAAGCAGTTATGTTCTTATTTATCAGACCTCTTAACTGACAATATTATTGACAGTCTTATAAGTGTACAAGGATATTTTGGCGCGTGGCCCAAATCATAACTAATCAAGCAACGCTGGAAGAGAACAGTATAAGAGTAGCCTACAACGCTAACTTGTACATACGAGTATTACCAATGCAATTTCTTCACAAGATTTCAATTCCTCCCTGTCAAAAAAATTCAAGCCCCAATATATCCTTGTAGCTCAGTATTAAGCCCCTACAATAAAATATTAAACTCTTACTGCCGTACGAGGAGACGTCACTTAAAATAATAAAACGCCGTCACATGCTGCGAGGTTATTGCATAAAAAACTCGCATTTACATTTTGAAATTCAATAATAAGTACTTAATACGTAAATTATGACGTCCTTGAATGCGACAGTTAGGGTCACGACACATTGATCGACGGCGTCTGACGGTTTGTCCATAGAAAAAGAGCAGAAAGTATGAGAGCATGTTCGTCACGAATCAAGGATGCGTACATCGCTTGTTTGCGACAATAATGACATAACTCGAGAAAATAAGAAATACAGGTCAGCGATTTTTGTTTAACTTAAATATTTTCATTATATTGCCAATATTTTTTTTGCATAGAAACCTTTTATCAAAAGATGAAGAGATAATTTTACGCATTTCGTAACTTACACTAATTTTATAGTCAACTAGCGGCCCGTCCCGGCTTCGCACGGGTGCCTATGTTACTCAGGGTGAATGTAGCTTTCTTAAGGTGAAAGAATTTTTGCAGTAATTTTTGAGTTTATTCATTACAAACATACAAAAATACAAATCTTTCCTCTTTATAATATTAGTGTAGACTACAAACCACCTCGAAAAATCAAAATGTTTGAGTTGTCATACTTGTCGCAAACGAACGATATGGTGTCCCGTAATTTACGCTCTTTTTGCATAGACAATTCGTCGAACAATGTGTCCCTTGGAGTTTATAGTTTAACCCATATACTGCGACAGGACTGCGTGGACAAGACTGGCATGTCTTCTAAATCGTGAACACGTACGCTCGTCGGTGCTACGTATCGCCAAAGTTGTCGCTCTCCACGCACTGTTCGTTTCACTAAGAGAATTGTTTAATCAATGTTAATGTATAACGTATATGTATATTGAGGAATAAATAAAAAAACTAAGTTATTTTTTGTTTTTTTTTTTATTATTATTTTAGTATTTATTTACAAACTACTATGAATTAACTTTATTGAGAGTGGAATATGGCTTGAATTTTTATGCATTTGGAAGTTCTTCAATTTCAAAAACGGAAGTCTTTTGACCGCCATAGTCACATACGTGACAAGCACGTGCCCTGTACGCCAATCGACACAAATATCTGACAAAATGGTAGGTGGTATGCTCTGGCGGTCAAAATGTTAACGTCCTGAACCGACATCTATCGAGATCCCTCAACGTATTAATAGTATTAGGTAAAGACTGTGTCGTTCTTTGTTTTGGTTCGTGCTTAGAGGTACAAGAAATAGGTCAATGATCGCTATAGCCGTGATAAAAGGCAACATTATGGCCGCATTCCGAATTACGCTGTAATCGATTTGAGCGTCCATAAACCCGTTCCGAATTACCGTGAGCGCAATATTGATGTCTCTTGAATCGTCATAGATGACGTCATGACATGCGCCATCTTGCGATTACACCGACCATGCCCCAAATAAATATCACCGTGAGCGCTGTCAAAAATGACAGTTGTGTTCACAGATTGTGTTGTTTTGTTATGGTGGAAGCGCAAGGGTAGCCCGCGAAATTTAAATTTTCTTACGATTTGCAGATCAGTGTCAGGTTGTATGTTGATGAAAATATAAATCGCGCCAGTAACACGTATGAAGTTATAGAATTATAATCAATCAAATCATCAATACAACCATCCAAGTTCATTTAACCTCATTGAGTGACTTTTTCATGAAATAGTTATTGAATGGGGTTAATTGAACTTGGAGGGTTGTGTGTGAAGCAGAGTCAACCAACATATCGTCCATTTTTAAAAATAAGTCTTTTACAAGGTTTTGGTTTGGAGTTACGTTTACTGTGAACGCGCTCACGAGCGGTCCGAATTGATGACAGCTCTAAGCTGTCATAATCGTGATATCTAAAACGGAACGCAAAATATAGATGTGAGCGCTGTGAGCGATGATTTTGTAATTCGGAATGCGGCCTATAGAAGCTATCAAGATAATGCGCCGGCCAGTTATTAACTGGGACAGGACAGGTGGGTAAAGATAGAATTATTGTAATTACAAACTAAATTACAATATTCGCAATCGAGAACAGAAAAGCGGTCATATAAATTCACAATCGTAGTAGTTTTATTCAAAAAAATCTATTTATCAAAAAAAAGCAAAAAGCCAAGGTCACGCGGTGTTCCCAGGCGGTCACCCACCCAAGTACTGACCGCGACCGATGTTGCTTAACTTCGGTGATCGGACGAGAACCGGTGTATTCAACGTAGTATGGAAGTTGGCGAAAGCAAATCGAAAATTACCGATCGTTTTCATAGTTTGACATGATGTCACAATTTACAAGTTTACAGTTATTCTTATTTCATGCACACACTAAAGTAAATGTTATTTACATAGATTTAAACAGTAATTTCGTTTGCTAGTCTATCAGGGAGTTTGTTATCGACCATGACGGCTTTGGTGCAGTCCTCGGTCTTGTATATACCGACGAGACGGTTACAAACCTCGAACATGTTGTATCGAAGTGATATAATTATGAACTGAGCGTTTTTGGTGCGTTCCTGAAAAGAGATAATGAGACATTTTATTTTAGAGTAGCTAGCATAAAAAATACTTCACTAAATTCATGGGTTTTAATTTTTCTGCACGGAACCCTAATCTTAAGTTACTCATTGTAACATCAGCTATCTGCCAGTAAATGTCCTGTCAAAATCGGTCGAGTCGTTTCGGAGATTAGCCGGAACAAACAGACAGACCAACATAAATTCAAAATACTGTTTTTTTTAATTATAAGTACTGTATGGTACTTTATTTGCATTCAGTAAAAAGTTATTTTGAAAATATAAACAAACACTTCCATTTTTTAAGGTGGTCATACTGTATTTATAACTGGCGGTGCCCGCTCATCGGGCGAGCTGTCATCGGTTTGTTTGACATACAAAAGATCGTAGAGTTGTTTAATAGTACATTGTGATACAAGGGTGGAAAGTAGGTTATTGCAAACGAGATGTCATTAACAAGCCCGAGCCAAAGGAGTTTGCAATAACCTACACAACCGTTTATCACACGACTTTTTCAATACAGTTGTAATAGTAAAAAACTAATCAACTTGACTGCAAAAGTAATGATCGAGCTCGTAAAAAAAGTCACGACCGCGTAACCGAAAGATGCTTATGCAAAAGATTTATTTTTCGAATCATAATTATTGCCTTTGAAAGTACGTCATGTTTAACTACTGTTTTGAAAAATGTTTTTTTTTTTTTGCAAATGGCATCTCGCAGGTCAGCCTAGGAGGTTGTCGTCTCTAGGGATCGGTGAAGACGCATTATCCCCGGCGCAAGTGTCGGAAGGGAACACCGGGATGGTTTTAAGTCAGTTGAGAGTCTGTCAGACCCAGGGCAGAGGACATCCATGAGGATTCTCTACCACGAAACAAAAAAAAAGGTTTTCGTCTGCTCAACCGGACTATCCTGTGGATGCCTCGAGTGTAAGGTCTCTAGTCAGGGGCAAAAACCTTAAAACTAAGCGTGTGCCCATCAGGGCACCCCCTGTGATACGAGCCTCGACTTAGAGCGTCGCTGGGGGAGGACTGGATCGAAACGAGATAATTATTTAGGGACATGTTTAAAAGTACTGGCTCAGCATGGCGGGCTGGCTCGAGCAAGGGTCGGGGAGGGCAAGGATCAGGGGGTTACTGTGACGTCATAAGCACGAGTAATTCTAGTGTGGGAAAGAGATAGAGCTATACAGGTCGTCTAGCGCCATCTCTTTCCCACGATGGAATTACTACTGCTTTAAGACGTCATGGTAGGCCACCAGGACGTCGCGACGGGTCTCGAATTTAATGTGAAGGAAAGACTCACCTTTATATAATTAGCGACAATGGAAACATTCTTGAAGTCCAACGCTGCGTCGATCTCGTCCATGACATACAGTGGAGTTGGCTTATAGTAATGTAACGCGAAGACTAACGCTAGCGAAGATAGTGTCTTCTCGCCGCCGGAGAGATTCGATATGTTCTTCCATGATTTGTTTGGGGGTCGAACACTGGAAGTAAAAGAGGTTTGGTTGTTATCTACAATGTGTAACAGAATAAACGCACAACCTCTTACGGGGTCATTGTACTCATCATTATGAATAACTTTCACTATGGGATAAACACTGAAATCGCGAAAAAAAAGTCGACTGCCCCATACATTTCTGTGCGCATAATTCGACAAAATGTACTGAACAGCTGTTTTTTTTTTCGCGAATTCGGGGTTGGTCCCATAGTGATAAGAAAAATTTTGGAACTACAAAATCTACTAAGTGAAAATTCCATTGCAAGCAAAAATGAAGAGACTAAATTACAATTAATACTGATTGTATTCATTGAAATTAAAAGTCATCCCCAGCCCATAATGCTGAAGTAGATTCGAACGAAGACGTCTTAAAGCAGGAGTAATTCCAGTGTGGGAAAGAGACAGAGCTATACAGGTCGTCTAGCGCCATCTCTTGAATTACTACTGCTTTAAGACGTCATGGTAGGCCACCAGAGCCTAAATTCAAATTTACATTGTTTTGGTGTTGAAGTTATTGTACGAACAAACTCGCAGAAAACTGCTTGTACGAACGAATACATTTTACTTGAAAAATCAACTATTGATATTACCTGAAAATGATACCCTCAGTGAAAGGATCCAGAGAGTCAACTAACTCCAATTCGGCGTCGCCTCCCAACGTGATCATTTGGTACATCTCCTTTAACTTCCCTGTGATTGTATTGAAGCCTGTAAAACAATAGGAATAAGGTTTTATTTTCCATACAATTTAACAACATTTTTGAGGATCGTTCACATCTATCGATAAATAAGTGCAATTCTTCTGGCTGTGACAAAGGCCTCTCCGTATGAGTGAGCGGGCCCAGTGCGGGTAGGTATAATAGGGACGTCTTCGAATTTGAACATGCTTTTATTAGCTTGTCACTAACTATGTAATAAAATCTTAGAAGTTAAATTTGACCCACTTCCCAGTTTCCAATTGAGCTAAAATTTTGCATACAGGTTTAGTTTGGATGACAATGCATGGTTAGCGAAGCAACGTCATTCTAAATCCAATATGGCGGACTCCCAAAGATAGAGGAGTAGTTATATTTTATGCATTCCCATGATATGGATGTTTACTGAGAAGAATACGAGAAACAAAATGACGTCACACTAAAGCGCATTTTTTTTATTTTTATACTATATTATTTTATTTAAACACTGTTTTAAACTTTCACGGTTTACACTTACACATAAACTGTCACTTACGGGATATCTTCCGTGATTGTCTATTATTGTGATGAGTTCCAGTAGTGCGCGTAGCAAAAGACAAAGAAAGAGGGTAGACAGATTTGTCTGCTCTTAACAATTTATTTTTCACCCACCCGCATTCTCCAGTCAACCCGCGATCATGGCGCTTGCAACAGCGTCGACATATCGGGAACTCAAAATAATAGACAATCACGGAAGATATCCAGTAAGTGACATATTATTTTATTATTTAGTTCTAAGACAAGCCAGCTTCGTCATATGTTAACTACGCTTCGTCATGATATTCTTGCTCGTGTCCCACGTTACTTGGGGTCGGCGCAACACCTTTCACAGCGACAGCGGTCACGCTATCATTTACTCCTTGTTCTTTCAAATCATTCCTCACAAATCCATCCATTTTTTCTTTGGTCTTCCTCTCCCTTTTCATCCATCAACATTTATACGACATGTTAAGAAACCCTGTCCGATCTGAAAGGGGTGTATAGGTATCAAAAAGACATTACCAAATAAACATTCATGAAAGTAAACATGTTAATGAATTTTTAAATGCACGATTTTTGTTCCCAAATTACCACCATTTATTTCCCTAAAATCGAACAAGCTTTTAAAACGTGACAACACCATTTTTGGCATTAGTGTCTTTGATGACGGCAATACCCGTGAAGCGACCGGAGGGTCGCCGCCCGCGCCCCTGTGTTACCTCATTTTAGTACATTTTATTTTATTTTTATCAGGATATTTATGTTTACTTGTGGAGAACAAGATTACATTTATAGAATCTAATCTTGACACATAATGCCCTCACAGATCGGACATAGGTTTTTGATATAATATATTCATTGTTGTTTTATTCATATGCAATTTATTCTTCGTCAGATACCAAGACAGACGATAGAACTTTTCTGGAACTGACGCAACTTTTAAACTTTCTCTAAAGCTATGTTTAAAACAACGCTTACCACTCAAGAAATCTGTAGTTCTTTTCTTCTTTAGTTGGTCGTAGAGTGCTCTCATTTCGTTTCTTCTAGTGGTTATTTCGTCAAGTTCTGCTGCCCTACGCAGATATAACTCTTCTTTAGCTTTGTATTCCTGAAAGAAACAATGTTTTAATTCACACATGGTTATTTTACTTCTCGATACATTATATCGGAATGAAATCAATCAATTCTCAATAAATAATAACGTTCACATTATATTTAAATATCCGTTCATTTTAAACGACAAAAATGGCTTAAAGTAACTTAAAGTGTATAAACAAGACATCGGCGTATTTTTTTTGGGTTTTCGTATAATTGGAGTTACACGTTACTTATTATATACTGGCTACCCGCGACCTTCGTCCGTGATGGTTAAAAATATTACTTCCCATTTGTATCAGATTTTGTTTACAATGTCAAGTGTTTTAATTTGTTTTCACGGAACCCTAGCGCTTTTTCTAAAGTAAAAGTAGCCAAGTTACTCCTTATAACATCAGCTATCTGCCAGTAAAGCCGTTTCGGAGATTATCCGAAACAAACAGACAGACAGCTAGTCTAAACTAATATTATAAAGTGGTAAATTTTGTGAGATTGTAGAGGGTAATCTCTGGATATACTGAACCGATTTTGAAAATTCTTTCACTTATAAGAAGCTAGATTATCCCCGAGTGCCATAAGCTATATTTACAACGTGCCCGTGGGATAATATCCGACCAAAACGCGAGCGAAGCCGCAGGCAACAGCTACTTTTTTTGTATAGATGAAAATCCATCCATTGTAAACTATGATAGTTTTTTTTATTAAAGTCTGTCTTCCAAAATGTTACCTGTATAGCCTGTATATTAGGCTTCTTGTCTCCGATTCTGTTCTTCTGCGCAGTCAGTCGGTTCCTCAACTCATCCACCTGTGCCTCTTCCAACTCTTCAGTAGTGTGCGTTACTAAGGGAGGAACGGGTTCAATTCCTGGGATGCCTTCGATACCTGGGTCTTCTAGTTTTAGAGATCGGAGCTGTGAAAAAGATAATAATTCTATAATACTCGCGCATGGGACTTACTGATATATATGTATGTACAAATAGCTATAGATACATAGCGCGCGCTGCGACGCGCGCTCCCTTCTTGTCAGTAATAAACCAGCTCACAGCTAACGAGGTTGTTACACTAGCTCCATACATTTCACTTCATGTAGGATGTAATATAGGGCAAACCTCTGCAGAGCCCTTTGTGGAAAATGGATGGCACGTTATGTTACCTATTAAAAACCGGCCAAGTGCGAGTCGTACTCACACGCACATAGGGTTCCGTAGCACCAAACAATATAATAAACATATTTTGAAGGCTCATTCATGTTTTAATGATTTACTTTCAACTGTAAACAGAATTTGTTTTTCATAGTACGTTAATGAAAAACGAAGTTGTTCCTGCAGTTTGATGAAAAAGTCGCTTAACTCAAAAAATAAACATCAAATCTTATTCAAACCAATTTTGGTTGAGAGTTTTTTTTATATTCTACTATTTTTTTCAGAATTTTCCTCCTCTATTTTGGAAATTAGAGAGGGGGACACACATTTTACCACTTTGGAAGTGTCTATCTTTGAAACGATTGAGTTGGTTTTAGGAACCTCAATATCATTTTTAAAGACCTATCTATAGACACCCTGCACGTATAGGTTTGATGAAAAAAGTGTTTTTTAGTGTCATTTCCATGTATGGGGAATCCCCTAATATTTTTTTTTTATTTTTGTTTAAAAATCGTAAAGCGGATCACAGAATATATCTACCTACTAAGTTTCAACTGTGTAGTCCTAATAGTTTCAAAATAAAGTGGCTGTGACATACACGGACAGACAGACAGACTTGGCGAATCTATAAGGGTTCCGTTTTTTGCCATTCGGCTACGGAATCCTAAAAAAGATCTTTAGAATGTCAGGGGAAACAAAAAAAAATCTTCTTAGTATAAAGGGTATCACAAGGCCCATAACACGAATATAACTGGCGGATGTGGGGGTGTACAAGGTTTGAAACTTTGAATGAACCAAAATTCAGTTGTTTTTTTTCCGCTAAGCGCTCTTCAATTTTTTTATAAAGGGTGTAACAAGACCCTTAACGAAACCGAAAGGTACTTGTTCTCCCCGTTATTGCGATCATTTTTTCGTTGTACACCATTCCTGGGAACCTTCTAGTTACGGAGATATTGGGGGTCAAAGTTCCAACTTTTTCACATATTTTTTTAAATACATGTTTTTTTATGTACCTAAGATTTTTACTTAAAATACCTCCACGACCCCCATACTATTCAATACATCCATCAGTAGTAGGGCATGCCGAACGAGCCTTCGGTCCCATAGTAATACCTAGGAAAAAACGGGGTTACTATGGGCTGGAAAGCTCTAACCAGCACAGTGTTTTCAGTGCGTTACATTAAGTTTTACGGTAAAACGTGATTTTTTTCCCCCAAAAAAAAAGTCGTTTCCCAGCAATAATTTTTGCGTAAAGTTACTTAGTTTGATGTACATAATGCTTGGTTGACGGCTTCGTGAAGGATCCTGTTACACCCGGTATAGTCTTAAACCGTGAATAGGGCGGGTAGTTAGTAGGTAATAAAAATATATTGACCTCTCTCTCCCACTGAGGCGTTTTGCCCTGACACTCTTGTATAGACTTCTCCATCTTCATAACCAAGTTGTTCGATTCCAACCGTTCAGCTTTAATTTTGTTCTCTTTGCTCTGAAGTTTATGTATTTCTTGTTTTAACTCCGAGAACTCTTCCGTGCCTTCGTTGATTTGTTCGTCTATCTGGAATTGGATAAGAAATTAATTGAAATATTTCATTGATAGTGATTTTTAGGCTTTATTTTTTAGTTTCAATTTTTGGGTTTATTTTTCTGATGCGACATTTTCAAGGAACAGTGCATCTCGGTTGAGTCGGTTTTAATATATCAACTGTCGGAACTGAAACAATATTGTTGCGTTTGATAGCCCACTTCTTGAGTAAGATTATTAAACATCACACTACGACTCACGTACGAGCAAACAGAGTAACGACGGGTGACACCGCGTAGCACAGCTAGTAATAAACTTAAAACGGGAGTTAGGTACCTCTTCTAATTCCTTCTGTAATTTGGCGGTCTCCAAAGTAAGTTCTTTCTTCTGGTTGTTCAATGTTTCTAGGTTTCTCTCAGTCTCTCTCAGATCTGCTTCCATCTGCTGGATTTTGTCTTTCGCTTTCTTCGCGTTTCTGTATAAACAGTATAGATTTTTCTATTGTTAAGGAACTATATGTCGGAGACGGTCATTGGTATGGGCTTTAAATGGATCACAAGTACGCGTTGGTGACATCCAGCGACCTACTTACAAGTCTACCCACACCACAGCGTCACTTGTTAGTCTTGTTACAGAGTCTTGATGGTAAACTCTGAGTTAGGACGACAGTCAGTCAGTGTGTGATCGCAGCCGAGTTAAGACCTCTTGGAACTGTACCCGATTCATTGTGCCCCGTGTTATTGTGCTAAGTTGGTAATCTCAAGTAATTGTAAAAGTGTCTTTTCATAGCACGAAACCCATCGTCTGCCCACATGATGTAGAAGCCTAGCGGAGTAAATCCTGACACCCCGACATATAAATATTTCATAACAGTTTATTTTATTTATTCTCATTTTAATTGTGTTTTGGAGGCTTACAGACGTACTTCAAACAAATAAGCGTGTAATAATACATATGTGTTTATGTTTATCTTAAATGGTAGGTTTACTATCTACATGTAAGAAACTATTAAAAAAAAAAAAACTTAAAAAAAAAACAAGCTTTGATGATGATGAAAAAGAAAAAAAGAAAATTAGATTTATCTATCAACATTGAACGCGTATACAAAGTGTATTGTTCATGCTTTTAACCATTGAGGAGTTCTCTTGTGAGGAGGCGATCCTGGCTGCAGGATCAAGTCATGCCTGTCATAAAAATGTATTGTCACCAGAACCAAAGGTGTGTGCAAAATTTCAGCTCAATCGGTTGGGGGGGAACTGGATTGAAATTCAGCTGCAAGATTTGACCACAATACTAACTAATTAGCAAACCAAGGTAAATAAAAGCTTATATAAATATACATACTAAGCTATCGTCTAAGGTCTGA